>OX375873.1:116758415-117354132 GCA_947359465.1 Metellina segmentata
AATAAACATTGTTTACAGGACAATAAAAAACAAGTATTTACATTGGGATTAGGTAGGTAGGCGGGTAGTGAATTAACGTCGGCGTTGGAGCAACACAACGGACATAGTAGCGACGGTCTGGGATCAATCCCGGAAGGGAAAAATCCATCAACAACACTACGGAATTTTGAAACACTGTCAGATGACGGTACTTTGATTGAACTCTAAAGTAGTTATTCCAATTTAGAACTGGGTTCTTTAAGTATAAGACAGGTTATAACTACTAGGGGTTTACCGTCACCCTTCAAAAACCTTTCTGATGTAAAATCATTCCTAATCTAACCTATAACACTCGGTAATGGTAATGGTAATGGTAATTTTAGTTAACGTCGTACTAGAGCAACACAACGGGCTATTGACGACGGTCCGGAATCAGTCCCTTAAGGGAAAGATTCGAGGACAACACCTCGTAATTTTGAACCACGGTCAGATGACGAAGCAACATCTGAGCCCTATAACACTCGGAAACGTTCATTTCTTAGTAATTCACCCTATTGGCCATGTGTTGCTCGCCTAAGCCTGTCTGCAGTATTTCTGCCTGATCTTTGTTGATATTTTTTCATCAAGGGATTCCCTAGCACGCTGCTCTCTTCTACACAAATTATATTCATTAGATCGCAAAAAACTCATTTTAAATAAATAATGTTCCTATAATGCGTAAGCGAGTAACTCAACAGCACAGCGAAATACTCGACACAAGGGTTGAGATTCGTAAACAAACTGATCGTTGCCAAAGGGAAGAAAGAAATAAAGACCCTTTTTCAGCCATGGCAGCCGACCAACTGGTATAGTGCTTAAGCTGTTAGCCTCTAGATCGGAATATTTCTGGTTCGAATCCGGGTCCGGGGATGGATGTTTGTAAGCGTATGGTATAGAGGCGGCTGGTGCACTTTTAATCTATCGTGGTCTAAAGTCCTCACGTTGGGTTGGTGTGGAAGTTTGGAGAGTGGGGTGCCAGCTCAGGTGTTGCTTCGCCATCTGACCGTGGTTCAAAATTACGAGGTGTTGTCCTCGGATGTTTCCCTTAAGGGACTGATCCCGGACCGTCGTCAATAGCCCGTTGTGTTGCTCTAGTACGACGTTAACTAAAATTACCAATTATCGCCATGGCATAAGACGTTCGTTGAGTTAGGTAATTTGGTAATTTTTAGTTAACGTCGTACTAGAGCAACACAACGGGCTATTGACGACGGTCCGGGATCAGTCCCTGAAGGGAAAGATCCGAGGACAACACCTCTCATTGGGTTAGGACAGTGTTCTTTTGGGTAATGGTAATTGTAGTTAAGGTCGTACTAGAGCAACACAACGTGCTATTGACGACGGTTCGGGATCAGTCCCTTAAGGGAAAGATCCGAGGACAACACCTCGTAATTTTGAACCACGGTCAGATTACGAAGCAACACCTGAGCTGGCACACCACTCCCCAAACTTCCACACCAACCCAACGTGAATACTTTCAGCCATGACAGATTTAAGGTGCTCCAGCCGCCTCTACACCATACGCTTACAAACATCCATGCCCGGACCCGTATTCGATCCAGGAACCTTCCGATCTAGAGGCTAGCACCTTAACCACTATACCGGTTGGTCGGCTGTTCTTCTGGGAGCGTGATCTATTGTTTTTCTTTCCCAAATATCCCGATTACGGTCTCCAAAGTGTGTGGTTTGGTTCTTTCAGATCCCAATGCTGTGACTTACGAAGGGGAGATCCTGAGCATCACTCGGGTGAGTCGACTGCACACGGGTGCTTACCTCTGCATCGCCGCCAACGGTGTCCCACCATCCGTCAGTCGGAGAATCATCCTCCACGTGCACTGTAAGTACTGACCCAGCTCTTTTAACCTATCCGCTGTGTCGCTTAGATTTTTTCAATCGTCTCCGTGAACGGTTTTTTCGCCTGCTTGTCCGTACCTAATTACCTAACTTGAGCGATACAGCCTTGCGTGGCATTTACTACTGATGCTTTCCTTTCATAGTATTGTGTGGCGTGGCGTATAGATTTCACCGCAGCGACCTCCTGCCTTTTCCCCAATGCGTTTACACCTCACGGTCGACAGGGTAGGGTACTGAACAAAAGTAGGGTTCCTCTAGAACAGGGGTTCCCAAAGTGTGTACCGCGGCACTCTAGGGTGCCACGTAGAGAGATGAATGGTGCCGCGAAGCCCTCATGATCTCTAATCTAAGGTTTTGCTAACCAACAAAATTTTGATGGTCACTCATCAAAAATTGGTTTAATCGCCAACCAAGAGCACGATGAAGGTAATTTTATTTGTTTTATTATATTTTCACCTACCTATGTTTTCCTATTAAGTACAATTGAAGTATTTGTGAGAATTTTTAATACAAGTTGTATTAATTATCTCCATGTTCTTACCACTGACTTTTCTAATTTCTTCTTCAAAGTCGTATAAATATGAAATATACAGGTATATATACTAATAATAATATACCACATATAGATATTCCATGACTAGGGGGTGCCGTGAGAAAATTATAATTCTCTTAAAGGCGTCACGACTTGGATAGGTTTGGGAACCAATGCTCTAGAAGGTCAGTCGCTGACAGCTCTTAAATTGTGATCGATGCCAGCGGTCACATAAAAGGAGGATAACATCCACCGTACACAGATCAATGCAATGCCGCTGGTGCAAAAGAAATTTTAGTGGCAATAATTCTTTACCTGCCGCAGGGTATAGGTTAAAAGTTCCCCTTCTTCACAGTCCTGAGAAAAAATCTCCCCCTCAAAAAATAGTTTATTGTCTATTTCTTCTCCCCTCAAGGGCACATCTTTAGGTGTGTACTGGCTTCACTAAAAACGAGATACTCTAGTGATGTACTCTTTTCCCATTGGGTTTGCTTTCTGTAACTATTGGGCTCGCGACACCAGGATGCCCATGCGCGATCTTTCTTCCCTCCTCCTCTTTTTTCTTCCTTTTCACAATTATTTAACGTTGTCTTGTGTTTGGCACAGCTTTGTCAAATATGGCCCTTGCACAATAACACCCCAAAAGAAACAATTATTTATTCTAATAGATCTCTCTTTAAGCCTCTTCTATCAGAAGAGAATGAAGGTAGGTAGTTTATTTAAATATCGCACTGGAGCAACACTGCGATCCTAAATCGATCCAGTGCTCGAAGTAGGATTTTGAAGCTGGCAGCAAATATTGCTGTGAGGTTTTATAAGCTGTCAGCAAAAACTATTCAGCTCATGGCAAAACATAAAATTTCCTAAATAGCGGTAAATTATAGTTGCAAATGTTTTGCTAAACTTTAAAAGAATTGAATGAATAATGGTAATGAGAAGAAGAAAATAAAATACTTCACTTTTCTTGTAAGCTTTCTACAATTTCATGTGAAACCCTAAAAGACATCTGAGATAAAAAGAAACACTCTAATAATATAGTGTAGACACACATTTATTTCCTTATTATCAAGTTTACAAAGGATTCAGTCAGTAGTTAGGCTAGAGAAAATTGTAGTTGTGTTTCATAACTTCATAGCTAAAAGAAAGGTCTACGATCACATGCATGAAACCATTTCTAAACTGCTCGATTAGCCTTAAAATCTGAAAGAGAAGAATCATCCGCGCTTATCCAGATTAAGACACATAGTTTTTCTTTAAGAATCTATATATATAATTCTCTTACGTGGCACGCAAAAAAGACGTTATTTGTTATTGCGTTTTGGCAACATTGTGCGATTATTTGTTTGCCATCACGAAGTCTCGCGCCTCAATTGAATTCATAACGTAATCGGATGAAATTTTATTGAAAAAAATTAATTTCAGTCGAGCTGTTGTAGTTTGTAATAGAAATCAAAGAAAACGGGGTATCTTTTCAGGGCCAACAATTGTAGTTCAACAATACGCTTGAACTTCAACTTTAGACAACAAACTCAATGAAAAAGTGAGTGGCTCGAGTGCTGGGGAAATGTACACACAAACAACATGCTGGGTATTCAATTTCCAAAGCAGCGATCACATTTCGAGTCAAAATTTGCACAGTTTTAATTTGAATTCTGATTTCAGAGGCACTGTATATATCTTTTCTGGGTGGAGTGGTCGTTCACGGTAAGTCGTTGGTCGCCAACTAATTTTTGTCGCCAAATCAAGATGGCGGCCGAATTCCGTAACAGCAGATAGGGTTGCAATAACAAAAACGGCAGATGTGAAGAAAATACGCAAAAGGTGAAGGTTACTATATTTGGCGACAAATCGCCTTCTTACCGTGAACGACCACTCCACCCTTTTCTGCAAACAGCAAATTTAGATTGGGGGAAAAAAATGTTTTTATTTTTATTTTTATTTTTAATATTATATTTTGTAAACAATCCCTTCTGCTAGGACACATGTCTTAATTGATGCGAGCATAGGTTCGCGCAGCGAACCAGTGAGGATTACAAAGCAATCCTCCGGGGGTTGGCGAGCGCTAGCGAGCAGGGGGCTGGCCCCCTAGTATCTTTTAATAGCTTTAATTTGAAAGAGAAGTAATGAATTATTCGGTTTAAAATACTCGCAGCAAAACTTGCCGTGAGAACCGTTGATAGTCGCGACGATTAAGGTTAACCTCATGGCATTTTCCGTGGTTGCCGCGACTTATTTAGAGCCCTGTATCAAATCGGAAAAAAAAAGGATACCGAAGAAAAAAGTAAAATAAAGTAATTTTAATTAACTTCGTACTAGAGTACTGGCTATATTGACGACGGTCCGGGATCAATCCTTTAAAGGATAGATCCGAGGAGATGTAATTTTGAACCACGGTCAGGTGACGAGGCAACGCCTGAGCTGGTACCGCACTCTCCAAAATTCCAGACTTTCGGTCACAACAGATTTAAGGTGTACCACCCGCCACTACACCATACGCTTTCAAACATCCATGCACTGACCCGGATTCCAATCAGGAATCTTTGGATGCCGAATGAAGGACAACAGCTTGTCATTTCGAACCATTGTCAAATCACGAGGACTCACCCCACTCATTTATTCCAATCATGAGCAATCCATCCTATTTGCCCTTATTTAAGTTTATCTAAGTTATACTTGGATATCGCAAATCAATTTTTCTCTGTGACTCCTTTGATTCAGGTTCTTCTATACTAAGTTAAATTAAAGATAAAGTTGCGTAACTTAAATTTGAGATATAATTTAATCAGACGTAAGTTTTTTAACCTTCTGAAGAGTTCACACATAATTTCAACGTACATCTGGCAGTCTTCCCTGCCTGACTTTCTTGACCAATAAAACCTTTTTAAAGGATTCTATTCAAAAGAAATGAGACCAATTGAATCTTTCCAAGGAAATTCTCCAAGGATTTCCAAGGAGGCTTTAATCTAAGGAAAAGAGAAATAGAAACTTTCCAAATAATTTTGTTCCGAGGAAAGGAGCGATAGAGTATTTCCAAATGGTTCTATTCTAAGGAGAAAACCATAAGAAAATTTTCAAAAAGTTAAAAGAATCCATGGATTTTGTCAATCAATGGATGTGCTTAAGTCATGCGCGTTGTGCTGGAAAAGCAATACTATACTTCCCGGAAATCTCGTGATTGTCAGAGGGTTAATTGTATGTAAAATAGATATTTTGAAGTATTTGCATACACGCAAACATTTTTCGAATTAACATGAATGACACAGTCATTTCAAAGTGCAGGACTTTCTAAAATTTAAGTACGCTTTCCAATATCACTCTTGTTTTATTCACATAATTTATCTATAAAGTCTGTTTCTACCTAATTCTGCTATTCATATCAAAACAAAGCGATATAAGTTAGAGTTTGGAGTTCATGCGTCAAAACTTGGTTGATGCCAATAAATTAGCTCTCGGATGAGATGCCTACTAATGACAGCGAGTGAATTTTAAATCACCTGTACATTGGACTGAAGAGAGACTATATTAATACGGCAATGAATCAGATTGAGAGTAATTGAATAAGATATTTGATTAAATTCTCAATGACATTGCGCTTACTCTGAAACTTGGAGTAATTAATCGAACTGTCTCAACAGTACTGTAAGGTTTGTAGAAGTCATTGTTATTCGTAGTTGAGTTGAGTTTATGCCAGTTATATATAGTTTTTAATGTAATTGATATTTATACAGATGAAATTCCATTTTGTTTGGGATCTCTGAAAGGAGTAAATTCGTGGAGATCGTTATGTTCAATGAAACATCCATAATACATTTTTCATAACCTGAAATTCTCACGTACTCTGTACATTTTTCAATTAATGTCGCCTTACTGGTGGACTTGACTTTACTCCTTGTACTTATAGGTATCACTAAAGTTAAGTCGAGACATATAGGTATACAGCTTGTATATAGTTTACTTAACCTACATACACGCTTACTTAACCTTCACTTAACCACTTCGAGGGGTCACTTATTATACAAGCAATACTACACTCGTACATATATATATATATATATATATATATATATATATATATATATATATATATATATATATATATATATATATATAATATATATATATATATAAATATAATATATATATATATATATATATATATATATATAATATATATATATATATAAATATAATATATATATATATATAATATATATATATATATATATATATATATATATATATATATATATATATATATATATATATTGTATATTCGATTTAATGGTGTTTGGGGGAGTATATGAGCAATTTCTTAGCATTTTGCGCTCATTTTCGTAGAAAACACCATTTTGTGTTGTTTGGGTCAGTCTCCTCCCTGATGACGCCCTGTTCCACCAACACTTTCGTTTTCAATAAATTCCTTTTGGTTTCTATTATTTGAATTTTCTCTTGTTTTAGAAAAAAAAAAAAAAAATATATATATATATATATATATATATATATATATATATATATATATATATATATATATATATATATATATATATATATATATATATATATATATATATATATATATATATGAAAATTAAAATTGGCACACAACTAGTCCTAAAAGTGCCCCTCGAAGCCCAAATTTCAAAATCTAAAGTTTATTTTCCTGTAATAAATGGACATTTACAAGGAAACACTTTCTACAGGGTTTGTGTATTTGAGTTAACACAGGGAAACGTTACGGTCATATTTTATAGGAAACACGTTCTACAGGGTTTATGTATTTCAGTCAACACAGGGAAGGTCATATTTAAAACCCGAGCAACGCTGGGTTATTCAGCGTCAATTATAATCCTGAGTGAGGGGTGAGTCTGTTCTATCGCTCAGTCCAACTCTTCAGTGATGTGATTGAAGGTAATCATGTCCAGAGTAAAATGCTCTAAGTAGTCACTGAAATGGATCTATGAGTACCTCGAAAGACAGAAATCGTGAGTAGGGATAATCGCTTTTTCTGTATCGTCTCCTTTTAAATCTGCGCCCTCAGGGGCACATCTTCTTTAAGTGTATACGGGCTTCACAGACCCATGATACTTTACCGATCTTTTCTTTTCCCATGGGGGTCTGTTGTCTTTAATAAAGACGGGATTGACCTCTCGGGATATCCAAACGATCTTTTTCTGCTTTTTCATCCTTCTTTTCCCCAATCCCTCTTTTTCTCCCGTTTCAGATTTTTTACTTGACGTTGTCTTGGCCAAAATATGACCCTTGAGTCATGAAACGAAACAACCAACCTAAAAATTAAGAAACACAAATTCACTCATGGTAATGGTAATTTTAGTTAACGTCGTACTAGAGCTACACAACGGGCTATAGACGACGGTCCGGGATCAGTCACTTGAGTGAAAGATCCGAGGACAACACCTCGTAATTTTGAACCACGGTCAGATGACGAAGCATCACCTGAAATTCTCTCATGGAGTAGTGAAACAAGTATGTACTAGTTCTTTTTCAAGCTGTCTCAATCAGTTTGTGATCTATGATTACGAACCATATGAGCTTTGATGGAATGAGCCCCAACATAGTAAAATGAGATACAAGTGCAAGATACGAGCCAATGAATCACTTTTGTTTTCTGTTTATAGTGTGAATATATTTATTTTTTCCTTTCCTAATTTATATGAAGAGCCAGATCAAAGGAAACTTTTTTTGTTTACTTCCCTTATACTGTATTCATTCCCATGAAGGATCTTGAGAACCAAAAATACAGTGTTAAAGATATAATCCAACGTTTTCACTTCCTTCTATAAGCTGTATTCTGTCTATATTGTGAATATATATTTTTTTTGCTTTCCTAATTTATATGAGGAACCATATCAAAGAAAAATTATTTTGTTTACTTCCCCTATATTATATTAATTCCCATGAAGTCTTCCCGGGTCTTGAGAACAAAAAATACAGCGTTAAAAATATAATCTGTCGTTTTGACTTCTTTCTATAAGCTGTATTCTGTTTATATTGTAAATATATTTATTTTTTGCTTTCTTAATTTATATGAGGAACCAGATAAAAGGAAAATTATTTTGTTTACTTCCCCTATATTACATTCATTCCCATGAACGGTCTTGAGAACAAAAAATACAGCGTTTTAGTATAATCCTTCGTTTTGACTTCTTTCTATAAGCTGTATGCTGTTTGTATTTTGTTTATGTTATGAATATATTTATTTTTTGCTTTCCTAATTTATATGAGGAGTCAGATCGAAGGAAATTTTTTTTGTTTACTTTCCCTATATTGTATTCATTGCCATGAAAAGTCTTGACAGCAAAAATACACTGTTTATATTTTTCACTACGGCTGTAGATATAACAATCGCGATTCTTCCTTGGCGCGATTCTTATAATTTTCTAGGTACAACTGCTGTAACGGCCGTTATCCATATTCTTTCTTGGCGCGTTTCTTATAACTTTGAAGGTATAGCTGATGTACTGGCCTATGTCTAAATTCTTTCTCGAGTTTATCATGGTACAACTGCTGTACCAACCGTAGTCCAAAGGTTAAGATATAATCCGTCGTTATGACTTCCTTCTTTAAGCGACTCCTCTTTTCCTAGTCAGCCGAGTATCCAAGGCCTATCTGTATCCAAGCAGCAAATAAATAAAGTTTTTGATCATTGGAGTTTTCCTCCTCGTCAAATGTCTTACCCATAAATTTGTGCCCTTCTTTTCCAGTCCCTCCGGTACTCTGGATTCCAAATCAACTGGTAGGTGCTGCTCTGGGTCGTGACGTCACACTAGACTGCCACACCGAGGCCTACCCCACGTCGATCAACTACTGGGGTCGAAGGGCCAACGAGATGATCATCACGAACGAAAAGCTACAGGTGGTCACCAAGGAAAGGAGCTACAAGTCGCACATGAGACTGACCATCAAAAATCTGCAGCCTCCAGACTTCGGAGTATACATGTGCTTCTCAAAGAACTCACTAGGCGCAACGGAAGGTTCCGTCAGACTTTACGGTAAGTTCAATTATCTATATTAACTTCATTCGTATTCATTTATTGTAGTGGTATTTGCATTTTCTGAATTTCATTTGTGCTCATTTGCTGTATGTTGATTTATATGAACTTCATTTTTTCTTATTTATTGTATGTTGATTTATATGAACCTCGTTTGCGCTCATTTCTGTTAAGTGTTAAAGATAGCTTTATTATTTTCCTTAACCTACTGGTGGTTGTCTGAAAAAGATATCTGGTCATCAGATGAATTATCTGATGGTATCTTAATCTAATCTTCTTCAAATTATTGGTGACGAGAAATCTGGGCATTAGCAAAATTCGTCAGATGGTATTGGACGAAATATCTCGTCGAAACCACTTGAAGGGTTCAAAAAATTCTCAATCCTAACGATTCAGTGGAAGGCTATTGAATTGGATATCAGTAAAACTAATGCTTCAAATAATATCAAATTTAGTGTAAGCAGAAACGAACCAAAATGTATTGTATAACTGTTATATGTTTTAGATCTATCTATGAAAAAATAAAAAGGCTGAAAAAAAAGTTTCCATCGAGTAGCTATTTATTTACTTGGTTCATTTTGTCATCATATTAACTCTTCTGGTGATTGTCTCTACAAAATATATCGTCTTTAAGCAAAGTTGGTCTGATTTTGGTGGACGAGATTATCTTGTCAAAAGAAAACTGACTAGATTTTGATCTCTCTCGTTATCATCAAAAAATTGGCAATATCTTGACGAGATATCTCGTCATCAAGACGTTTGCCAATTTCAATTGTATTTTAAAATGCTCTTTAAGAATCTGCTATTCTACGTTCCTCCCCCTCCCTTCAGCATCGTGTATGAGTTAAAAAGATTTATTTTAAAACTAAACTCATGTTAGAAATAGATAAAGATTTATTTTAAAACTAAACACATGTAATCTGTTTTCTTAAAAGTTTTTAGTTTGTTTGGAGTGTCATTATATTTTTTTCAGAAATTCAACCTCCTACTAGTCCACCTACTAAAGATACATCAGCCATAAAGCGTCAAAGTTCAGAAGGTGAGTACTGTTTGTAATTCACAAAAGAAAACACTGTGCACTTAAATCCTTACTATACATTAGTTTAAATGCCCACGCATTGTCATTTCTATTCTTTCCTCTACTACAAGGACAATCTTTACGAACACATGCAAACACTCTTTTTTTTTTCTACTGTGATTGCTTTGATCTAATAATACTTTAAAAAAAGTGTTGAAATCAATTATGTGGAAAACTGACGCAATGAAAACATACTCATTAGAAATCGTTCCCAGTTTGAAAATGTCGATACCTCAGTTCCATTGTGTAACAACTCAAAAACTATTACTTCGGGGATAATTGGCAAAATAGATTGAACAACATACCATTGCTCGTGTCTATCATATATTATGGTTTAACAATTATATACATAGCATTGAAATATCGAGTTGTTTCTCTTAGGAACTGGTAACTAAATTTAGTAATCGTTTCGTGCACTTAACTCAAATCACAAAATTTTGCCCTTGTTACCCCTTGAAACTGAGGTAGCGAAGTGTATTGACACTTTTATTAACGCAGTTGTGAATAGTAATTTTCATTACTGGTTCTAAATGACCCCTTTAACACTCATGGGGATTGAGTCGACCCTATACCTCGTCGTTAGAAAGCTGATCATTGGTCTCCTCATTATCAAAATATCATCAGTATCTTAATGACGATATGTCTTGTCATTATCAAAATTGGTCATATCTTGATGAACGAGATATCTCGTCGAAACTAATTTGAGGGTCAAATGACATGAACTCACATGGTTATACTAATCTTTTCACTCTGTTAATATACCAACTCCCTCCTATATTCCTCTTAGAGTCTATTCCCATGCCTTTTATCCATTCTTTTCAAACCCTTTGTTGACATTTTTCTCCTTTTTGACTCTTTCTTAATCATTTTTCTCATGTTTGGCTTCCTCTTATCTTTCAATCATGGTTGAAAATCTTTTATAGCCTATATCACTCACTCTCTCACTCACTTTTATCTATTGTGACCACTGCTCGCTGACGCTCGCCAACACCCAGTGATTGCTACATATTCCCATTTGGTTTGCTTTGCAAATGAACTCCACGTGCAACGCCGTGACGGCCTCGAAGTGGTTGTTATCAACAACTTTAATCGAAACCCTTTAGAATCGGAAGACTTGAACTGGTTCCAAAAGCTGACGTCATGGGTCTAAAATCGCAAAATTCGTTCTTTCTTCATTCGAGGTTCGGGTGACGTCACATTCCGGAGAGAAGAAAGAATGGTGAAAAAAACATAAATTAATTTTAAAATGTTCTAGATTAAATTTTAAAATTTGAGCGTGATAAAAAAATCGCAAAAAATTCGGATTACCTGTGTGATAAATTGAATTATTGTAAGTGCCATTCCTATGAACCGAGGGACAAACACTTCCTATTATAATAGTAGAGACACTTTCCCTTCCCTACATTTCATTAAGTCAAATTTTCGTATCCTCTCGCCGTTTCAATGTCTACTCAAAACCTTTGCAGATCTCTTAACTCATACGCCATCCTGCCTTTCCTCTAATTCCCTTCAAGTGTTTCAACGAGATAGCTAGTCAAAACTTTTCGAAGCGAAGATTAACCATCAAGAGGGTTTAGTAACCATCAAGGGGCCTTTTTACCACAGTTATATTTCCTCTTTCTCTTTTAGTTTTTCTTGCTTCCACTCCCTCATTCTAATTTCTCATTTTTTCATCGATTTTATAAAATTGAACTAATCAATTTTGAAATAATCGGAAATTCATATTCAAATAAATACAAATATAAATTACTTATTAAGCTGGAACTTTTAAAATTTAATTTGATACAAAGTAATGTACTTCTACAAATTGTATGGTACGGTAATATTTTTTCAGACAAATATAAGTGTCCGAGCAACAGTTTCACAAAAAAGGAAAAACAATATCATTGAACACCAAAAAAAAACAGAAAACTAATTTTCTTTCTCGAGGATCAACGCGCTTCCTTAACCCTCCAAGTTGTCTCGACGAGATATCTCGTCCACCAAGATCTAGTTAATTTGGTAGGCGAGATATTTTGTCGAGACAAAACTGTACTTTACTCCGAAGTTAGCTTCTACAAAGCTAAAGTTAGTTCAAAGCTACTGGAAACCCAAGTATGAAAAAGGTAATTGTTCCTTGTGCAGACAATTGGGAACACAATTTTCTGCATCAGTGCTAGCCGCTACCGGGAAGTTTTCGACCCAAAGATAACACCAGGAGGGTTAATACTCTTCCCGCAACATGGATGAATGTCAAAAGAGAACAAATTTAAACTAGTCCCTGTTAAAAGAAATGCCACCAAAGCTAAAATGAGTCCAAAGCCTGGAAACCCAAGTTGGAAAAACAAATTGTCCCTTGTGCAGACAATTGTGGAAACAATTTTCTGCATCAGAGCTAGCCACGACCGGGAAGTTTTTGACCCAAAGATAACACCAGGAGGATTAATACTCTTCCCGCAACATTGATAAGTGTCAAAATAGAACAAATATAAATTAGTCCCTGTTAAAACAAATGCCACCAAAGATAAAGTTAGTCCAAAGCCTGGAAACCCAAGATGGAAAAACAAATCGTTCCTTGTGCAGACAATTGGGAACACAATTTTCTGCATCAGTGCTAGCCGCTACCAGGAAGTTTTCGACCCAAAGATAACACCAGGAGGGTTAATACTCTTCCCGCAACATGGATGAATGTCAAAAGGGGACAAACTTAAACTAGTCCCTGTTAAAAGAAATGCCACCAAAGCTAAAGTTAGTCCAAAGCCTGGAAACCCAAGTAGGAAAAACAAATTGTCCCTTGTGCAGACAATTGGAAACAATTTTCTGCATCAGAGCTAGCCACGACCGGGAAGTTTTTGACCCAAAGATAACACCAGGAGGATTAATACTCTTCCCGCAACATTGATAAATGTCAAAGAGGAACAAATATAAATTTGTCCCTGTTAAAGCAAACGTCAGCAAAACTAAAGTTAGTCCAAAGCCTGGAAACCCAAGTAGGGAAAACAAATTGTCCCTTGTGCAGACAATTTGGAACACAATTTTTCTGCATCAGAGCTAGCCACGACAGGGAAGTTTTGTACCCAAATATTACACCAGTAGGATTAATACTCTTCCCGCAACATGGATGAATGTCAAAAGGGAACAAATATAAATTAGTCCTTGTTAAAACAAATACCACCAAACCTCTTATATTCCTATCCGTCTTACAAATGAGTCTTATAACCACTGCTCCTTAAAAGCTATTCCGACTCCAATTAGTGAACATTCAAAGCGAAATCCCCCATTTGTTATAACCCATTTCTGAACAAAGGCAAATTCCCAGGGGGCGAAAAACAAACCCAACCGACGAAACACCACCACACAAACAAGTTTAAACACCGGAAGCGCGTCAAGTCCATTGGTATTCCTCAGCACGCGTGTTTTCGGGGATCGGAAAACAAACCAAACCCCACCGATTCCGCTTTGAGTAAGATCTCACCCTCTTTTCATTAGACTCGTCATATTCCCCTCTCCTGTCAGCTCGTCATATTATCAATTCGATTAAGTGCCGGGTAATTAGAAGTATCTGCTAACGAGGCACCACGACGAACGAGCAAGCGATAGGGTCTCCAGTCATTAGGTGAGCACTTTTATTTCGAGATTCATCGGGAGCGCGTTAAATCTAATGTTTTTCAAATAAAATTCCCGGACGGCTCCGTTTTAAATCAATGTCAAACTGACGGCGCCAGTTTCTAATTACTCGCGACAAATGGAAATTAAATTAAAGTCGAGATTTTATGATGCTCTCTCTCTCTCTCTCTCTGATTACGGTGGGATCGGAGTGAGAGACCTCTGGTGGGAGGGTTCGTAATTTGTTTTTCTTCCGGAGTTTCCTTTCGATGAGATGGAATTTCATTTTCTTTTTCATTCTAAAAAAGTGAGATTAGAAATTTGGAATTGATTGGCTTATTTTTTGTTTAATATTTCGGAAAAACTAATATCTTAAAAGCTAGACGTCTATAAATTTTCTGCTCTGTAAACGAAGAACGGATTTCGAATTAATTTACGATCAGATAATTTTGAGTTTGAGAATAAAGGTTATTTTAGGAATCGGAAAAATGATTGTGATTCATAAACTGCATGTACTTATACTTCATCAGAATGTCATGCCTTATATTAATTAAAAATGTTATTCGTTTAAAACAAGTAATAAAGTAAAGAGAGACCAGAAACTCTTTGGGGGTGAAAGTATGGCACTATTAACGCCATTATCCAATTGATGTGTAACTCCGTTTTAAAACCATACAAATACACTCTTTCACCAAAAACTTTATATAATTTGAGTAATTATGTTTTACTAATCTTGGAAAGCACCCACACACGGAAGGTTTTTTTATTTTGTAAAATACTTTTTTAATTTACCCCATATAAAGGCCTATTTTAAAAGGACCGTTGGTTACAGGTTTGAGATTTTTTAAACGACGACACAACTTTAATTAAGGAACTATATCTTTGTACTAATTATGTTGCGTTTTAATAGTTATCCACATGAATAAGAGAAACTCAATATTGTAAGTAAATACTGTAAAAGGTATCTGAAAACTGATGACTCTGCTCATTGTCAACTCTAAAAGTCTTCTAGCAAATTGTAGTGTGCATGGTATTATTCAACTTTCCCGTGTTATCCGTGTTTCCCGTCCCATGGTATTATTCAACTTTCCCGTTGGTCTTAGCGTAGTCTAATCGATTTCTCTCTACAAGCGTCTTCTAGCATCAGTTATCTGCTTTTCGATGCAACTCTCTCTTCCAGTTTATTGGAAATACTTCAATAATTGTTTAATGGAAAAATATGACTTAAATAGGAAAGGATTTTCTGTAAAGCTAAATATAAGATAGCTCTTGTGTTTTTTACGTATAATGCGCTTGCTGAATATATTCTGTTTTGGGTAACCTGACGTAAAATCTTCAATACTGACTGAGTATCGGTGTTTTCAAAATCATAAAGCATACGTTGAAGTGCCAGAAAAACTGGTACAGACGAGTCTATGCAAAATACCCAACGACAAGTATGCGCGGCCTAGGTTGCCAGCGCATACATAAAGCGATAAACATCTGCTGAAGCATTTAGAGCTGTTTCCGCCATGGCAATTTTAAACGCGTTTTTATAGATGGTGAGAAGGGCCATAGCATTTCGGAGGAAGAGAAGTTTGTATTCTCAAGTACTACAAATTCAAAAGCGTACCCCTACTGCAAGAATTCAGGTTAGACGTGTAACAAACGCAGTGTGACCGTAAGCCTGGATGAAAACGTGACCAGTATCAAGTAACATCGGAATTCAATGCTGGGCCCTCAAGATGCATCAACGTGAGGACTGGAATGTTCCCTCAAAGGTATGAGCTTCAGAAGCCCACTCCCAAATCGAGCACCCTTGATGAATAATTGACATACAGCTATGTGCCTCGCCTGGGCTTGCTAACAACCAGTGTACGCATGGTAACTGAAAACAAGAAACCTTATCTGACGTGTCTCATTTCTAATTGCTTAGAGGAGATGAAATAATCCATATGTGGAAAAGTCCCATGAAACCATGAATCCAGCATTTCAGCACTGTATTGTAAAGGCTATTGATTTCATAATGGTATGGAGTTTGTTTAGCCGCTAGAACCCTTGGTACGTCTACAAACGTCTCTGTCAGGTGAACAATATGTACCCATCCTGTCTGACAAGTTAACCCCGTTCATGTTCTGAGATTATGACGGGTTTGGCCTCTACCAGCAGGATAATTCACTGCCACACACGTCTAGCCACCTTAAATTACGATTAAAGGAACACTCATCTGTGGTCTTGCCATTCCCACCCAAGTCACACAGACCACAACGTTCTCTAACACGCGTGGGAATACAGAGTGCTGTGGAACACATAAATCTTGCAACTTTGAGTACAACAGAATTGTGGACCACTATGCAGGAAGTAAGGTGTTGAGTTCCGTGCCTAGAGAATACGTCCCCAAGCTCATGGAGTTTATGCACCGTCTTTATTTCTTCAGTTATACGCTCCCGTAGGAGACTTATTAAGTATTAGACTTAAGGCGCGTTATCACGAATCAAGTTTAATTGACCGATTATAGTTGATCGATAATAGATGAATATGACTTGAATCAGTTCTTGTTCACACATATCAAATCAGCCTAATTTTTATTACTTTGCACTTCTTTATCGAGTATATCAATTGCAACTCTTGCATCTTTATTTTTATATTTATCTAGTCTGTGGTTATGATAGAGTTCTAATATCAGCACCACACTTTTAGACCACTTTAGGCTCATTTTTTAAACTTTCTAACATCTAAAAACAAAACACATACACGTGACACGTCGGTCAATTAAACTTAATTCGAGAGAACGTGCCTTTAGGTACCAGTTTTTCTTTGCATATCCATGTCCCAAATAAATCTTACACCTAGGAATACAAGAGAATATATATATATATATATATATATATATATTTTTGCAGTTTCGCATATTTTGGGTTTTAATGCATATTTTAGGATGTTGTAATGCATATTTCTAGTCACATTTTTGCATATCGATCCGAGCTCTACTTATTAGACTTAGGCAATAAGAAACCAAAGTGGCACCCACGTTAATTTTCACACACAACTACTAGTCGACGAATTAAAGCTCCTCTCAACAGCCGAGGATATGTTTGCCTACTTATACTTCATACCTATGTTTTAAACGACTTCACTTGGCAATATTAATCATCGTTGGAAGTAGCCTATTAACTCTAAAATATATTGAAGCTGAAATTAATGTTTTCTTTCGCATAGCTCCAAATATACACAGTCCAGTCACATTAATGTGACCACCACCTCCTTTCGACGTCAACGTGAAATAACCAATCACAAAAGGCAGGTGGCAGCACATTGCAGTGGAGTGTATATAAAGGATGTCCTAGGGCATCGGAAAGCTTTTCAATCGTTGGCGTAATGCAGAAACGTAGCGATTTATCCGACGTCCAAAAAGGGTATGATTATTGGCTTTCGGGCCAAGGGTGGAAGCATTTCGGAAACGGCTAATTTTGTGAACTGTTCGAGTGCCACCGTGGTAAAAGTGTACCGTGCATCGCAAAATGGCACTATCCAAAATCAGCGGCGTGACACATGTGGTGCACCTCGGGATATAGATGACAGAGGCGAAAGAAGGCTACGGAGATGCGTTCGTGCGAATAGACGTGCAACAATTGAGAAACTGACCGCAGCAGACGCCTGGTTAATGCACCTATGCTGACTGCTGTTCATCGGCGACGAAGGCTGGAATTTGCACGCCAGTACCGCAACTGGACGTCGACAGAGTGGCGACAGGTGGCTTTTTCTGATGAATCACGTTACATGCTCCATCGGACAGATGGACGTTGGCGTATGCGGCTTGAAACGTCTGAAAGCAAACACCCTGCAACAACTGCCGGAGGGATACAATTTGGAGGAGGGAGCATTATGGTTTGGGGAATGTTTTCCTGGCATTCACTGGGTGCACTCATCATTGTGGAAGGCACGATGGATCAGCACAAGTACGCATCTGTCCTTGCGGACTATGTCCACCCCTACATGTGAATTATTTTTCCTCAGAATGATGGCATCTACCAGCAGTACAATGCAATCATACAGCTCGCAGTGTGTGTGCGTGGTTCGAAGAGTACCAGGATGAGTTTACCGTACTCCCCTGGCCAGCAAACTCACCAGATTTAAATCCAATCGAGAATCTGTGGGACAACCTCGATCGGGTTGTTCGCGCCATGGATCCTCAAACGCGTAATCTAGCGCAGCTGGCCACGGCACTGGAGTCGGCATGGCTCAACATCCCAGTGAACACCTTCACAAGCCTAATTGACTTTCTTCCTGCACGTCCCGCAGCGGTCCGCTCTGCCAAAGGTGGTTATTCTGGCTTTTCACAGGTGGGCACATTAATGTGACTGGACTGTGTGTGTGTGTGTATATATATATATATATATATATACAGTAATCCTTTTCTCAGTAAGAATATCCGTCTTTAAAAATTAGACTTTACAATTCTTCCCATTCATAAATTAAACATGCTTTAAAATTATAAGTTTTAACTACGCATTTAGTTTTGCTTAGCAGTATTTAAACTCATTTTCTAATATTGTGTTTCATTTCACATGGTCAGAGTTGAGGAATATTACATTCCACTGCAAGGAAGAAAAGAACAGCGAGAATAACTATAAAACATAATTTAATTGCACGCCGCGAAATTCAAAGAAGATCACACTTTCGTAGCGTAAGTAAAAAACAAAAGAAATGGGGAAAAAAAAGTTGTTTTTCTCGTTGTTTGGTCTTTACGACTTTCATTTAATTACAAACGTAATGAAGCCACTACACTTGGGGAAATGGCTTAATTCACATAAAGAAAGCAGCAATAGAAACCTTCTTACAAATTCAATAGTAGAAAATACGTTGAAATAAAACTATATAATAATTTTTTACGAAGAACTTAATAAAAACAGAAAACTTTGTGTACAATCAAAGAGTATAAAGTTTGTTATAGAGTGTGTATAGAACCTCGTG
This sequence comes from Metellina segmentata, assembly GCA_947359465.1. Taxonomy (NCBI): domain Eukaryota; kingdom Metazoa; phylum Arthropoda; class Arachnida; order Araneae; family Tetragnathidae; genus Metellina; species Metellina segmentata. Next base: position 116,777,446 of record OX375873.1, read on the forward strand.
CCCGTACATCTTTTTCCACACATAGAAAACACTCTTTTTTGCCTGCATTACTGTTAGGTAGGTAGTTGAATTAACGTATCATTGTAACAATACAACGGGATTTTGGTGACGGTCAAGGATAAATTCGAAGAGGAACATCCGAGGACAATACCTTGTAATTTTGAATTACTGTCAGACGAAGAGAACACATGAACACTCGCCAAACTTCCACAACATCCCAACTTGATGACATTTGAGGCCTCGACAAATTAAGCGTCCGCCAGTTGAGACTTACACCAACGGTCTTTGATTGAATCTAGTTTCGAACTCGCAAATCTCCAATTACAAATTCACGACTCTTCCACGACGGGTCCACCGTACCCCTCGTAAAGAATAGACGATTATTTACATCTTGTGCACTATTTCGTTAGTATTATGCATATTAAAAGGAGACTCAAATGTCATATTTTGTTCATATACAAACAGTAAAGTTTTTTTAACAAACGGTAAATGTACATATTAAGGAACAAAGTTTCGCTTTTAGATTTTTCTGGAGGGTTTAATCTGTGGACATTCTCGCTTGATGCTAAACTAGTCATCCATTATATGTACATCCCCTCTACCTTGATACCGTGCCTCCATGACCTTGAAATCTTGGTGGAATCGCTTATCCTGTTCATCACTGACTGCTCCTAGATTTTTCGGGAAGTAAGCACGATGTCTGTGGGAAAAATGCAATTTGATGCAACCAAGCATTTTGAAGCTCTCCAAGAGTTGCTGGACAATTCCGGTGTAATTATGTGCTCGTGTATTACCAAGAAAGGCTTTGACAATGGTTTTGAATGCCAACCAAGCATTCTTTTGAAGTTCTGTTATTGTTCTAATGAAATGTTCATCTTTAACGAGATGCCGAATCTGTGGACCATCAAACATACCAACCTTTATCTTTTCAAATGACAGGCTAAGAAATGCCGAAATGAGATACTTGAAACAGTCTACTTTAATTGACTAAGTTTTAACAAATTGCTTCGTGAGACCCAGTTTTATATGCAGAGGTGGAAATATAACGTTCTTTCTGTCGACAAGTGGATGATGTAGAATGTTTGGATCACCAGGTTTCAGTTCAGATCTTGGCGGCCAATTCGACATGTACGTTATGGCAATACACAAATCCATCCTCACTTCGAAAGTATTGCAGAAACACACTTTCTTTTGATCGAAAGTAGAATACCCTAGCCTCTTCTTCAAGCACGTTTTTCTCGTGCAGTCTTGATGCTAACAGCTCTGAAGCTTTTTTGGATAGTCCCAAATCTCGAGCCAAATCATTCAACTCATGCTGCTCAAATCACTTACGAACGGAATCAAGGTCAATTTCAAAATCTTCTGAGTTGGGGTCACTTCGATCTTCGCCAGACTCGTATTCCTGTATTTCCAAGGAGGGTAATTCTTTGAAAACTGGCACTGGGATTTCAGATGAATGAGGCACTGGGCGTATAAAAAACTGGGCGTGACGGTAAACTATTATACTCTATTTTACATTTGTTTTTCTTGTTATATCCTGAAGTTTTCACTATACAAAAGTAACTATCACTTGAGTGATCTCTGGGCTGTCGCCAAATCATAAGTATATCAAATGGAAATTCATCACGTGTTCCCTTCGTCCACATCCTTAAACTTTCGACACACTGCTGACACACTTTGTGAGGGGCCCATGATTTATCTTGATCACCAATTTTCACTTTAAAATAGGCAAAACAGGTTTGCCTGACAAATGTACTGATGTTAATCCTTTGACTGGGAATGGTAAAACTGCCACATATATAACAAAACGAATCGGAACTGTTTAAGCACTTACTACGCGAACTCGCAGATGCAGACATAAGGGAAGGTTTCGGCTCATATATAAATAAAAACTAAACACTGCTAACCTTGTATACAAACAAGGACTCGGACACTCCATGTTGGAATACGCTTCGCTATATCAGTGCGACACACAACGTCACAATACAGTACCTAAGGCGTAACTGAACAAGTCTAGACAAGTATGCACCTGTCGCTGGTTTACTACGGCGTCATTCATCCGTCACCAGTCGTAGAAGGTTTATGTCAGTCAATAGGAGAGCAATAGTGCTTCCTATGATCCACGCTCGATCCCGCGTCCGACATCATATGAAAAAATGGTGTTGTGGTGTAGAGAAAAAACATGACGTGGTAGAAGAAAACTAACTACAGTTTTGAAATCAGCATGTCTATTTAACTCTAGGTAAGCTGAAAAATCGAAGTCAACAAAAATATGTTCAATATTGTTCCATTGTGTAATTTGTTCGATAGTGGAAAGGAAAATAAGAGTAATTTGGTTTTTTTCAGTCTACTGATGATGATATATTCCTGCATCCAGTTCGTGAGCTCATTATTCTAAATTTAAGAAAAGTGTAGAGCATATTCATAAATCATGAAGATTATTAACGACGTGGACAAATATTCATTTTAGGTCGATTTGTTTAGGAACAGACGTCTGAATTATATTCTGTTAGTTAAATTGTGTTTTGATTTCGTAAAAGAGTCTTTCTGATTAGTGTTGTTTCCCTTTTGTATCGGATCTCTCTCCTTAAAAATTCAAATTTTTTAACTCTATATAGGAAGCTATTACAGCAAAAGTGGCCTAGCCCACCAACATATCCAATTGAGATAACTGCGATTTTATTGGCACCATTTTTTAAATATTTTTATTTATTCATAATACAATTTGAGATTTTCAAAATTCGTTTTTCGCGTAACATCAAGATATTTTGTAATTTTAGAAAACTTGTACCTTGCACATTTGAAAAAATTAAATTAAAAATTAAAAGTTAAATAAAAGATAATGAACTTTTCGTATTTTTGTGGGTTAAGCCACTTTTGCTCTGATAGCGTCATATATACCTACGAAATTAGTCAAACATAAACATTAAAAGGCAAAACGATTTCCATACTCTTGCTTGAATTAAAGCTTAACTAGATACAGATGATATTTAGCTAAATAATACTCACTTTAAAGAGTAAGTTTTGAGTATTTTATGCTGATATTTAGTTTTTTGAGAGCGTACACTATGAATAATGCAATTTCCCTATGTAATTATTTGTCTTCCACACTAGAATGTTATACTCCGTCTTTTCAGCTTTCCCTCAGCATCAGAGTTTGGGGTCCGTCAAGGATTCTACTGAAGAATCGAACGTCAGCAAATGGAAAAGACCTGTCCTGATAGGTAATTTTTTTTTCATTTTTGAGTACCTTGCAGTTATAAATATTTTTATTTCTGGAAACTTTGGGAAACTACAATGAAAAGCCAAAACATTATGACCACCTACTCACTAACACATTCGGCCCTTTTTGGCCTAAAAAACAGCTGCAACTCGCCTGGGCATAGATGCCGCAAGTTCTTTGTACATGACTGGAGACAGTTTGTACCAAATGTCTAAGTAGCGATAACGCAAAGTCGAGATATTTGGACATGGTGGTGTTTGAGCTCTGAGCTGTCGCTTCATGACACCCCAAATGTGCTCTATCGGATTAAGATCCGGCAAGTTAGGCGGCCAGAACATTAAGTGTAATTCATCAGTATGCCCCTCGAACCACTCCAACACAATCGGAGCCTTGTGACATGGGGCGTTGTCCTGCTGGAAGAATCCATTTCCAGTTGGGAAGACAGACGCCATGTAAGGGTACAACTCATTCGCAATGATCATCAGATAGTTTGCATCGTTCATAGTCTGTTCTATCACAACTACGGGTCCCAGAGTCGCCCATGAGAACGTCCCCCAAAGCCTGTGTATGACCTGCTGCATACGAGGGGAACAACTGTTCGTCTGGCAGACGGCACCCTGACACGACGTGATGAATGATAAATAGGGATTCATCTGACCAGGCAGCTCTCTTCCACTCATCCATGGTCCAGTCTTGATGTTACCGGACCCACTATAGGCGTAGTTGACGATGACGCTTGGTCAACAGAGGCACACGAGTGGGACTCCTGCTGCACAGTCCCATATCCAGCAGTGTCCATTGAACTGTGTGTTCCGAAACACTTGCGCTTGGACCTACATTGTATTGGGCTATCAGCTGAGCCACTATCTCGCGCCGATTTTGCTTTACCAAACGGGACAGTCTCCGACGTCCTTTTTCTTTGATGACGCGTGGACAACCAACACCTTGGCGTCTACTGCTGATGTCACCGTCATTTATCCACTTTGCATGAATACTAACAACGGCAGATCGTGAACAAGCTACCAGTCGTGCAGTTTTGTTGATACTCATTCTGAGTCTTCGGGCTGTAGCGTTTTACGCTAAATAATCCAATCAAACTCTAGATTAATCGAGTTTTATTTACAAAGAAAAAAATTATTAAAAAAACTTAATTTTTACACTTTGGCAAAATGACGTGGTTTGATTACAATAAATCTCATCCCAGGTTGGGATATCCGAGATGATAATTCAATCGTTTCTGGCAGGGTTCTGCCGCAAAGTTTTTCCCAGGGTGGGAGCCAGAACAAAATCGTTGTTCTCTCTGCAAAATCCAAAGCTCATCTCCCTCCAAAACTTCCAGCTTTTTCTTCCACCCCCGACGCCGCGTCCAGAGTCGATGACCTCCCCGGTCAACTGCCGTCCTCCCTAGCCTCGCTGAGGGTCCCAATTTACATCAGGTTAACCCATAGTGGGGCTGAGGGAAATCTATTTTTAGAAGCACGCTATGGAATTATACTGTTTAGAAGTATCCATCGAAAACCTCTAATAGGGTGCATTTCCTTCGCCCACACTCAACGTGGCAGAAAGTTATTTTCACTAGTTGTTTTAGGCAAATGCTAGCCACGTTACAGGGCCATTACGATCTGCCCTTTATCAAATACGCTCAGATCAGCAGCATTTCCCATCAATTGAAAAAGTAAGTACAAGAATGAGTACTTACCTTCTCCAGCAGCAGTTAAATACCATTTTCACTTAATCACGTGCCCTCCACGTCATCCAGACAAGTTCATGAAAAATGTGTGGATGGTCATAATGTTTTGGTTCGTCAGTGTATAATTAATATATTGCACCGGAAGATCTATCACACTGGATATCTATCAAGTCCCAGACCAGAATATTCTGAAGCTTCTCTGCGAGATTGGCCTGAAAACACCAATAAGCCTCCAATGGATTCCATCGCATATCGGGGTGTATGGCAACGAGACAGCCGATGTACTCGCCAAGAATGGCTGTGATCTCCCTATGGACTGTTTGAATCGCCTCACTCCCACTGAAGTCCACTCCCTGGGAAAACAGCGTTTGCTTTCCTTGTGGCGCCGTACGCCATCCCACCATTGGTATGCTGGCAATCACCCTGGACTATCAATCACATGCTGTGGCCCTCGGCCTTTTCAATCGGCCATGGCCAGATTTCGAAGTGGCCATCTTAAAAGTATCAAATTTCAGAACGGGGAGAGAATTTCCCCTCCTTGTTCCTGTTCCCTACCTGCCAGTCCTGATCACCTTCTTCTCTGTCTTGGCGCTTCGTATAAGCAGCTGTTGGTTGATCAGGACTTTTTGCAAGTATATGGGGATCTGGCACGACGGGGCCTTCTGGACCTGGTGTAGGCTTTCCTACACCAGGGGGATGTGCAACAACAACAACAGATCTATCAAGAAATTTCATTGGCAGTAGGTCGATGATTGTGAACTATCCCAAGCATCTTGCACCTGCGATATGAAAGGAAAAGATGTCAAGGTTAGCTAGGTGATCGTTGAAAGGTGAAAGTGGGCGACGAGTTGCATTGCCCATAAGTCTAAAGGTAATGTGGCTAAGAATAACGGGATAAAGCGGAACAAGTGGTTGTCTCTATGAGGAGGTCATTAGCAAAACTGACCAGATCTTGATGGACGAAGTTTCCGGTCATTAGAAAACGACCAAATCTTGAAGGGGGATATGTATGTCATCATTAAAAAACTGACCCTATATTTATTTCTCCATCATCAGAAACTCAGCAACATCTTTATGCAGAGATAACTCGCCATCAAAATTGATCAGATTTTGATGGACGAGATATCTTGTCAAAACCACTTGGAGGGTTTTGGGGTTTTCTTTTTGTGTAGTGAGAGAGAGAGAGAGAGAGAGAGAGAGAGAGAGAGAGAGAGTACAGTTTTTGAGGACTAGTTTTAGACAAACTACATGATTTAAATTAATCTCTAGCTCGTGGTGGTCGAACTCATCCAGTATTTGCAAAACTGACCAGATCTTGACGGACGATGTTTCTAGTCATTAGAAAACTGACCAGATCTTGAAGGGGGAGATATTTGTCATCATTAGAAAACTGACCCTATCTTTATTTATCCATCATCAGAAACTCGGTAACATCTTTATGCAGAGATAGCTCGCCATCAAAATTGATCAGATTTTGATGGACGAGATATCTTGTCAAAACCACTTGGAGGGTTTTGGGGTTTTCTTTTTGTGTAGTGAGAGAGAGAGAGAGAGAGAGTACAGTTTTTGAGGACTAGTTTTAGACAAACTACATGATTTAAATTAATCTCTAGCTCGTGGTGGTCGAACTCATCCAGTATTTGCAAAACTGACCAGATCTTGACGGACGATGTTTCTAGTCATTAGAAAACTGACCAGATCTTGAAGGGGGAGATATTTGTCATCATTAGAAAACTGACCCTATCTTTATTTATCCATCATCAGAAACTCGGTAACATCTTTATGCAGAGATAGCTCGCCATCAAAATTGATCAGATTTTGATGGACGAGATATCTTGTCAAAACCACTTGGAGGGTTTTGGGGTTTTCTTTTTGTGTAGTGAGAGAGAGAGAGAGAGAGAGAGAGTACAGTTTTTGAGGACTAGTTTTAGACAAACTACATGATTTAAATTAATCTCTAGCTCGTGGTGGTCGAACTCATCCAGTATTTGCAAAACTGACCAGATCTTGACGGACGATGTTTCTAGTCATTAGAAAACTGACAAGATCTTGAAGGGGGAGATATTTGTCATCATTAGAAAACTGACCCTATATTTATTTCTCCATCATCAGAAACTCGGCAACATCTTTATGCCGAGATAGCTCGCCATCAAAATTGATCAGATTTTGATGGACGAGATATCTTGTCAAAACCACTTGGAGGGTTTTGGGGATTTCTTTTTGTGTAGTGAGAGAGTACAGTTTTTGAGGACTAGTTTTAGACAAACTACATGATTTAAATTAATCTTTAGCTCGTGGTGGTCGAACTCATCCAGTATTTGCAAAACTGACCAGATCTTGACGGACGATGTTTCTAGTCATTAGAAAACTGACCACATCTTGAAGGGGGAGATATTTGTCATCATTAGAAAACTAACCCTATCTTTATTTATCCATTATCAGAAACTCGGCAACATCTTTATGCCGAGATATCTCGTCAATAGCAAAATTGATTACATCCCGATGAACGAGATATCTTGTCGAAACCACTTTGAGGGTTATGGGGACTTATGTGTAGTGAGTATAGTTATTTTGGAATGGGGGGGGGGGGTAGCTTTAGACAAACTACATGACTTAATTTAATATCTAGCTCGTGGTGGTAGAACTCATCCATGACTGATCAACCCGCACCAGTGTGTTGCTAGATTAAAAATTAACTCGAGTATCATAAATTCGTTATTCATGATGCATTCCAAAAGTCCCTTCTCCCGAGTACAAACCCATGAGACCGTAAGCGGCAAGCAGAAATAAAACCGATCGGAATCGCGCCCTATAAACCTTATCCCCATTTCGGGGGAAGCGTTTAGAAACCGAAATTGGCCGAATAGGAAATTAAACACACATCCACTGCGGAGCCATTAATTGATCTCGGGAGCCGATTGTGCCCATATGTATCTTCCGACTGCCCACTATCTGCGGAAGAAAAATGCGATCGTTTTACAGGCAGCGTTTTCCTGATCCCCCTCGTTGCCATTACAGCCAGCAGTTATGGCCCGGGATGCAAAGGGGAGGGATTGGTCGTGCGTTTAATACCGAAGACGAGCCTGAATTTATTTCGGTGGAGACGCGAAGAGAGGGGCGATTCCCAGAAATCCCCACTCCGCGCATTATTTCTCAATTCCTCCTTTGGAGTTGTGCGGAATAATGCGATGGTTCGGCCCGGGGGGAGAGTTATCTGGAGTCATCGGTTCACCCTACTACACCCCCTCCCTTCTAGTCATGCAGGAAAGGATCAGTGCGTGTCAAACAAGTGGATCTGTGTGGTGGAAGATTTTTCCTTCCTTTCTTTGAAGTATAATAGACATTTTGATGGCGATAGTCCATTAAGCTTCTTAGCCCTCCAAGGGATTTCGACGAGATATCTCGTCATTAGGACAGTGCCAAATTTTTTTATGATGACGATATTGTGACGTCTGCCTAAAACCTAAAGGACCTTTTTCCCACTGGAAAGGAATGCTGATCATCAAGAGAGGAGTTGGTGACCTATCAACATACGATTGTCAAATGGACCTAGGATTTTCCCTGAAAAGGGGTCCCATCGTCTGTGGATGGCCAACAAAGGAGTCTAAAGGTGTCAGCGAGTCAGGACGCGGCATCGGGGAGACGATCAAAAGCGGCTCTGTTTTGATCTGACATCTATGGAGTTGTCTTGAAAGGCTGAAAGCTCTCGAACGGGAGATGATCGTTGAAATTTGCTGAGAGAACAACGTTTTGTTCTGGCTCCCATCCTGGGAAATTTTTTCCGTTGAACCTCTACCAGAGTTCGCATATTGAACAATTTTCTCGGATATCGCACCTGGGATGCGATTTAATGTGCTTTGACTAACGTCATTGTAGGCCGAAGTGTGACTGATTAAGCTTTGTTTATAAATGTAAATAAAAACTTATTAGTCAAGAGTTTTGGTTAATTTATTTAGAGCCAAACGGTACAACATCAAGATCTGATCCGTGGTCAGTTTTCTTCCAATGACAAGATACCTCGTCCAGACAACCACCAGGAAGATTAACAATCTTGGTCTCGACGAGGTACCTTAAGCTAAACTGATCAGTTCTTCATGGACGAGATATCTCGTCATTAGGAAACTGACCAAATCTTGATCTCGTCATCATAGAAAAAAATCGCGATATAGCTTGATGACGAGTTAGCAATACTGGTCAGATCTTGATGGACGAGATATATCGTCGAAACCCCTTGGAGGTGTGAGTCGTACATTGCGGTTAGAATGCTATCCAAACTAACAATAGTCACCACACCAAAGGAATAATAAGCTACTCTTTCTTAGGCAACCTGTTCTTTTATTGAAACAAATTCTTGCTAATGCGCGCTCTAAGCAATGAGATCATTTGGTAAGTTTGGGACCTTTTGAGTTACATTTTATATCATGTTCGAAAGACGAAGACAAGGCCGAAAGATTATATCAATACTTTACGATCCTGAACAATCAGTCCAGTTACATAAAGTCTTAGTCTTAACCCTCTTACTTAGTCTTAACCCTCCTGGTGGTTTTTATAAAATTTCCCTCAAGTGACCCGCCTCTGAAACAAAAACGTGTTCCAAACTGTCACCAGTTCTCAACAAGGGAAATTTAATGAGATATCCTACCATTAAACTTAAAATTGGCCAGATCTTGGACGAGATATCTCGTCGAAACACTTGGAGGGTTTAAGCATTGAGGTGTACTTTTCTATTTTGTTTCTTCTTTTCGTATATATAATATATAGCTAATATTAGTAGTATTACCTTGATGGCACCTCTATCAATTTTTTAACACATTTGATGGCACCTGTATATACATTTGAAACCCTTGATGACAGCTGTATAGAAATGAATCGAAGAAGCCTGAAATATTCTTGCATCTCTTTAATATACATATAATATTTTTTTAAACATTCCTACTGTCTACTAAAGTACAATTAATTCCATTCAAACCATTCCAAGATATGATCATTCCATACGTGAAAACACGCATATTTTAGCATGAAGGAAATAATGTCCAATTCTGGGGGTGTTTTTTCCACAGTGTTCATAAAATAATGTATTGTACTTGTGAAAAATGTGTCCAGAATTCCGAATAGCAATCTGATGCGGTGTATACAGTTGCCATCTACGACCAGAGTTTTCAACCTCTTTCCCATGTATGTTTTTTTTTTTCACTTTCAAAATAGTCCATTCTGACTCGTTTGTATACAGCTGCCATCAAGGGTTTCAAATATGTATACAGATGCCATCAAGGGTTTCAAATATGTATACAGCTGCCATCAAGGGTTTCAAATGTATATATACAGTTGCCATCAAAGTAATAAATACTAATATTACATAATAAATAATTTGTAAGCCATAACATTACCATTTTGTGCCCTGCAGTGGGCTTACCTCATCCTTCTAATACCTCCAAAAGTTCTAATCAGCGCTCGTGTAGTAAACCAATCACCGAAGAGAGACAAACCAAGCCTAATTTCTTGAAATAATGAACTGATCACATTCTGAACAGAGCATGTTTGACATGAAAGAACGAATTAACCTTATCTCTACAATTCCTGAACTTTTGGTACATCCAATTTCCATTGTGTGTTTGTCCATTACTATATGTCTGTCTTGTGTTTGGCGCATCTTGTGCCATATAACTCTATGCAACCAACCTAAAGAAATAAACCAACAATTCCTTTGGTCGAACTCCCAGCCTGGGTCTTCGTCATCTGACCGTGGTTTAAATTACGTGGTGTTGTACTAGGATATTTCCCTTTGAATTTAATCACGGATAATCACCAATAGCCCGTTTTCTTGCTCCAATACGACGTTAATGCAAATACCTACCACTCAACCTGGTTCTATTGGATTTTACATCTACATACGCATTGATTTGGGTGTGTAATCAATCTACACAAAGTCTGTTCAGATAGCTTACACAACATTCTACTCAAATAAACGCCAAATTTACTTAAATTGCGCTCATCATGACAAACGTCTGTTTCAACCTGAAAAGGGAATAATTTACACATCAAATAAACTGTGCTTAGCGATCATAAGTGACTGAATTAATATGTAGGAATATACTAATCCCTACACTCGGTACTTTACATACGGCTTTGTATCTAAATTCATACGTACAAGGTGCGCCCCTCTCTGCAGACAAGGTACGAAATTAGAATCCGATTCCGAGCTCATTTGATAAACAATTCCAGAACTACTCCGCGTTCGTTATTCTGTGAGATAAGCAAATTTATGAGTCCTCGTTTGGTGATTCCGCGGCGATTAATGCCCGTTGCTTTCGCACTTTGACCCCAGTCATTAAGATTCTATTCGCTCGAGGTTAGGAAAGGGGGCCACTGGAAAATATTTCAGCTTTATCAGCAAAGTGTGGCTTATTATGAGGATGCGCGGCGTTATCTGTTTCTGCTTTGAGCAATGTGGCTGGTCTCCTGCGATTAAGGTTTCCACACCTTATCCTGGGTTTTTGCTGTTTTCGTTAAGATGACTTAGTTCAGGTTTTGGATTTGCGCTTTTTTTTGACTTGGTGGATAAAGAATCACCATCAATCTGAAAAATTTTGTTTAGATGCGGGTAATTTGTTAATTAACGATGGGACTCCTTACACATTTCTAGAACGTATTGGATCTGTCGAGAGCCATTATGAAGTTGAGCAATTGTAATTTAACCAGATAACCACCAGAAGAGCCTTCGAGCTTGGTCTTTTAAGGAAATTATCAGTTTTATGGGCACCCCTGGGTACTTTATTAAAAGCACAAAATATGTAAACAAAATTACAGTGGGAATTCAGGAAAAAAATCCCACTGTGGAATCCTCATCATAGGAAATGTTACTCTTTAAAACTCCACATGTTACGCAATACCGTATTATCGTTCCCATTAAATCTTGAAACATAAAGCTTAACCTTTTATCAGTACCCTAGAAAACCCTCGGCTAAAAAAAAATTATTATACCGATTATTTAAGGTACTTACTCAAAACTCAGACATGAGAAGAAAAAAAATCTAAAAACAATTTAGCAAGCTTTTTAAGAGGTTCAACAAGATATGCAGACCAAAATCTGGTCAGTTTTGTTGGGAACAAAGAATATCATCCATCTAGATCTGGTAACTAATATCAATGACGAATAGCACTTTTAAGACAAAATTGTCCCTATCAAACCAAGGGATGATGATTCAAGTAGGAAAAACAAATTGTCGCTTGTCTAAGAACTGGTGACAAATTGGAACAGGTTTCTGAACTAACAGGCTGTTCATTACGTGACCGTTTTCGATGCGAAGATAAACCACGAGGGTAGTTAAATCCTATCGACATCTGGGTACATTACCTTTTTGGTGGACCCATGATGAGAATTCAACTCAGCTTCACATGGGAATACCGACCTTACAAAGAGTTTGCAGTTAAAAAATTCCTCTGTGTAAAAAACAAAAGCAAGTGGGCGAGGAATATTTTTCAATTTCAAAATTTCGAGTTGCTAAATGGTTTGCTCTTAACACCTTGGGTACATTTAACGACTGAGACTCGTCATGCACTTATTTTGCCTAACTTATGGATGACGAGTCTAATTCGTTTCACGGCGAGAGTGATTGGTGTTACGAGACTCTCCTTGAATCAATTTATTCAATCGTTCCCTACAAAAATACACTTTATTTAATATGACTCCATACATAGAAATATTTACATGGCTGCGTTATCAGACATTCTTTTTTGGAATAAAAGCGGATATCAGAAGCTGTGTGGTCTCTCTCATACTGTTGCCATTCTTATCAAATAAAATTATACGAAAATATAACAGTAACTAGTGTGCAAACGATAATACGAAACTATAACAGTAGTTAGTATACAGACGATAGTACAAAAATATAGCAGTAACTACTATGCAAACGATCATACGAGCTACTTTTTTTCAAATAAATCTGTACCCAAGGGGTTAAGACAGTTTCCTGTGAGTATTGTAGAGGCAATATAATACATTTTTGGATCACTATTTTAGAGTGAATAGAACAAATGTGCAAAAACAAATTTTGCGTTTAAGATTTGACGACTGACTTTAAATCGTTTGTTTTTGTTCAAACTCTTTCGATGGCAACAAATAGCTCGATTTGTGTGATTTTACGTTACAGTTAGGAGAAGTTGTGAACTGCCAGGCGTTTTTGATAATATAATGGTTTGAATCCGGTTCCATGCCACAATGGTGCCGCGGTAACCCTGTTGGAAGAGTAACGGATTTGCAACCGGAGGGTTGCGTGATCGAATCCAGCCGAAGACCGGCGGGTACAAAGGTGGCTGCTGCATGTTGAATCTTTCGTGAGCTCGAATGTCCTCCCGTTAGCGTGGTGTAGACGTTTGTAGTGTGAAATGACAGCTCATGTGTTGTGACGTCGCAAACACCGCCACTGACCTTTGATTCCAAATTCCTGAAACGTATGCCCGAGCCCTGCTGATGAATGTCGCAACAGCTGTCCCGTTTGTTTTGGGGTGCCAGTGATTTGTGGCTGGCGGAATGAGGGGTCTGCCGACAAAGGCAGATACGTTGCAGTACTCGAGGGAAGCGGAGGTTTTTGTTTGGCGGTGCTCGTTGATGAGGCCGCGGCTGTTGAGTTTTTTTCCGGTTTCGCACCGCCCATGTCATAGGGATGCAAATCTCTGGTGTACAAAGTGTAAATATAACTCTTTGCAAAATAAAATGTAAGTTATTTTTAAACTAGGCTGTTTAATTTAGTAGAAATGCACACCACTCGGCCCACTACGTTACAGTGTGACCTCGTCATCTAACCGTGGTTCAAAATTACGTTGTGGTAGCCTCGGATCATACCGTTTCGGTTTAATCATGGATCGTCCCCAAGAGCCCACTGTGTTGCCCCAGTGCGACGGTAATTGAAATACCTACCTATCTCCATTCCACAGATGCAAAGGTCACTTCTTCTAATATTTATAAGAATATGCATTCGAAATTAATTTTTCATATATGAGCATTGACCCGTGTAAGAACGGGTGAGCTCTGGTGTGGATCTGTGAGGCATTTCACACACCTACTGAAAGAACCCTAATCCAGATATTGTATGTGAATCCCTGACCGCAGAAATTAATGAATATTCTTTAGCGTTTTGGGATATAGTACTTGAATTAACGTAGTACCGGAGCAACACAACCGGTCATTGTCGAGGGTCCGTTATCAACCTCGACGGGAAAGATCCGAGGACAACACCTCGTCATTTTGAATCAAAGTCAGATGACGAGGTCAACACATTACCTGGCATCCCTCCTCTCCAAACTACCACACCACGCCAATGTGAGGACATTTTAGGTCACGAAAGATTTAATCATCCGCCTCATACACGTCGGGAATAAGTTACATGGCTACGTAAAGTTTCATGAAATGATAGGTTTTTTTAGGTTTGTGTTTAAATTATTATCGATAAATATAAAAAGGATTTAGTTTTCCGTTGTAAAATATACAGTTTGATGCGACAGATTTAATGTGCGCCGTTCCCCACGTGCTTGACGGTCTTTGATTGGATCGAGTTTCGAACTCGAAACCCTCCGGTAGCTAATGAAGCATTCATCTTGACGGGCTATTGTGGTTCCTGTTAACATTTAAGAGTACGCCCAATCGGGTCGGTGGTCAGCGCAGTGGCTTCTAGATCGAAATGTTCCTGGTTTGAATTCAGGTTTAGGTATGGATGCTTATCCATCTTGTGTGAATGTTTGGCCTCTCGAAACACACTTTGGCCCTTGAATGCTTGCGAAGAGCTACGTGAATACGCCCATATGGTGCACCGAGATAACGTGAAGTGATTAACAATCCCGCCCTTGCTATGCCATGCTGACTAAACTATTTCTCTTAACAAGCTCAAACTTGTAAAGCACTTATAAAAAAACATTTTAGATTTAAAAGGTTGTTCTTTCAATGCACTCAAACAAGTACTGAAAAATTGAAATAGTGAGAAGAGGCAAAAAAAGTCTTTGCGGTGATTCGTCTCGTTAACTCTTTGCTTTTACAGCATTTATTTCAAATTTACAAAATCGTGGATGAAGAATCACATAACTCATACAGCGAGTTGACCATTCTATTATTCTCTAATACGAGTGAGCTTACACCGCTTTATCTGATGCAAATCTTATGCTAGTCTACAGTATAACTGGATACTTTTGGTAGGTAACTGGATACAATGGATTCTTAATTTACACTATCCTCCATATTTATTATATCTATTGAATAGTTCATCCTCTGTGATGGATTCGGAACTTAACTTCTGCATCGCATTTACTGAATGCTCCTATAATTTCCGACGGGATTAATCTCTAAAATCCACTTATGCGTAGTTTCAGGGAAATACTAATGGGTACTGAATTTTTTATATTGCTCGTATAAGATATTACACACGGAGAAATTTCCTGTAGACTACTTTGTGCTTCCTAAGATATTTTTTATCACTCTATTGCACTTTTTGTGCTACATGATGATTTGCCAGACTAGGACTTCGGCTTATAGAACAAGCAGGCTGCTTGGTATCATAAATAATCCCAATGGATTAAGCTACCCTCTTTAACATGTCAAAAATGTTATTTATTTTACATGCTTAGTTTTGGTCTGCTTCTCTTCAAAGAAACCCTTTACTGTTAGAGACTGAAATAACCCTCTCACTAATGTAATACTTGGCTTGATTCAGTTTGTTTCTCGGGATATAAAATGTATTCAGTAAAACTCAATTACGGCTTTTTAAAATAAGTAACATTAAATTCATAAACATGGACTTCCATTATGAATGAATTCTGTAACAATTTTGTAACAATATTTTCCAGAATATTTTCTTACTTTAACGAATAAGGTACACACTCAGGTGAAATGTCGTCTAACTTTAAATAAAGCAGGATTCATTATAATTCGTTACTGAATATGCATATCATCCAATGAGGTCATGAATTTTAAAGAAAATCTCTCGAAACGGGGCAAAAATCTTATGACTAAAACTATAGCGGCGCATTCATTCCTTATTCTTTGAAACCGCATTAGTACTTAAATACTTTAGTATAGTAAACACCAAGCTCAGAAAAATCTTACTTTCTGCAACGAAACACACGCGGAGAACATTTCTCACAAGCATTATGAATCTCGAAATCTTAATTTTCTGTTGGTAGTTTCGTTTGTTTAATAAAAAATGCAATTTTCATGAACATCGCCATTTAGTGGAACGAAAAAGGCTCTTACAGCGAGGAACTTAAATGGAATATTGCACATGCGTATTGCGTAATTCTTTTTGTTTGAAGTCCTCTAATTCAATAGCAGCACTCGGGACGCGTATATTCGAGTATTACGTTATTGCGTTCAGAACTACCCGACATTCCAGATCTCTCGAGAATATTCCAGAACATGTTCTCTGAAGAGAGTCCTTTTCATTTAATTTTTTGACCGAAGACTGGATAAAAGCTCAACCAAAAAAAAGTAATTTCACCTTCAAAGGCAGAAGAGCAGCTTGCTTAAATGTTTGATCACCTTTTTAAATAAATAAAACACGGAAGCGCTTCTCCCATTTCATCAACATTGTCCGTGTGTTTGTTTCTTTCTCTGTTTTTCTCAAAACAGTGAGGTTTTTCTCTTTTCTTATCTTCCAACTAGACGGATCTTACCGAGCGAAAGAACATATCAATACAGTGGAAGACTCGAAAACAAGTAAGACTGAGAAAGATTCACCACAGCTCAGGAAAGAAATGGATGAAGGTAATTTTCTCATGATATCTCATTTAAACCTTTAAAAAACCAAAAGACAAAAAATACATTGTGTTCAGAAGAAGCAATTTGTCCCCAAATTCGTTCTTCTGTGGCCAAATGGTTAATGGAATTCTCCTCTCTCCCTCTCTGACGGCTTATTTATCCTCACTTGTACAAATGTTATTTTTTTCCCTGCGTCTCCTTTTTAGTTATTTTTAGGACCTCTGTCTGTCCCGAAGAATCTAAATTGTGTATGCGCTCTTGCGTACATACGACCAAATCACGGTTTAAAGTGATGTTGCCATTCGCGAGTGTAAGAAAATTCTTCGCCGTTTCTCGGTTGACTGGATTTCGTGTTGCCATTCGCCTTGAAGAATTTGAGGAATTTACAAGAGCGTTAAGAAAGTTGGGAAGATTTTTTTTTTCGCCTCTTAAATCATAGAGTCCCCAACGTTGGTACTCTCCAACACTCGGGCAGAAAGTTCTTTTAAAAAGCAAATAAATGTCAAAGGAAAATATTCGAAATCTAATTCACGAGTCCTGTGCTCTTTATAATTTGCAGAGAAGCTGGCTAATTCCCTCTGCTGTTTCAATGAATCAAAGAATTTAATTTATGATTTTCGTTTCCGCTCAGTGAGGTCTCGAGTATTTTCTCTACAAATGTTCCACTTTTTAAGTATTTGTGAATCAAAGAATTTGCTTAAACTTTCCTCAAAACAGTAATTAAATAGAAATTTACTCAAAAGATTTTTTTTGTCACACCAATTGTAAATATACAAGTTAGTTTCCATCTACATAATACTAAGTTGTCTGAAAGAAACTATCCGTATATGTTAATTTCAAACACTTGTAGGTTTACAATTCAGAGAACTTTATGCCTAATCTTTATAATTTTACTTTTACGAGAGGTGAAATATCGCTTTTCTTGAATAACGGCTTTTACAATATACTGTCTACATTCAATTAAATAAATGTTCATTTAAAAAATATATATTTTTAATTACCTTAAAATATCATACACACTTGAATATGATTGTAGTGAGAGAGGAAGTAAAAAACGGTAATCACTTTTATATGGGTTTTTTTTTCACTTTCTTTTCAAACCAATTCGTCTATTTGCACAACATTTGTTATGATTGGAAGAACAACTTTAATTGTGTAATACAAGGGATAAACTTCAATTTATTAAAGTGTATAAGGGTAAATGTCGCAAGCTTCGAAAATTGAAGTGCGTGCGTATGCACTCTTTGGCCATTCATCCTTTAATTTGTTCGAATTGTCACTAGCTACCCGTTAGTTTGCACTAGATATACCCGAGTACTTATGAAGGATTTACAAGATTTGATTGACACTTTTGGACATAATTATCGGTGGCATAAGACATAACGAAAGAAATATTTCACTAAGCAAAAAAAGTTGGTCTTTTCAACTCACATATATTTTTCCTGTTACAAATTTAATGACACATTTGCTAGAAAACATGTAATAAATTTGATCTTGTATTGTTTTCACATAAAAACACAAATGTATTTTTACTTACATTTATTGTGGAAATAAATGGGTTTTTTATTATTTTTCCCTAACATAAAACCTAATTGTCAATACATTAGTCAAATGGGAAATAAGATTAATTACGAAAAGTCAGATCATAAATGCATTACATATTTTTATCACTTAAATCCTCTAAGGTTTTATTTGTCTCTTTACTATCCTTGTATATAATATGAAGGTTAATGTCTTAATACAGACAGGTCCTACTGCTTAAAAAGTTAAATATTTCAAGGTTTAACGCAATATTCTCCAATCCCTTTTTAATGAATACACTTTACATCATTTTCTTTTCTTTGGAACGAATCTGTTAAAACTGAGGGCGGTACCTGTGTGACCATCTCAACCGTAACCTGCCGCCATTAAAAACTCCCCCGTTACGTCATGGTCATTAATTTTTTACCAACTTTCAATATCGTTGTTATGCTTCGCTTGTGTTCAAATAAAATGAAGACACGCCATTTTCACTTTTATGTTCAATCGTACTAAGTTTAAAGTTGAAGATTTGCTCCCTTGATTTTATGGTCAGTTATCCTCAGTTGGTAACTGATGTTTCTAAAGTGGAAGCGAGAAAAAAGATTAATTTCATAATTAATATGAGGACCAAGTAAAAAGTAGAGTTCCTGATGTTCGATTGGGAGTGTCAGTTCTTCAACGTAATTTATGCTGATACTTAAGTTCAGGAGCAAAGATTTGGCTGTCCTGCGATATTTTCTAGTTAGCTTCGCTGTCATTAAAATCACACTTGACAAACTTTAAAAAAATATGAAACTGTTCTATGCTTTTAAAGCAGCATTAGAAAGAGGATATCTTCTGTGTAGTGACTTTTCGAAATTAATGACAATTAACCGCCTTTTTTGTATAACAAACACATTTTATATTCATTACTTATAAAGTCTTTCAACTTTATAAATAGTTCGTATTTTTCTCCAACTTTATTTCCTTTAAATCTTTGATAATTCAAGAATTTGAGATTACGTTTGTACCATTACATTCTATTTCATTCCCAATTCTTGAAATTGTTTGATTTTCCATGCAACATAGTACCTTTAATTGCCAAAAAACTGAGATAAAGGTATGCTTCTTCTATAAGAGCTAAAAAGCTCTCAGAACAAAATGCAATACTAATTCCAAGATTTTTGTTACATGATTTATACTGAAAGAACACGAAACATCAGGATAGCATGCTTATTTTGAAAACCTAATTTTGCATTTTTTTAGTGTCCTGTTCTATTTTTCCTAATTATGATAAAGTTCTTTGGAAACAAGATCTGGCATTTAATATCAAACTAGCATTTCGACTAAACGAAGAATACAACTATTCAAACTTAAGAATGATATGTTAAATATATTGTATATCTCTCCCATAATCTTCTCTACATCACTTACACCTAAGAAGGGGACAGTGAAAGAGACTATGAAAGTATTTATGTCTTGCAAAGCAAAAGTTCATTATAACGAACGGACATTATGACTTTAATTATTTTTACTAGTCTCACTCACTAAAATTATTCGTTTTTCTCAAATCATGTCAGTCAGCATCGGAAAATTCAGTCAGCATCGGAATATTATTTGTACTCAGTCGACACAGCACTAAAAAGGAATTTTTAAAATCTATAATAT
The DNA here is from genome assembly GCA_947359465.1 of Metellina segmentata. Lineage (NCBI taxonomy): Eukaryota > Metazoa > Arthropoda > Arachnida > Araneae > Tetragnathidae > Metellina > Metellina segmentata. Next base: position 116,797,270 of record OX375873.1, read on the forward strand.
ATTGGAGCTTTCCTTCTTTAAAAAAAAAAAGAAAACGTTTATTCTGTATATGTTGGTTCAGATAAATTTCATCTTCAACTATATCGGTGAAATCGAAAAATAAAACGGGTGGTTTAGATAATTTTACTATAAATCTGAGGAACTTAATGTCTAAAAAAAATATTGGAAGGTTTTCGAGTCAATTAAGCATTCTTTATCAACGAAAGGGACTTTCGATGAACGAACAAAGCAGATGGCAAACAGGGATTTTACTTCCTGTCACACAAATGGCCCCGCACATGATTCCATACTGGGTTTACCTTGAAATATAGTTCACAGACATTTTGGCGTTAAGTCTTAGTGTGGATCAATTATATTTCTTCTTTAAAACCATTCTTTAAAATTTTCGTGTTAAATTCTTTTTGCATAGTTATCATTATTTTTTATCCATCACGTTTGAATTAATTTTCAAGCGTTCCTATAGACTTTAGCAGTTGTACCATGATCAACTCAAGAAAGAATTTAGACAACGGTCAAATACATTAGTTGTACTTTGAAAATTAAAAGAATCGTGCCACGAAAGAATTTAGACAGCGGCCGTTACAGCAGTTGTACCTAGGGATTGCAATCCGGCACGATTTTCAATCCTGCCGGATTGGTACTTTGGTAATAAGTCTCTAATCAGTATGCATTTTCCAAAATAGGTTGAATGAAAGTAAGTAAAAAAGATATTATTCTACATTGACGAACAAAATGTTTACTTTAGCATTAGAAAATCAACTTTGTTAATAATTATCCATAGGTAGGAAATAAATCACCAGCAATACATTTTAGTAGCTACTAGTAATGTATTTTAAACGATTGATGATGATCAGTCTTACTACTTTCCACACCAAAAAACATTAGTTTGTTTTATACGTAGTAGTTTTCTATTTATCTAAAATTAAGTAGTCTCTATCTCTAATGTCGTTGAGCAAATGACATATAAATTGTACCTAACCTTGTCTCATACTAATATAAAAATCTAATCTTTGGCAGTTTTGGTCAACATAACAAAAAAGGGAACTCTTAATTTTTCTTAGTTGCTTAAATCGAAGTTATATAGTAATGAAAATTACTTTTGAGTTTGAAAGAACGATCTAAGGAAATAAATCGTATTAATTGTGTTGTCCCCCAACCTACTTCTCAAAGATCTGCAAATATAACCAGCGGCCGAGAAGGCCCTCTCAACTCCAACACCAGTTGGTTTAAAAGTCATCAAGTAGACGTACATAAGATAAAAATATTTTATATATGATGCGCAGGTGTTGAAATCGTCTTTTTTTTCCTGACGTCACAAGAGTAGCAGTTACAGACACCAGATCCAGTTGTTTGAACCCTTGCAAATAACCTTAAGCAGTGGCGTAGCTATGGGAGGGTGACAGCAGTGACAGTGAGTGCAGCCTCAAGCACCAATGGGCGGCATTTCAAAAGTACATAAACAATTGGTTGTCTTTCTTGAAATTTTTTACTAATTTTAAGTACATTTTTTTACTTTTTCGCAGAAGCATATTCCAGCGTTGGCCGTGTGAAGTGAATGTTTCCATAGACTCATCTTCAGATACATTATTTAAAATTCAATCCAGAGACATACCACTAAAATTCTCTTCTCACTAATGTCTAGAGAGGACAAAATACAGCCATTTCTTACATCCGCCATTAAAACCCATAAGCTGGAGCTATTATCAAAGCTCAGCCTTTCGTTATTTTCTACGCCTCTTTTCCATATTCAATCAGTAATTTCATAAAAATATACTATTACTTATTTTGTACATAAATTTTTTTAATAGTATACTTTATCAACATTTTAAATTGCCTCCTTTTTTTTGACTGAGGGGAATCAGCCTCATTTGCCTCAGTTTCTAAAAGTTCCATCTTCGCCTCTGCACCCAAGCATCTTCATACCAGTTATCGCTTTAGCGACGATCACGATTCACTAAAGTGTAGTAAAAAATTGTCATGCAAATATTAACCCTCCTGTTGGTTTATCTTCTCCTCGAAAACTGCTCTATAGTGGCCAGTTTCTGATGGTAAATCCTCCAAACTGTCAAGGGACAATTTGTTTTACCAATTTGGATCTTCACACCCCTTGAAGTGATAAGGAAGCTTTCTCTCGACGAGGGATCTAGCCATTAGTAAAAACATACCAGACGAGATATATCCTTAAAACCACTTGGAGGATCGGGAAATTAAAATGCGTAAATTACAACTAAATTGATAAAATATATTCAAGTACAGTAGAACTCCAATTATCCGAACTCCGACTATCCGAATCGCTGATTATCGGAATCGCTTTCAGAATTTCAGAAGAAAAAAAATTAAGACGGAAACGTACTGCGATTCGCAAAATAATGATTCTGGGTTTCAAATTCTAAATGATGATGAACTTGTTAAAAACGTGAGAGAAGAAAGTGTAGAGGAAAAAGATGACCTGAATGTCGAAGTTGAAGCAGACACGGGACCATCTGCTAGTGAAGCATTTGCCGGCCTTGAAACTGCGTTGAAGTGGATGGAGCTTCAGCCCGAGTGTGACTACATGCAACTTCTCACTGTCAAGCGGATGCGCGACTTGACTGCCCGAAAACAGATGAAAACAGTCAAACAGCTTACTTTGACAGAGATGTTCAGCAAGCAATGACTTTCATTTACAGTACGGTACGTACATACTGTACTAATATACGGCACTTGTAAGTACGCTTAACATGTAAAAGAGTTGGCTTTTCATTTAATTAATTAAAACCTCTTTTTCTTTAAAAATAGTTTTTTTTCTCCCATTTTCAACATACATATAGTAATTACTAAATACATATTAGACCCTTTTTTTTTGGAAAAAATCCAATTATCCGAAATTTTGATTATCCGAATGGGGTCCTGTCCCAATTGATTCGGATAATTGGAGTTCTACTGTAATTTAAATGCTTAGCTTGTTTAAAATACAGCTTTTTTTTTGCTTAATACAACAGCAATTTAAATACAGCCTCTGAGATTTACGTTTCGACTTTAGTAGACGTGACCCAGAAATGTAAGAAAAAGAAAGAAAAAAGTAAGAAAAGAAAGAGCTGATGTCGTGCGTAAACGTCTTTTGCATTTTTCTTTTGTCTTTTCAGTGGCGCCATCTATTGAATTTTGCATTTTTACTTGAAAGAGCTCCTCTAGAGATGAAAACTAACCACATTGCTTGACATTTATTTTCCAGAAGCGAGCGGGCATCCCGGCAGTCACTTCACGTGGATTCTCTTGTTCCTATCCCTCGTCTTATTCGACGTCACGACATAACCTGCATGCCAACGTGTCTAAGACAATCATCGCGTTCTCTCCTCTGTACTAAGCGTGCAAAAATGTATAATTTCCATGTGGACGTATAGAACGGAGCATTGAATTGGAGAATCTGTGCGTCCGAAGGTGTAACAAATGACTGTGAGCTATCGGTTTATTGTGCTGTAAATAAGAGATATATTTGATGGATTACTTAAACTTGTCGCCATGGTAACAGACGTACTTTTTTATTTCTCGCACCGCGGCGCTCAAGTTCTAGTCATTACTATCCTGTAAATATGTTCATTCACGTTTCTCGCCTGTATTCCTCTCACAGCTCATTAGCGTCCTCTAAAACCCGATTTTTGATTGGAATCTGTTAATAAACTTGTCGTTTTCTTGGTTATGCCTCATGACTGAATTTATCAATCGACTGGTATTGAACAAATTCAGATAGCAGAACCAATCTGAGTAGTTTGTGTTCCCCTGACCTCATAAATCTTTCGCTCAATTAAATTGTGGAGGGCTAGACAAAGCTGTAATAGTTGTCGGCGAAAGAAATGCATTGAGCCCTTCACAATCAAGGAGTACAGTGGATTTGATAGCTTTTCGCGTAATAATGACTTCGATTTAATTCCACGAAGTTGGGATAAAATAGGATCGTAATTTCTTCTCCGATGAAGTAAGCGGCGAAGACAGAATTTTTTTTGTAATAATTGCTTCTTCCAAAAGATATATTGCTTTATGATATGAACTTTACATTTTTCATTTAGTTACTTTTAAATTTAATTTGTTATGTTTCTGATTTTATTTTGTTTTCTGTCACGCAACGCAACTTGGGAATTAGTTTCGATAGGAACAGAATTCCTAACTTTTACTTTTTAAAAAAATGGTTTGTCCTTAAAAATAAGATTTGGATTTTTGTAGTACAAGATTAAAAATTTACGAATTCTAAACCCTCTTTTTATTTCTCTCTATATTAAAAAAAAGTTACCGCCGCCGCCGCCGCCGAAGAATTGAAATTTTTGTTGTTTAGCTCCATTCTTAGACGGTTTCCCGAGAAAGTACTGATCGGAAAAATATGAAATTAACATGCTTTGTTCTTCATCGTATTCCCTGGATAATTATTAAGATTTTTTTCCGATGCGGCTATTAGTTTAGGTTTTATTAAGTGTTAAAGTTGAAGAAGTGAAATTTCTTCCGCGAGTGAGCAAAACACATTCAAAATTTCAGTCTTTAGTCGTGAGTTTTTTTTTAAGAGTACCTCTCAACGTAAATTTTTGCAGCTCGTCGAGTTTTTTTTTAAATTTAAATGTGGTTCTTGATAATATTTTTTTGAAATTCGGGAAAAATCGGGACATTTTTGTTACTTTTTTTTAAAACTGCCGTATCTATATCTAATTACTATTAGTTTTTAATTTTTAAAATATCGCAGTATACCTCAGAATATACTCTTTCTTACGGTACTAATATTTTTGAAATCGGTTAATAATTAAATTGGATGCGATCAAAAGTTCGTGATACAAAATTCGGAATCTTCGGATATTTTCGCTACGTTTTGTTAAAACCGTTATGTCTACGGCAAAAACCATTATTTTTTAAATTTGAGAACATCACTGAATACACTACATTACACTCTTTCTTATGGTACAATTATTTTTCAAATTGGTTAATAAACAAAATCGATGCAATTAAAAGTAGGTCATACAATTTTCGGAACTTTCAGATCGTAACTTCCGATACAAAACTAAAATGGTCATATCTATATAGTATTACTGTTAGTTTTTAATTTTAAAAATATTGCAGTATACCTCACAATGTACTCTTTCTTACGGTACAATTATTTTTAAAATTGGTTCATAAATAAATTCGATGCAATCAAAAGTTGGTGACACAAATTTCGTATTTTTCAGTTCGCATAGCTGGTTCGGCAAACAGCAGTGGGTTGCATTTTCTACTATCGGGTTTGCCAGATATCAAATTTATCGTAGCAACAATTGCCATAAAAACGATTTCTTTTTATTTGGCGAGGAAAAAGGCTCGCTTTTTTCCCTCTGAAGACAGTTTACCGACAAAGTACAATGTATTGATATTAACACTGTTTACTTAAAATTGTACAGGGAACAAGATACAGAAGATTTTTTACTGATGCGGCTATTAGTTTAGGGTGCATTAAGTGTTAGAGCAAAAAAAAGTGAAATCAATTGCGAAAGAAGTATTGGTTTGAGAAAGCAAACCAAACGGGATTGCGTAGCAATCCCCGGGGTCGGCGAGCGTAAGCGAGCAGGGCGCGAAGCCCTCGCTGTGACGTCATGTACCGGAAAGTGAAATCAGCATAATACGAATTATTCAGATAGTTTCACTCTGTGAAAGGAATGTTGGTTTGCGAAGCAAACCAAATGACATCTGTGAAAGGAGTGTTGGTTTGCGAAGCAAACCAAATGGGATTGCGCAGCAATCCCCGGGGGTTGGCGAGCGTAAGCGAGCAGGGGGCGGAGCCCCCTAGTATATCAAAAAATTATATATTCTTTAAATTTTTCTCAAATCAAAGTTTAAATTTGGGAATTATTTATGAAATTTCAATTAATTTTTTAAAGATTAGAACTGAATAAATTTAAGTTTTAAAGAATCAAATTAAAACGTTCTTCTTTAAGGTTTTGATTACTGCTGCGAAAATTTCTTGATATTTTGCAGTCATTAACATTTTAATTGCATACGCTAAATCAATTCACAGAATTAATTGAACAGTACAAATGTAATTTTCTACTTTTTATCTGAAAGCAAATAAAGTAAGCATGTTTATCTTGCATCAAAATACTTGTTGAAAAGTGATAAAACGCTAGTAATCTACATGAAGTATGAAAATTGCTCTTACAGATGTTGTTATGATTAGTTAATTTATTAAATCGAACTATCATTTTGAGGATCAATATCAAATAAAGGAAATAGGTCACATGTGTATGTACAGATGATTAAAAAATGTTGCAATATTTTCCCGGTATCTTAACAAACAATTCCTATTCAAATGTATTTTACTTCTTACTTTAATAGCCATGAAATCTTAAATTGCAATATCTGACTTTAACTATGGTTTCTGTGAAATCTTTTAAGTACAATATATCAGGGATTTTAACGTGACAAAAAACGACTTTCATCGTTCGGACTGAATAGACAAAATTTACAATGAACTGAACTTTCTTTTCGAAAGCTGTTTAAATTGAAGAGGTAGGTTGTTAATTGACGTCGCACTGGTCAATATAATGGGGCATTGCGTACTATTGAAATACAGTATTGCATGCTGGTATACAAAATAAACTGATTGCATTATAACAAATTAGTCCTGTCATTCTTGAACATTATTATCTGGAAATATCTTTTATTAGAGATTGATGGACTGGACAATCATAAAATGGACGGGTTAAAATTACATTGGTGTAAGTCACTCTTTCAAAAAATAAGACTTATGCACAGAAACCATATATAATGTAACCAAATTTAACTGCAGATAATTAGTAGACACAGAAACCAGATCTTGTTAAGTTAAATCTGTTAAAAGAAAACGTGAAGTAAGTCAGAACATCATTCAACTGCCAACAGATAGCAGAGGAAGTTGTAAATTTTTTCTTCTTGAAGAAGTTACTTACACCACTGTAACTTTAAGTCATTCAAATGAGTAGTGTAATTCAACCCATTAGATATGAATTTTTCATGTAGACAGCAAACACTTATTTTGAAAAGAGAAAAGGCACTTCATAGAACAAAATTAGACAGTCTCGGAAAATACAACTCAGAAAGTTATTAAAGTTAAGTCCACCGAAAACTCGTTTTATCACTCAAAACAAATTTATGATATTTCGATGTAATTTGATAAAGCCACAGTAATATTAAATAGTGAATATAAAAATAAAGTAGCTCACTCTTTTTCCGCGATTATTTATTTATAATGATGTGTGGAGGAATACAGGTTTTGTGAGAGTGAATCTATGAATGTTAATATGATAGCTTTATGGAGTTTACCCATGTATAGGTCTATGTCAATTTTGAAAAAGTAGATTTTAAAGGAGAATACCGTGTATGTGATAACGGTACTTATGTGTATTTCGTGCATTATTTTGACATAATGCTCGTATTTTTTGCAACAGTATTATTATACATGATACCTGTTGATAATATAACAGTATCCATTACCTTTAATTCGGTAGATTATGATGTGATTTAATTAAGTTGTCTCAGTTAAGCCATAGTTAATAATGTCTTTTTCAATTTTGAGGTGTATTTTCAAACGCTTACTCAATAAACTAGATTTTAAAACGTTTTCCCTTATTTATGATCAAAATTAAATCAGTTTCTTGATGTACTTCATGCGAAAAATGTCCAAAAGTTGTCTCGGTCATGATGAATGTCTTTCTATGACAACCCGAAACACCCCAGTATGTGCTCAGGATAAGCCATACTGTTAGTCTTACCCAATCCAAGATTCTTAAAATACAAAATACTCTCAAAATATCTCACCTTGGTGAAAGTCAGGGTAAATCTTTAAAAGTAAACGAGTGGATTAATGGCTTTGAATGAAGATGACGGTGCAACAAATAAAATATTTCACATTTACCGGCTCTAAAAGGTGTTGTATCTTTCTTTATGTTACCTTTCCAGTTGTTTATGTATTTCACTATTATGTTGTGTTCATAACTGTCCACTTGTTTATACATATGTTCATAAGATTTAAAACTGTATTGTATAAAAAGCTTTATATTGAAATTTTATACAGGCTGTCAATTACTACGCCTCCTGTAAGAAAGCCTTTCTTTCTTTCAATCAAGCGGCCTAATTCTGGAATTTACTATCGCATGAGTAAATTAGTAACACACCATCGAGCAGTTTTCGTGGACTTGATTTCACAGTTTACGAAGTAAAAGCACGATTCATTCTGTGATTAATGTTATTTCTGACAAACACTAGTTTCATTGTTACAACATGCATTAATACATTTTATTGAAATCATTTTATTGTTCTATCTCATGTTTAAAATTACAATTTGATCGTACGCTAGACTTAGGTCGCTATTACACTATAAAAGTTCCTTGACAAAGATCTTTTATAAAACTTTTATTCAAATTAATTTTATAAAATATATTTTAAGACAGTAAATGGAGCATATCAGCTACAAAAAAAAAGATTTATAAAATATTTTATAAAAATTTTGGTCAGTTTGAGTTCATTTATGTTGTTACCAATAGCAGCTATGGATCAAGTATTTTTACCAGTTGCTGTAGCAAATTTATCATTTGCATTCATAATAATGGCTTCGATTCCAAAAATTAAGAAGAAAAAGAAGCGTATGTGAGTAAAACCATGGATTGCTCGGATGATAACTTGCATCTGGAGTTGGCCGCTGAAGATCATAGAAGTTGTATGAACTATTTAAGGATGAATGAAGCTGCTTTGATTCTGAAGGTGGGACCTTTAATATTACGGCAAATGACACATTTGCGAAATCCAATCTCTGTTGAGGAACGGATTATGATTTTTCTGCTATTTCTCGCCACAGGAGAAAGCTACTCAAGCCTCCAGTATAGAACACGGATCCCTCAATGTACACTTTCTTCACTTATACCAGAAACTTGTATGGCCATTTATGAAGCTCTGAAGGAAATGCTCATAGATCTTTCGCTGATGTCATCGGCTGATGCAATCACAGCGCAAATTTGAGCCGTCACGAAAATTCACACTGCCGCTAACAAACTTTCTTCAGTCAAAGAATATTTTATACGAATAGTTCTGTATAAGAACACAAATTCTGAAAATCCAACAAGTTCAACGCATGAAGGTCGCAAATGAGCCACACTCTTCATCATCAACAAACGAGTGCATAAACATAAATCTTTTATAAAATGAGGATGAGGAGGCTAACTTTGATGAAAGAAAGATCTTTGACAAAGAACTTTTATAGTGTAATAGCGGTCTAACGTCCGCGGATTACAACTTTGGTTGCATTCAAATCCTATATACATCATAATTTTAAATGTACAATTAAATACCAAACACGATACTATGGTTCCGCTTTCCATATACAAGTGGTATTAAGTCAATGTAGAAATTAGGCTTCATTTCTCATTTTATTTTGTTTCATTTTGCTACACGAATACTAATTAGGAAGATGTTACGATTAGTTTCAAATTTGCAGACATATTCTTCCAAATGAAAAGATTTCAAGACAAATATCGTTCTTTGTTAGAACCACACAGCGCGACAAATTTATATACGCGCACGAAAAGAAAGATACAGAAATCCTTACCTTAAGTAATGCGCAGCATAAATAAGTGAACTGTTCCAATTGAATGTGTACAACGTTTTCTATTTTTACCCTCCCCAATAATAATCAAGATTACGTAGCTTATTATTCCTAGAGTATTGTTCACTTTACCTTTAATTAATGGTATAGGGAGGCATCAGTGTAACTGGTATTGGCTTAATCTTAATACTCAAGAGTCCTGTTGCATTTTTTTCGGAGGCTTGTTTTTTACTTATTTAACTGGATCACAAAAGTACATCATGATGTAAAGTTCTTAGATGAAGTTTGAAATCCTCCAGTCATAGTTATATAATGACACTCCTCAAACCTGATAGTACTCGTAACCTTGAGATATAGTCTTCAATATGGATGAAACCAGAAAATCTACACGATACCTGAAACTAATTATCTTTTTCTTTACATCTGAATCCAATCAAACTGCTGCTTTTCTTATGTACACGTCTTACAATTTCGTCTTTGCACACTGTACAATCATTATTTCATCAAACCCTTTAAAACTGGTTTTTACCGTTACTTTTAGTGAACCTTTACTATTTTTACACACTGATGTATTACATTAAACATACATTTCATAAAAATTACTATCATTTATTAACAAGAAGCATCTCTAGCCAAATGAAACTTTGGGAGATTGAATGTTTTTATATTTCTTGCGTTGTTATTCATAGATTATTTAGTAGAAGTGCTTAAATTATTGTAAATACAAATCGTCTGTCCTTGTTGATTGTATTAATTACAATTAGCATTGCACAAGTTACAACTATGTCTATTCATGACATTCCAATTATTATTAAATAACATTCTACCTTTCTTTTTCATATATATAACACAGATGTCACACTTACGAAATGTGCATAGTTAAGTTTTTTATGCAATCCTCGGAAACTTCAGTCAAATTGAAATTATAAAGCTATAAACCTTCATTTAGGCTTAAACTAATAACACGGCATTGGTTTGAATGATAGTTCAATGATAAAACTTCCTATGGTCATTTTACAAACATTTACTTCTTACAGAACTAGGTTACTTATAATATAGGACTACGTACTATAAAAGTGTCATATTACAGCCCTGGAAAAAAGTATAAAAGTATAACGTCTTATGAAAAATAGCTATTAGATTAGCAAATTAGATTTCAAACTATGCAAATATTTTACGACTTAAATTAAAGCTACCGAAATATAAACTGAAACAAACTTGTATAAAACCTTCATATTTTTTGGATAATGTAAAAATTATAAAAAAAGGCGGATGGCAGCTTGGAAAAAAAGTATAAAGTCTGCTGAATACTTCATCTGAAAGAATAAATAAACTGAAAAAGCATTTCTCTCCCATTCTTGAAACGAATAGAAGTTTTGTAGATACAGAATTGTTTAATTCTTGTGTATTTTAATACAACGCCGAGAGGATCACACTAATCAGAAACTGAACAAGGCAAAATACTAGCTTTTTGTTCCAGTGATGCTGAAATTGCATAAAAAATTGGAAGATCGAAGGTTGTAGTTAACCGCCTTCTCATTAATCCTGGTAGCTATGGCAAAAAACAGCGAACAGGAAGGCTAATGATAATTTCTTCAAGGTAAGAGACATATCCAGAGGCTCACCTGCAAGCTAAACATGTGTTTTCATCGGAAATTAAAGATGAGATTATGTTGCCCTGTACCACCCGAACAATAAGAAATGCCATGTATAGAAATCCTAATGTTGTGTACAAGATGTTAAAAGGAGAACCTCCACATTCTAAGCGGCATATTGATTCACGTTTTAATTTGGCCCGGAAACATTTAACGGCTGGCACCAACTGAAATGATGTAATGTTTTCGAACGATAAAAAGTTTAATTTAGGTGGGCCAGACAAATTGAAGTTTTACTGGTATGACCTGCGTAAAGAATATCATTTTTTTTTCAAACTGCCAATAATTCGGAGGCGGATCTGTCATAGTCTGAATTTACAATTGGTGGTTCAACTGAAATTGTTTTGGTCGATAACAAAATTAATTCAGTGTTATATCAGGACACGCTGACAGATAGTTTGTTGCCGGTTGACACTCTGATTACAACAAGAGATTGGACATTTGAATAAGACATTGCATCTGTGAAAACTTCGAGCTCCACAAAATCCTGGATGAAGACGAACGAGGTAAAAACTCTTCAATGGCCATCTCGTAATCCCAACCTGGATCCAATGAAAAGCTTTTGGGGCATTCTACCTCGATATATTTACAAGAATGGGTGACAGTACAGCAGTAAGTCTGATCTAAAAACCGCAATAAAAATTCGTGGAACATTGCCCCGGACACCTTCCAAGATCTATTTGGTTCTATAAACCGATGAGATTAGCATAAGTAATATAAAAAAGAGGTTTCCCACATCCCTTACTAAAGAATAAATCATATCGGCTCTATATTTTTTCCAACATCAACTGTGTGTGGTAATTTCTCTAATTTCTTATAAAATTTTACATAATGTAACTAAACTTAATAATAAATTTAAAAGAATTTAAAGTAATAAGTTTAGAATAACAAATTTAAAAGTGATTTCATTATATCATGTAGTAATTCATAAAAATATGATACCCATTTTTTGTCTTATGTCATCTTTTTATGCGACGTTATACTTTTTTCCAAGACTGTATACAATCTAAAGTATCTAATTTATCAGGAATTTTCAAATTTATATTTTTTTCCACAAAGCACACATTTTAATTTATTTCTATTTTAGTTCATTCTGATTTTATTTACCCTTTAACAAGGCTAATGTAAATACGTAAATCAAAAGTTCCCATCTCAATCTCCACCTCATATATAGCTATATGATAAGGACAGACTATATCATATATTCTTTCCTTAAAGCTAAAACCTCAATTTTTTACGCTACAAAATCGTAAAGCAAGAGATAAACACTTCCCAAAAACGCATTAATGGAAGGTAGCATCAGTCTACGACTCGTGGATTTTTAACAAAACTTTCGTTCCAAAAAATACTTTCAGGAGATTCTGATAATTGAGCCATCCGAAGGGAATTGATAGCTTTATTATCTTTACGATAATACAGTTCGCTTAGGAACAAGTACATCAAGAGTAAACCAAGGTTTCTCTCATTGTTTTTGCCCCTGATAATAGCTTTTTTTCTCAAAAAATGAACTGGTAAATCCGATCGTCTATCCAAAGATATTTCCTTCGGTGATAAGTCTTAAAATAGTGCGATGGTGATATTTCTCTCCTTTGCTTTAAACTTTACTTTCAGCTGAGTAAAGATTTTGTATCTGGTCTTTTTTCAGTTCCGTCTTATAGGTGGAATCATGTGTATTCTATCTATCATTGATACTTCATCTTCTGGATGAAGTTCTAAATTCGTCAGATATATTATCATATTATTCCGTAGAGATTTTTATCACTGTCAATGTAGCTTCCAGAAGCTAGATTTTATTCACAAAATATCCTAATGTAAGAATACATACTGGAAACATTGATAATTACTAATCGTTTCATTGAAAGATGCCATTTTACATGTTTTATTTACATTTTACAAGTAAGTTGTGTTAAATAATTACGAGATATTAAGTACTGATCATTATTTTTCAAACCTATAGGGTTTATTTAAATAGTTTAATATTAGTAAAAGTTGAAAAGATAAACTCTTCGCCTCTTAAAATAAAAATGCATCTTAATGACTATCTCTTAAATATTAAAACTACAGAACACACACATCGAACGATCTGTACAATTATTTTGAAGATATTCGACTTTAAATCATTTGATTTATGGGGATTCAATTGCGTAATTTAGTTTGCATCATTACTAGGTTCATATGCTCTACAGCAATGTAAATGCAATAAAATATGAATAATAATATTCCACTGCAGAAATTATCAAACAGTTGTTTTACTTTTTCAATGCGAACTTTTACATCTTAGAAGTGATGGACAAACATGCAAATAAAACATTTCAGTGATTGGATACAGTAATGAATTTTTTTATAAAACATGCAGTACAAAAACTTGAAACGTTGTTTATATTAAGAAGTTCTTTTGAGTACCGTTTATGTAACTCAGTCAAAGTATAGCTATTCAACTCATTAAAGAACGAATAGATGTTTTTATTATACACTTCTTTTGCCTTTACCAAATTTCATGAGGCTTAGGAAAATATTTTAATGACATTCGATAATAAACGGAAAAAGTTCCTTTCATAAATGAAAGATACAATTCGCAACGAATTTAAGATTAAACACTGTTATAATAGGCCATAAAAGCTTGTTTTATTTGAATACTTTCTTTGTAAAACTTGGATAAATCGTAGATGCTTATAAAATAATTTTACCGTCACAAATAAAATATGTGTAATATTTTTCTTTTCTAGAAACTTTAAACCCATAGCGAAGTTTTAGAAAATGAATTTCAACTTTTGTTTGTTTCGCAAATTTATTTCTTATTTATCTAGCTGATCACATGTTTTATTTTATTCCAAATGTAGCAATTTTAGTCTTTCAAAATAATGTAAATTTGTATCGTTAATTAAAAACACTTTTTTGTGAATCAAAATATTCATTAAATGTAATCATTGTTTTCCTATCATGTTCGTCAATTAATATTAGAAATGATGCAGTTTCCTTCTTATAAATTGTACAGAAATGTATATGTCTGCTTGTTTCTATGTCATACATTCCCACTATGTGATACAAATTCCAGTAGAGATATTTCATCAGATTAAAATGTGTACAGATTGTTAATATTGTCTTCATTTCAGTTATTTCGGGCATCGTTTCAACTGTCTCTTTCTGAATGTATATATAAGACGAATAAAAACATTTTATCATGCAAACCAATATTGCGTATATTTAGTGTTTTAGTTTGTTTACACCCACCACCTCACGTTACTAAATTGTATGAAGAACTCAATTTCTGAAACTTATATTATCCCTCTGAATATTGGAAACATATACTGCAACATGTTGTTTCCTATACATGTATAGAATGATTCCAAATAAGCTTTAATGTTCGATCAATTGAAAGTTTCCTGAGATTCTGTCAACCAACGATCACAGCTATTAAGCCATTAAATGATCAGGTAGCCAATAGGATTTCTTGGAAAACAAGTTTAGAAGGGAGATCTTAATTCCGTAGCTGTTGTTCGGACACCTTGCTTGTTTACATCTTAGTATTCTGTGACATAAAGATGTTTTTAAATTTGTCAAAATATGATAAACTTATTTACATCTGGGTTTTTTAGACTTCTTAGAATGTTGAATCACACAAATTGCATGAAGCAATTAAATAAACAATCTATAAAATACCCCATCTGCCAATAGGAATTATAGTTATGTATGTAGTCGATAAAGAAAACCACATTGTTTCAAAAAACTTCTTGTACGAACTTCAATCAAGTCAGCTACTTTAGACTTGGGCCTTTTTACTGGAATTGTTCACCCTGATGTATACACCCTGAATTTCTGATGTAACACCCTGACAGTCAAATATATATATTGTCATATGAAATTAATCGAAGATATATTCACATATTGAAATACCCATTCATCTTAGTTTGAGTTTAATTGTAAATATTTTAAGCTTATCTCAAATTATATTTATCTTCATATTCTTCCACACATATTTTAACATTGAAACCGAAACATCAATGCATTGCATTAGAAACTAATAAAACATTTTTTCCCTTGAAATTACATAATTTTGTCTTGAAATAGTTTTCAACTTAAACTGAAATTTACGAGTCTAAATTCGAAATTCTTGCGTTTTTAAATGATCTACTGAAATGTTTACCTAATTGAAAGCTTTCGACTAGACACTTACGTAATTAATCCTGAATATAGCATTCATGAAAATATATAGAGGTATATCTCCCCTAATCTACTTACACATATCTATTTTCTGCACTGGATTTTTTTTAAGTCGGTACTTTGGTGCCAAGTGAAACAAAATATTTGAACAAGAAACTATCCTTGAAAACAATACGCAACAATTTGTTGCTTTTGAGGTGTAATTTTTTTTTTAAATTGGGTATAACTAATAGTGTTCTAAACGTGGTAGCAAGTGATTAGTTTAATAAAGGTTCTAAATTAGAAACATCAAGCACAATTCTTACAGTTCTTATTACGATAGCTAAACATATTTCATTATTGTATTTTATTCCTCTAAAATATGTAATTTATTTGCATAACACATCTGTATTAGTAATCCTGTTAGTAGAGTAACAATTGAATAAATCAACTTGCGTATTAAACACAATATTAGTATATTGTCAGCTTAATGAAGAGATTCATTCACTGGCATTTTTTTAGAGTTACAACATGCTTATTTCCGTGATGATAAATACACTCTCATACTGTAATATGTTCTTAAATCTATAACACCATGCAAATGCTTCTAAGTTTGATATCTTGTCCTAGTTATTGAGTAGTTAGTCTTTAAATATATGTACAGTACAGAATTTGTTTTGTCGGTTAACGCGTTTTTCTCTAAACCGATTATACAGTATAAGTCATAAAAAACTTACATCTTTAATCATCAATTCATGCATCTATGCAAGTTTTTAAAATATCAGTTTAATTGTATGTTAATATGACAATATCTAGTTTTTTTAAGAACGAAGAAGTATGAAAGAGAAATTGTTTCCATTTTGAAAGTCTGTGCATTAGAGCTCGACTCTTTATTCTTTTAATAAGTTGCAGGATACTGCAAGATGTAGTAGGGAAATTATTGCTAAAAAAATTTTTCCAAAATTAAGAAAACAAGAATCCATAAAGAACATAAACGAAAATAAAAAAGATGTTTTATAAGAGAAAGACTGCACATTACATTTCACATAGAATAATGATTATTTTTGAACTCATTATTAATAACGAATATGTCACCTCAACGAGAGAGTTGTTGCCATGAAATCAGAAGAATTATTCGCAGAACAAAAAATAATGGCATACTTAGGTTGAAAACGAATGCAGCTGAAGCATTAAACAGCTCATTATGGTTTTGATCCGTGAGATGGGAAAAGCACACAAAAAAGGGGGCGGCTTTTTACGCATTAAAACCCTCTTGTTTAAAAATTAATCTTGATTTTCCAAATGACTTATTTTACATTTTAATCCCTTCTTTTAATTTGTGCACATCGGGAATTCCTTTTTTTTAGAGGAAGATTATGAGGCTTTTCAGACGTGCTGCTTAATGGGATACATTTGGATTTTGCAAACGATTATTTTTATCATTATTATTATAGTGAAAGGGCAACGGTCCTTTTCCGAGATTCGCATTCGATGTTTTCTCCCGAAATAAAGAGATTGGCAGTTAACTTTTGTATTAATTAGCAAGACGGGTTTTAAAATTTTAAATTAATTAAGAGATGCATTAAATGTCGGATTAGACGAAAATAAGGTCGGCTATTTTATTCTCGGAATTTTTTTTTAACGTAGAAAAGTTTTTCAGATTTAATTATAATAATTTACTAAAACTTCAAAAGGGAATACTGAGAAAGAATTCAACAAAGAAATTTCTCTAACGTAATGGATTTTTTTACTTTTATTAATCTTTATTATTTTATTAATTTCGTATGTCCTGCATTAGCTTTCAAATCGAAGTGGAAGGTTTGCAGAAAATAGTATAAGAAAAAGTGGCAGCAAATAAATAAATCGTAACTTGTATTACTTGAACAAGAACATACTCTATTTGGATAATAGAAAACATTTTTATAAATAATTCAGAAATCAACCCATCTTAATTATACAATTGTTTAACTAGAATTTAATTCCGATAATTATGCAATTTCATTAATAGAGATTACCCATCAGCACTAAATCTATCTAAGAAATACCTCAAAGTGAAATGCTAAATAATAAATAATTTAATGTTAAGTAGCCAAAAGCTTCGAAAAATGACATATAAGGAAGATGCAAAAACGACCTGATAAAGCGAGTCTATGTCAATTTTGTAGGAACAAAACGAACCCCATCATGGGTACGTTAATAAAAAAGATCTTTTACTCTATTTAATGTTTATTTCTTTGTGTTAATCTTATTGTCATGAACATATGTTTTCGTTACCCACAATTTCTCTCACATAAAAAATATTCCTTTTTTATAGACGTTTTCTATCAGAAATCAATTAATTGTTAGGATATTTTTTGGTTTCTATAAAATTCATTATAAGCCAACGTGTCTCACTTTCTTTAATTATGTAAAAAATACACAAGACGTGAAAAAAAAATCCTTACATATTTATAAATATCACCATACATATTTCACTTAAAATTTATTCAGTTCATAATTTCCCGTCTGTTTTATAATTTCCATATTTTTAACTAAATAGTATGTGAAAAATATAACAGTGCTGCGTTCTTATAAAATAATTTCAAGAGTGTACGATGCAAACATAAACCAAATAAATATACGCCAAGTGATTATGGCATAAAAAGTTTATTTTTACAATTAAAAGTTTTAAATCATATAAACTTTATAGTACTTAACTTAAGGGATTTTCTTCTTTATTATCACTTCCAATTCTTTGAATTCAAAAACTATCAATTACGCTGTTTTTGAACTAAATAAAGAAGTTAAGTGAAGCTTTCATAATCAATACATGTAAAGAATAATTCATGGATATAATTATTTTGAAATTTTTCATAATTAACAATTCCTATTAAGTATATTAAATTCTTTTAAAAATACAGAAAGCATTCACAGTGAGATTATAGTAAGCAAACAATCTTCACAAAATAAATTTTTTGTAAAATGACATTTTTAAATCAAAAATCAAACCGGAAATAACTAAACAAGCAAACAACTTGAAAGTATAAAACTTACAAAAGCATGAAAACTCAATAAAAACAAGAATATTGAATTAAGAACTAGAATAGGTGCTTTTTTTTTTTAATCTTAAAAATATGTATTAAATTTTATTATTATTATTCTATTCAGGACCACTCATATTTAAGAGTTAGGAACACACTATAAGGCATGTTATAGCTCCTTTATTCATTGTTTTCAACAAGATATCCTCTTAGAAGCTCTATATATACTGAGCTCTAGTCCTTACATCCGATATAGGGTGATTCGAAACATCATGAATAAACGTAGATAACAGTAGGTACTAGGGATGCTACATCGATGTCAATGTTTTCAAAGCATCGATTTTTTTTTAAAAATCATCGATGTATTAGAGTCGATGTTTTTGTAACATTGATGTTTATGTTTTTCGTTGTTTTATTTTTAAATGAAAAAAGTACCGTTATAAAAATTTAAAAAAAAACCAAGTAACATAATTTTCATAATCAGCAAATTGAACATACTTTTAGACCAAAGTGGCCAAGGGTGAAGGGTCTGAAAAGTAGGGATACGACATCGGTGTCGATGTTTTCAAAACATTAATGTTTTATAAAAGCATCGATATATTGAAACCGATGTCGCATCACTAGTTGTTAAACCAGTTTTAAGAAATGTTGATAAAAGTTTAAATACACTGAATTTTAAAAACATCAATGGTTTTGGGGCGATGCATTATCAACATCGATGTTTTGCTGTTGATGTCGCATAACTAGTTGCAAAACCAGTTTTAAGAAATGTGGGAAAAAGTATTAATACACTGAATTTTAAAATCATCGATAGTTTTGGTGCGATGTATTATCAATATCAATGTTTTAATTTTGAACATCGATGTTTTGCTGTCGATGTCGCATCCCAAGTTGCTTAACCAGTTTTAAGTAATGGGGAAAAAAGTTTAAATACACTGAATTTTAAAAACATCGATGTTTTGCTAGCGACGTAGCATCACTAGTTGCTTAACCAGTTTTAAGAAAGAGGGAAAAAAGTTTAAATACACTGAATTTTAAAAACATCGATAGTTTTGGTGCTATGTATTATCAACATTAATGTTTTAATTTTGAACATCGATGTTTTGCTGTCGATGTCGCATCCCAAGTTGCTTAACCAGTTTTAAGTAATGGGGAAAAAAAGTTTAAATACACTGAATTTTAAAAACATCGATGTTTTGCTAGCGACGTAGCATCACTAGTTGCTTAACCAGTTTTAAGAAAGGGGGAAAAATGTTTAAATACACTAAATTTTAAAAACATCGATAGTTTTGGTGCTATGTATTATCAACATCGATGTTTTGCTGTCGATGTCCCATCACAAGTTGCTTAACCAGTTTTAAGTAATGAGAAAAAAAAGTTTAAATTCACTGAATTTTAAAAACATCGATGTTTTGCTGTCGACGTAGCATTACTAGTTGCTTAACCAGTTTTAAGAAATGGGGAAAAAAGTTTAAATACACTGAATTTTAAAAATATTGATAGTTTTGGTGTGATGTATTACCAACATCGATGTTTAAATTTTGAACATCGATGTTTTGTTGTCGACGTCGCATCACAAGTTGCTTAACCAGTTTTAAGTAATGAGGAAAAAAGTTTAAATACACTGAATTTTAAAAACATCGATGTTTTGGGGGAGATGTATTATCAACATCGATGTTTAAATTTTGAACATCGATGTTTTGCTGTCTATGTCGCATCACTAGTAGGGAGCAGAAAATTATCTGTCTTCTTAATATGACGTATTTCCGCAAGCGCCATCTAGATTTGCAAGAAGGCACTGTTAAGTAACACGGCAGTTGACCAGTTTGTACAGGCATTCGTGCTTCAACGTTGTCAGGCGTGTGTTGTTGATGCTGACTGGTTGTTGGCAATGGTCTCAACTTTAAGCACCTACCTTTAAACTGTAATTCTACAGGAAAGTAGTTGAATTTACATCTCACTCAAGCTACACAAAGGACTATAGGTGGCGGCCCGGGATAATATCCCGAATTGAAAGATCCGAGGACAACACTGTTTCAGTAGTATGTTTATTTAACAATTACATAATTAGTTTTACATGAAATATTTGAGGCGTATCACACAGAGTCAGTGTGCACGTTCGTAGGAAAAATAAATCATAACAAACACGTCGTAATTTTGAACCATAGCACGAGGTCAACATCTGAGCTGGTGTTGTTACTGAGCTTCAACATCGATGTGATGACGTTTGAGACAACGACAGATTTAACGTGTGGATCCAGAATGCCTACGTACACTAATGTATGTTTGGATCAAATTTTGAACTTGCAACCCTCCACTTGAAAATCTGAGACTCTACCAACTGGGTTACTGCGTCCAAGTAAATCTACAACTACAATCAAAATACAAAAGTATAGTTTCAAAAAATGTCATTCATGCACTTGCTGTCTTTCATATCTATATAGTTTAGTTACAGGGCTCGAAATACCTGGGTGCACAGGTGCACTGTGCACATACAAATAAAATTATGCACCGAATTATTTCACGCTAGGTGCACACAGTGCACCTAACGTTAAAGAAAGGGGGGAACCTGTTTTATATTATTTTGCTGTTTGGATAAAATATTAGTATCGACATCTTTAGCTCTAAAGGAATGTAATTAAAATTCCGAAATACACACTAAGCGAAAACAAAATCGCTGGGCCGTAACGGATTTATACAGGAGGAAGGTTTACTTGTTTCACTGCCACCAGAACTTTCCGATGATCGAAACATTTTCCAGATGGCTTTGTTGAAGCTACTGTCGCGAGAGCCGTGTGCCGTAGAATTTCGATATGTTTTTATTTACTATCTACTACGAACCTATATAAACTTACCCAACTAATACAGTAGTTTACATTACATTAATACTCTTATATTACGTTTTTTTTTTCATGTGCACCTAGCATATAACTTTTACACCTACTTTAAAAAGTTAGGTGCACAGGGTGCACCTGTATTAAAAGATTCATTTCGAGGCCTGGTTTAATATATACCCTCTACCACATCTTCACGTCCGTTTGTAAACATTCATCCCTATACGAATACTGTTTAATTTTTTACTCTCTAAAATCCCTTAAAACATTTACAAGAAGTTTTAAAACACTCTGTTATAGTACATGTAGTATAAATATTTGTGAAATACTGGTGGGTATGTACACAGGTAAAATATGTTCAAATTTCAAGTTTGCTGTAATAATTTCGCATGTAGGATAGCGTGAATATAGACATATATTAATGTGCAGAGAAGCAGTTTAAAAAAAAATTTCTGAAAGAATTTATCTCAATTAATACTTTATTAATTAAAATCATTTTCGAACTGTAGTCAAATGTTCTATTGCAGAGTACATAGTAAGGATGCGACATCGATGTCGATGTTTTCAAAACATCGATGTTTTTTAAAAAACATCGATGTATTTAACATCGATGTATTGGGGTCGATGTTTTGGTAACATCGATGTATTTAAGATCGATGTATTGGGGTCGATGTTTTGGTAACATCGATGTATTTAACATCGATGTATTGGGGTCGATGTTTTGGTAACATCGATGTTTATACTTGTTGATGTTTTTACGTTGCGTGCAAACATGCGTTGTCGATGTTTTATTTTTAAGTGAAAAAGTACCGTTATAAAAATTTTAAAACTAACCAAGTAGTAAACTTTTTATAATCAGCAAATTAAACATAATTTTAGACCAAAGTGACCAAGGGTCTGAAAAGTACGGATACGACATCTATGTCGATGTTTTAGACAGAAACATCGATGTATTGTAGCCGATGTCGAATCAATAATTGGTAAACCAGTTTTAAGAAATGGGGAAAAAAGTTTAAATTCACTGAATTTTAAAAACATCGATGGTTTGGGGGTGATGTATTATCAACATCGATGTTTTGCTGTCTATGTAGCATCACAAGTTGCTAAACCAGTTTTACGAAATGGGGGAAAAAGTTTAAATACAGTGAATTTTAAAAACATCGATGTTTTTGGGTCGATGTATTATCAATATCGATGTTTTAATTTTGAACATCGATGTTTCAAAACATCGATGTTTTGCAATCGATGTCGCATCCCTAGTACATAGACTACTAATGCTAGGAATATACTCAATTATATCAGGGTGTTTATATGCCATCTATTTCCTAATTTTTGAACCCTGAATAATTTAATAATTTTTGAACATTTTTCTTCATTACTAATTATTAAAGCATCTCCAAAAGTTTGCTTCCAAGAAAGTAATTCAAGATAATTTATACCATTGGAATCTCCTTTTAAAATATTGCAGGTTTTGAAAATCAGTCTGGAATATACAAACTAAAATAATCCGATCATTGAATCACTGGAAAGAAAAAGGAGGGGGGGTTTGATTCAGCTTTTCAAGCACACAAAGGGCTTAAATTTCAATAGGGATAACAGAACAAAGGGATATGGGTATAAATGGAATAAGACGCGTTTTAATCGGGATTTAAGGAAAAACTACTACTTCAATAGGGTAATTGACAAATGGAACTCGTTGCCAGAAAATATAGTTAATTCAAAGAGAGTGTACGAATTTAAGATACAATTGGATAGTCAGTGAGAATTGGGGAATTCATAAACAAAGGACCAGCCTTGTTGGGCTTGAGCCTTTAGCTGGTCGTCAATATTTGTATTTATAATACATAATTCTGAAAAAACGAAAGATACAAGAAAGCATGTCAAGTTTCGACTTCCTTAGTATATTCGAAAATAGAGCAATTCGAAAAAACACGTTTGAAAATTATTAATTAAAATACTATAATGATTTATTTACAAAACCCCGAATACAAATTTATAAAACTTAGAAATACTCAAATATGAAAGCAACATTTCGCTTTTTTAACTCAAATACTCAAATAACAAATTATAAATTAAATTTATTAAACTATATATTAATTCTATCGTTGCCAGATACCGTATAATTACTCTTTTACGATTAATAATTTTTCCTATGGGCTTTTCGTGTTCCATTGCAAAACTAAGTTATATAAAATAACATATTCTTTTTTCACAATCAAATATTCATAAATTACTTATATCATGAGAAGTAAGAAAATCAGTTCAAACATAAATATTAGAATTTACTATAAATTGTTTAAATATAAAGAGTTGGAAAAATTGTTTTTCGAGCAATACTCTGGTAAAACAATTCTATTGGAAAAGTTGTTTTTCGAGCAATACTCTGGTGAAACAATTATATTGGAAAAGTTGTTTTTCCATTTATACGGGTAAAGCAGACTGAGTTACGAACCACAATCGTAGTATACCAAATGTTATTGTAATGCGATTTCGAATTGTTTTTATCTTCTGAACACTTAGGATATGTAGAACGGGGGTTATCCTATGTTACCCACGGGATCTTTCCCTTAGGGGATTGATCCCGGACCGTCGTCAATAGCTCGTTGTGTTGCTCTAGTACGACGTCAACTAATAATTACCAATCACCTATGCTAACCACGGAATTCTAATGCACGAGTGAACCAAATTTGGTGTGGATTTGTCAAACAGGGTAGATTTGTATAGAGAAGAGACAGATGCCAACTCTGTTTTATATATAGACATAATTGCAAGTATAATGAACGTATATACAAATGAAATGCATTTTATTTATTTTCCAAAATTGATTTTTTATACCCAGATCAAACTTACCTTAGCACGACTCAAATCTCTATGATTGAGAGATTTGACCTCTCAATGGGTTTTAGAAATAATTAAGTATATAAAGCATATATACATTTCATTGTCAACTCGTCGTCATGGTTTCTCAAAGTTGTTGTTCAGCCCTTTTCCTCCCTGAATCATCCCCAAGAGATAACAACGCTTCAAAAACAAACGCATTATTTACTTTCTAATTGAATATAAAAAATCATTATTTATTGTTTTTAGTCAATATATCAGAGAACTGGATGTACTTATTCGGCTAGATACAGTTTGAACTCTCCTGAATGAAGCTGTAAACTTTTTAGTTCAAAAAGACTTCAGCAAGTAGGGGAAAGTTGGACAAAACCGAGTAGAAGGATAAAACCGGGACCCGGTAGTTTTGGCTATATTATTACTGCCATCTGTCGGATAACGCATGAAACTAGTTGCATACAGCCGCCATGTTATTTGGAGTTAAATCAAATGCAGTGTAGATTATGTGTTTATCGATACCGATGTTTTAAAATATTCGAGTAGAAAAGGGTCGACTTTTACTCCACCGATTTTACGCTATAGTTTCTAATTGCTTGAAAAATTATTTTAATTAAGTACAACATCTGATAACACCTCTTTCAGCTATTATTTAATCACGTTTTGCTTCATGTTTGAAATATACTAAGCCTTCTTTTCTGAATAATGATGTTGTCGGATAAAACCAGGACCTTGGCAGTCGGACAAGACCGGGTAGGAATTAGAGCTTGGAGAGGACGAGAAAAAAAAACAGAGAAGAAAAACTTAAAGCTGAAACTGTTTAAGGCGCGCCCCCAAGCAAAAAAAAACTGTCAAAATTAGGAAAGTACGCCAGGTAAAAATCTCTGGAAGGTAGGATACAGTGTCTCAACTCTAAAGGATGGACGCATGAAGCCTGTAGCAATGCAGAGGAACGTGATCAAAATTTTATTTGGGATTTCTGTTCTTCAACTTCTTACAAATCGAATCAATTCAACTTAATTTACAATACATTCCAAACACATTAAATTCAAAATTACTTATGTTCCGTGATTTTTAAGCCCACGTATGTTCCTAGAGTAGGAAGGCCATTGTACTAATTTATTGTTATAAATGAATATTTCCGCAGAAAACAACAACGTTTTTTAATTATTCCTATATATGCCCGGTTTTATCCGCATAAAACCGGGTACTTGCATACTTCCAAACATAATTTATTTATTCTCCAAAATACAGCTCTTTTAAATTGAAAAATATTTATTTTTGAACTAAAGAACTAATTTATTATTCAAATAGAACTTGAAGCCATTTTATTCATGTGGGTGCTTTTGAAAAAAAAAACACATTTGGAGACCCGGTTTGTCCAACTTTCCCTATACTTTGTTTTTGAAAATACACGCATTTTGTTAAATATTTATCTACCTAACTCATACATAGATGGCAGCACCAAAGTGATTCAATGCTTGAAAAGTTCTTTGAAGTGTGAATAGCGGGATATTTATCGAGGATTATAAAAATCTTTCGAACATCGTTCACAGGACAGAAAACAATTTTTTTTTAAATGTTTATTTTCACATTAATATGTTTGTTTAGTTTTTAATGTTTCGAGTTATTTCTCTGTTTGAGTAATTTTAATACAAAATTAGCAGCTTCATCGTTTGGTTCGGATCTTTCCCTTCAGAGCAATAGCAAGTTGTGTTGCTCCAGCGTGACGTATATTAAAAAGAATACCAAACAACAAATTCCGCATTTGGTGTCCATGATGTGTATCCGCACTTCGCAAATGAGACAGAAACTTTGTTTCTGTTCATTTGCGAGACAGAAACTTTGTTTCTGTACTTTGAGTAAACCAAAACTTACTTAGTGGTGAGCCAGACAATGTCAGTATGTCTGTCTTCCCGTTTTGCATCTGCTTTTGTTTTGTATATTTGTACAAGTATCCATATCAACTTTAAATATATTTATTTTCATAAAATGTTAAATATTTTATAGAAATTATTCTGTATAAACATTCTAAATGAAGTATCACAATTTCCTTTGCTTGTATTTTTAGGCAAGTTTCACGCTAAAAAGGCAATACCCTAAGGCAATACTAAATCAACCTTAATTTGGCAATATTGTAGAAGATGGGATGTTAACTGAGCTTTGCGATTACTCAAATTTCAGATAGAAAATCAATTATTTGTGCAGTATTTTAGTACTTTTACTACTTATTAAATATTATTTTTAAATTGTCACATATAAATAATTACCTAATATATGGTACTGAAGGTGATAAAACATTCATATTTGCACTAGAACTTGGCAGAAATGTTATGACCAATATTGTTAAAGACCGTTCATTTTTGGACGGAATGTGTAAATTTAAACCAACTTTCCTCAAACATCCATGGTTTAATATACAGAGTTGTAGAATTCTTTCTTATGAAAACAAATAAAACATGCAGCACAAAACCTTTACAAGTATTTCATGAATTGTAAACATACTTGTAAACATAAAGTAGTTCATACATACATAGTTGCGTCCGAAGTAAATTGTAGAAGCTATGAAAAAAATTAAATATGTTATAAAATATTTTTTCGTACTCTTAAAAGAGGCTTGTATTCTTTTATAAAATAGAAATGATTAGTCTAATCACTTTTCAATCAACATTTAATTTATTCAACCCGAGTAACGTCGGGTAATTCTGCTAGTAGTTATATAAACTACACATAACATTCGAGAATTTACTATAACTGCATATTTCGAAGTTTGAAATCACCGTCTCCTCATCTAAGTTTCATTTCGATTTTTTTTTTCATATTTAATCATTTTTCATAGCTCTTAATTGATATTCCAATAGTTAAAGATTACAGTTATAATACGACAACAGTTATAACAGTTATAATAAGATAAGTTATAATAAGACAGAAGTTATCTTTTTTGGGATATTCTGCAGAACATTTTAAAATAAACTATTGTTTCTTCAACCGGAAGCAATGCGATCAAATGTAGGAACAAATGTGTGAAATGTGAAATGACAGTTTCGAAAAGTTAAATGAGTCCCATTTTCAAGCCAGCGCTGTGTGTTACATACTTCTAGAGCAGTGCTTCCCAAAGTGGTGTCTAGGGACCCCAGGGGTCTGTGAGACCGCTGAGGGCAAATTAAAATTAATTTGGGGTGCATGAACAACGTCGGGGGTTCGCGAAAGATTTAATATGAAGTGAAATAATTGTGACCCTTTTTCATTATTATGAAAGTTAACATAAATAACAATAAATAAATTGGTTGCGGTTTTTACGTCCCGAGAAAAGAACTCAGTTTTTTTATTTTCTTACATCTTAAATTTGAGTCTTTTTTTTTTTTACTGATAACGGTATGATGCGAGACGAAGAAAAAATGCAAATAAAATGGTGTTGAATATTTAAAATGTGGCTTTATTCCGTTATCAGGAAATAATACTTTCCCTGTGTGTCTTCTATGCAATAAAACTTTGTCGAACGAATCAATGAAACTTTCTCAACTTAAGGAACATTTGACAAAAGACCATAGCGACAAAAAAGATAAAGATTTAACTTTTTTAAAACAGTCAAATAAAAATATTTAAAAACGAAGTCATTGCGACATGTTGCGTCACCGTAGGGGGTCCCTCTGACCACGGCTTTCATGGTGGTCCATGAATTTATGACCGGATGGGGGTATCCCCTTCTCTTTGGGCGATTGCATCCCCTTCTCTTTGGGCGATTGCGGCTTTGGAAGAACGTGTGGGGTCTTCTCTCGAGGAAAAGGAGAATCGTGGAAAACAAAAACGTGAGCTGACGCAGGACGACTCTGCTCCGGATTGAAGCAGCGGGACTGAAACCCTAATTTGTACAATATCTATTAGCCTCGAAATAGTTTTAACTTATATGTATTCTTCTATAATTAATTAAATGTGCTGTATTTCTAAATTTCGTTTTAATTATCTTCAAGCCACTCGCCACGCAAACAATACCCACGACGTTACAGACAACATCTGAGCGAGACGACGATGGACTGCGTGCTTCTTATAACATTTCTTTACTGATTGCTAAGTTCAAAAAGCCGCACACCATTGGTGAAGAACGTATTATACCAGCTGTAATTGAGGTGATACGCACCGTGCTGCATAAGCCAGATTTCGATATAAGAATTTCACTGAGTAATAATGCAGTACAAAGAACGATTGACGGAAAGGCTCAGTGCGTAGAAAATTCTTTATGTGATTATTTATACCATCTAAATTCTCTACACAGCTTGAAGCGGCCACTTTGTCAGGGAACGAAGCTTTACTTTAAGCTTTTGTAAAGTTTGTAAATAAAAAAAAAATTCCAAGAATATTGTTATTTATCAAATGTTTGGAAACTGATACGAAAGGTGAAGCAGTATTTAATGAACGAAAAAGATTTTTCGATTTAAAAGCTATACCCTTGAGTAATATCTTCTCTGTTGCTAATGACGGTGCTCCGGCAATGGTAGAACAACACCGAGTCTTTCTGGCATACTTAAAACAAGCTATACTGAATGTATTATCTGTACATTGTGTCATTCCTTGACATCATTTAGTCGACTAAAATCTGAGTGAAGGCTTTCATGGCTCACAAAATTATATAATTAGAGGTGTTATTAAAATCAAAAGGAATGCCTTAAATGAGATTATTTGCTCAACTTAGCTTAGAAAATAATGAAGATTATAATAGTTTACTAATTAGCATGGAAGTTCGTTGTCATCTTAAAAGTGCATGTTTGGATCGATTTTATACACTCTTTGATTCAGTGTTGGAATTCCTGGAAAGTAAGGACGATGATTAATTTATTTAAAATTACTCATCGAATTTAATTTATTTAAAAATGACATAGCTTATATTACTCACTTATTTGCCAAATTTAACGAAATCAATTTGAAGCTACAAGGTGATTAATTAAATTTAATCAAAATTAAAAGTAAAAAATCTGCGTTTGTTACAAAAATTTTTCTATACAACTTGGGGAGAGAAGAATGCTTTCAATTTCCAAATCTTTCAAAATTGCGAAAACGAGCTGTCAACGCCTAACGGTTCTTTATTTTGACCTCAGCCAAAGATTTGAAGACATTTTTCACGTTGTTATTCCCTATTGGGTGTTGGTTGGACCTTTTGATTATAGTCCCACAAACTCGGATGAATCCATACTAATACAGGAGCAATATATTGAATTATTCACAAATGAGGAGCAGAAACCAATGTTTGAACAAGGATACCACAAATACTGGTTTCAAAACAAATACCAATTTTACATCCTGCATTATGGGTTAATGTACAGAAACTGTTAATTGCTTTCTTGTCTTCCTATTTATAGAACGTGGATTTAGCACATCTATGAGCTTCATCACGAAGAAAAGATACCGTCGGGAAATTAGTGCTCGTGGAAACTTACGAATGTTACTTACATACAAAGAGCCTAAATAATCTCATATCATCCCATCAGGTTTACCCATCTCATTTAAAAAAAATGTGCTTTGTATTTTAAAACAAATGTTATAATTTCAATAAATACTAACTAGTATGTTAGCAAATATATAGTAGTAGTAGTATTTACTAATATATATAAAAGTATTATTTTAGTAAATACCTACTACTTTCACTAAATACTAATTTTAATAAATACTGCAATAAAAAATATATACAAATTTATATTTCAGTAAATAAATACCATTCAAGACATGAAAGTTAAATTTGTAATTTTTCTATTATGCAGTTATGTAGAGTTATTTTACTTGGGGTCTCATGGTCAGGTTTTTGCTGTAAGAAAGGGTCCATAGACATACTAAGTTTGGGAACCACTGTTCTAGAGTAAGTTTTCTGCGATTCGGTGCAACACGACCAGTGTTAGTAGCATCTTTGAAACTTGTTACACAAAATTTAGAATGAAGACATGATGAGAAATGAGAACATGTGTTGCAGAACACGTTACGAACTAACTTGATTATCCGAAAAATATCTATATTAAATACTAACAGTATTCTTACGTTTCCAATAAATATAAGTGTTTATATAGCTAACTCTAACTTCCATGCATTTCAAGTTTTCTGAAGCATACATAACTTAATAAAGAGTTAGTTGCTTATTTTAGTACATACAATTTCGCTTCTTTGTGGGTCAGGGAAGATTAAATTGTTTTCATTTAAAACAAGGAAATTACAGTGAGTGCTGAGTACAATGTATATAAAACATCTGGTAAACGTATAATGTACATTAACCAGGTGTTACGCAATTACATGTCTCAATTAGCAGTTGCTTTTTCATTTATTTTATCATCAGAAGTTTCCAGATAACAGGTGATGCATTTGTAGGACTTCCTTTTTTTTATGTTTCAATACAGATCATTGCAGATATGCAGTAATCTTAACTGCTGAATTGAATTTATCTAAGGATAAAATACAATTCTCGTTACGATTCTCCTTGATGTAAAATTTTGAAAATAGAAAATTCTATAAATGTTTGCAATAAAAAAGTTGGCCAGTCTAATGAGGAAGGTCAGCGTCGAAAGAATTATTGTGAAAGACATTGATTTCTTAAATCTGAGAAGTTTGTTTCAATCCACGTTTTACATTCAAGAGTAATTTAATATTAATCAATATTTTAATGTCAGTCAGTTTACCAGATTTTAAAATTTCATCAAATATGTTTTCATGTGGCATTCTTGCGGCATGAATTACGAACTGTTTACACTCAGGGCTATGGGCGAATAAAAACTACAAATATCTTAACTCCGTAAGCGTTCTGAAGCATTTCAAGAAACAATCCTTCTGAGGATTTACCTTCGCTTTTCTGGTCAAGCCACATACATTTCCAGAACAATTAATGCTACAAAAGTTCGTCATTATCAAGCACAACTAAGGCCTTCGAAAAAGCAAGTTCACGGACCTTTCAAAGTCAACATCCGAGTCAGTAATATCCTTCTAAAAAAAACTAGACTGCTGGCTGCTACATATTATCTTAATAATAATACGAGTCCGGTTTTAGAAGATAAGAAGAAATTTCCAGAGACTATCGACACGCAAACCGCAAAATGAGCTTATTGTTGCAGCGAAGCACGTATTTTAATGATTGGTCATTTTGTGTGTGTGCTCGGTAATGATAGTTAATAAACCGACAAAGGGTCTGATTACGGAGAAGAGGACTTGCATGTTTTTAGTAGTGATCCGGTCAACATGTAAACACTCAAAGCATGTAGGGTTTTTCAACACTTGCATTTACGATCCAAAAATCCTTACAGGCAAATCGTGTGGGAATCTGCCTGAGAAACGAGTTTCTTTGTGTGTGGAAGCCATCAAAAAAGCGCGGGATACAAATATTGCGTCATGCAACAGCTATGCGTCATTGAAAACACGGAAATACGTCATTCGCCAATGGCATACTCCAGTTAAATAATGCCAGGCTAACTTGGTCCTTTTAAAATAATCCAATTTTCCTCTTGAAACGAGACTTTTCAGAGAGAATGGTAGAAAATATTGTACACAACATAAAGAGAAATGAATACAAATAAATATTATTGACTTTTCAGTAATTTAAAAGATATCAATTTCTAAAATTTGTTCAGTTTGTTTCAGCTTGCATTTAAAATGTATGAACTATTTAGTATGATTAATTTATTTTTTATTTCGGTCTATTAAGAGTTTACCAATTACCAGTTTTTAAAACTTCATCGCTTTTTCATGTGGTTTCATGCAGCATGAGTAACAATGTCACAAGAAAAAGCGATTTGAACAACTATTTTTTATTTTATATTAACAACAAAATCTTTTGGTGCACCTTATGATAATGGTAATTTTAGTTAACGTCGTACTGGAGCAACACAACCGGCTATTGACGACGGTCCGGTATCAATCCCTTAAGGGAAAGATACGAGAACAACACCTCGTAGTTTTGACCCACGGTCAGATAACGAAGCAACACAAGAGCTGGCACCCCACTCTCCAAACTTCCACACCAACCCAATGTGAGGACTTTCGGACACAACAGCTTTAAGGTGCACCGGTCACCTCTACATCATACGCTTACAATCAACCATGCCCGGACCCGGATTCGAACCAGGAACCTTCCGATCTAGAGGCTAACACCTTAACCACTATACCGGTTTGGTCGGCTGGTGCACCTTATTCTAATACAGATACAATACACATCTATCACAAAAGAAAAATCACTTTTATGTTAAAAAAAATTCAAAATTCAATTTTTAAGAACTGTGTCAAGGTTTTAATATTAGTACTCCTGAAATTTTTTTTAAGATTAAATTTTTACTTTTATTTTCCTTGGAGCATTTTCTACACTTTTGTACTTGGATTTGCAATACTACTGTCATTTATTTTTGTACAAGTATTTTATGACATAATCTTTATATTTGCTACAAAAATGACTAAGCATTTTCAGAACATCGTAGTTATATAACACAGAACACTAAGAAAAATAAGTTCACTCTTGACATTCGATGAGAAGACTTTTAAAACTTGCTAAATAATGTGGCTATACTTTGAAAGTTTGCATACATATTTTTAAAGCTGTACAAGTAATATAAGTCGATAAATACTGCGATATTTTGATAATATTAGAGTACTGTAACCTCTTTAAAAGTCAGACAATTCAATTTATTGGTACACAGCTGTCTAAAAGTTCTTTTTATTTCATTTTAATAAACGGTTTTATCATGCGAACTTTCCAGACTTCAGTTTACTATTTATAAAAAGAATTGGGGTCGAAATGTACACCTAGAGGGAGAATATTTTGTTGATTAGGAGACTTTTAATATAATATTTATTTATTTCTACTAATTATTACTAAACGGGTAAAAAAAATTTCCGTATTAGAATTTTTGTGTTTTTTTTTTTTTCACGTTTTATAAGAGAGCGCGCGCCTCTCTCTCTTTATTGAATACTTAAGTTTCGAAGTTTCGTACAACAGTCCTTTTGTTTAATTTTTCATCTGCAACAGAATAATTATAAAGTTATACCCATGTTACAATTACACCTTATACGTCCAAAAGAAATCGATCGGCATCGATCCTTACCAAGCTAGTGTAATTGAAGTAAAAAATAATCAGATATTTACTTCAAAAGTCTCCATTTCGGCTGCTGTATAGTTCGACTTTCAACATTAAAGAATTTTATACGCGTCCAACCCACAATCACCACTTGAAATGTTTGAATACGAGTTACGTTGTTGTTGTTTCTTATGCCTACACTGGCAGACCAGAGGAGTGCCAGGCCCGTCGAAGATGGCAAGAGGGGTGCGCCTTCCATGTTATTGAGCCCCATTGGGAGGAAGTACGACTTTGCTCGACATACATGACACATCCGTTTTACAGGAAGGTCCCTTTCATACATCCATTCACTCACACATATCGTAATTTAGATCCCAATCAGAGGCCGATAACCCCCTGATCAGGTACCCCCACAGGTATTGATTTGGTATGGGAACATGGGGGACATTGTGACTACGACCTATTTAACGTGCCCCAGTCACCATTAGTGAACACGACGGTCTTTAGCCAGATCGAAGCGTCGATCTCGCAATCATCAGAATTGTAGGCTCCGCCGTGGACAGAACCCACAACCCTTCTGATGCGAGCCCGACGCTCTGCTGACTGAGCTACCGCGGCTCATGAGTTACGTTGAATGTCTGGTTAATGAAAGCGTACTTTCACCTTTATGCTGCGGCGCTTAGATTTTTTCAATCGTCTCCAGGAACGGATCTTTCGCTTGCATGTCCAACCCCCTCACCTAATTACCAAACTTGAGCGATTTACTTGAGCCTTGAGTGGCATTTACGACTGACGCTCTCCTTTCATAGTATTGTGTGGCATATCATTTGGTGTGAGATAGATATCACCAGAGCGACCATCTGCCTTTCCCCCAAAGAGTAACACTTCACGGTCGACAGGGCAGGGTACCGAACTAAAGGAGGGATCCTCCAGAAGGTCAGTAGCTGACAGATCGTAAATGGCGATCGATGCCAGCGGTCACTGAAAAGGGAATGACATTCACCGCACACAGATCTATACCATGCCGCTGGTGTAAACGAAATTTTAGTGGTAACAATTGTCTACCAGAGTAAACGTTAAAATCTAGGAGAATACTGGGAGCCTACTTTCCATAAAATTTTACCTTATATTGGTCCTTTTCAAAATCAATATCATCGAAGAACTTTTGTTTGAGGTGACCGCTACTGTTTCCGGCCTCACGCCAAACTCGAGAAGACAGATAAACTACACTCATTGTTTCACAAACGAATCACGATTTGGTACAGTCTCATGGGAATTTTTTTACATCCAATTTCTGATTTCGAGTGTTCGGGGGCCAAGGGATCCTGTCACTTCGTCACCAGAGCTACTTGTTTCTCTTCCTGGTTCGGTCCCTATTGGACTCAAATTCAGAAGTTAATTAATTGCTTAGGCTGGAATGAAAACACTACGTCCATTATATGGATTTCCACTGGATTTAATAACACAGATCCACTCATAGACCCCAGTAAAACCAAAGTACACTAGCTTTTTCAAGCTGTTACCATAGTTTGAGATCTAAGATTACCAACCATAGGAGATTTGATGGAATGGGTCCAGAGCGAGTAGAATTTGTTGCAAGTGTAAGATTTTTTCGAGACAGTGAATTTAGGATTTAAACGTTATCCTCACTCTTGTATTCTGCATGTATTGTGAATATGTTTATT
The DNA here is from genome assembly GCA_947359465.1 of Metellina segmentata. Taxonomy (NCBI): domain Eukaryota; kingdom Metazoa; phylum Arthropoda; class Arachnida; order Araneae; family Tetragnathidae; genus Metellina; species Metellina segmentata. The sequence continues at coordinate 116,832,036 of OX375873.1, forward strand.
TTTATAAGTTCTTTTGTTTCTTTTCCCCAATACATTCATTCCCATAAAGGGTCTTCAGAAGAAAAAAGGGAGTATAAGAGATATGACCAGTTCTTTCAGTTCCTATCAACAAACCTAGGTTTCTAACCTACATATCGCGAATCATATCGCAAGAAAAGTGACACAACTCAAAATTGAAGAATTTTAGAATCATCAACTTAAGGGATACTTTAAAACTTATATTGAAATAGTATAAGCTTCTTTTAAATTTTAGGTAAGTATTTATGGTGGTAACTTCTATTATATTATATAGAATAGTAACATAACACGCTGGGGTACCTTATACATATTTTTCAATGACATAACATCAAAATTTTTATTTTTTGACTTGTCTCACTTTTTTTGCAAGGGTACGATATATAATTTGTATATTTCTCTCTCTCTCTCTCTCTCTTAAACAAACATATTTTATCTTAGTTTTTTGCCAACCAGTTAGTTTTCCATGAGACAGTATGTTAAAAGAGTTTTCCTAAAGCAGTTCATAACCTTTCTAACACTGCTAATGTGCATCTACTTTCTCGTGTTAAAAAGTTGGCTCGCGTGTCAGTCATCGCTAAAGATTAATTTTAATCGTAATGTTTATATAACTAACAGTGCCAATAAGTGAGATAGATCAGTAATGCAACAATATTCATTCAATGTAGCCATAAAATTCAGAATCCAATCCAATCATTCAAGGGGTCAAAGAAACAAATTTTCAAACTTTATTTCCTAGGATAATATATGTTGTAACACTAAAAACAAGCGCTACATTTCAAAATAACTAACACACTTCAGTAGACGTAAGGTACCGAAAAATAACCCACTTTTTAATTTGACCCTTAAGGCCAATAGACAACGTATTTTCGAGGGGACATTCGAGCTCCAGCGAGGGAGTTTCTATTACAAATGCTGAGTGCCGAATAGCCGAAGAATCTTAACGTTTTCAGACTTTTATGGTACATCCCCTCATTTGCAAAAAACGGTTCAACCGTCCACAATATCAATCTCGAAAATGCTAACTTCTCCAATTTTTATCGTACCTATTTGAAACCACTTTCGAAGTATTCGTCAAGATCAGACAATGACTTTGATCGAGATTTCAAGTCTCTACTTTTAGTCAAAACTTAATTACTCCAAATGATCTAATTTGTCAATAGGAACCGAAGAAAAGGACGCTGATTGGTGTTGACCTGAATGAATTTTTCGCGAATTTTGAACTAGTGCATATTGTAAGATCTGGAGGACACGGACCTTCAATCGATCGCCAGTGCGGTACTTTCGGAACCCACTATAAAGACAGTACAGCAAATTTCTCGCCATGCACTTGTAAAAATTCGGAGCCCAGTGCATCGCGGGTGGATACTTCTCTAATATTTCACCAGCACCGATTCCCTTATCGCAACCGCAGTTTTCTTACCCACTTTCGTCTTACAGAAGTTTACTTTTCAAAATACGACAGGGAGTGTCCATCCGGAATACGTTTACTCTTGAATCTCTATTTTTACTCGGGCCATACCGAGTCTATGTCGTCTGGAATTGGTATACCAATAATTACTTCAGAATAACTACTATTAATTTCTTTCAGACTATGTGGTAAACGTAATGAGAGAAACAATTCGATGATCCATAAAATATTTTGAGAGGTGTGGAGGTAACCACAATAAGCATAAATTACTCACTCTTGGAGCACAATAAAAATTCAGGTTTTTAAATTGGACTTTTGTCTACTTTGCACAATTTTTACTCGGATCTAACCGATCTGTGGTCTGTTAGTGATACGATTCAGACTTGGGGTCTGTTGGCTGACATCTTCGATAAGTTTTTATTTCGCCTAAGTGATACGCCCCATAAGGATCGTAGTTCTTTCAAAACGAGTGATAAATCCTCTCTTGTGCAACATCATATGATACAGATGTCGGCTGCTCCAAGAGTTTTTCCATAGTCAGCTGAATTCAACTGCCTTACGGATGTGCGTCTTCCCTAACTGTATGTGAACTTTTACCTTTTAATAAGAACTCATGTCCTCGTCAAGATCCATGGTGAATTTGGACATTATTTATATCATTTTTATAATTTTTATCGGATCAGAATTATCTTGTGAGTTTTCTTATTTTAATGACTGATATATCATCTTCATTTTATTCAAGAATTCATTTTTATTTGTGAGATCTGCGATTATTGCCTGGAAGTCCCCTTATTTTCTTTTAAGAGAAACGAAATGCACTTCCAACAAAAAGGCACTTCGCTGATGAATGTAAATGACTAACCACTATATACTATCATATTTATAACTCCCTACAGACCCAAACCAATTTTACAAAAAAAAAATTGATTATGTCACAGATGTTCACTTACTTTGCTTTAAAGTTTATCAAAAGATAGCTTTGAGATTCTGAGAGAATGAGGTGTCCCTTATAGAACAACAATGTATGCACTTTATAACACTTATATTCTTTGCAGAAGTTGTAAAATCGAGGCATGTTTTAAGTAGTGTAGCCGAAATAAAATAATTATTTTTTAAGTTAAATAAATTTATAAGGTTATTTTATTTGCACTGAAATAAACTTTACGGTAGAGCTTTTCTTTCAGTAAATATCTCCAAACTGAAATTGCTTATATTTTTATTGGTTATGACATAGAACATAATAAAATATTACTTTCGCAATATTACTTTTGTAATTCTTCTTATTTACAAAATCATTACAAGTTCATACTGTGTGTGTTGAATCAGAAAAGGTTCTTCACGGATCCCTTTATTGAACAGCAGGAGTCTATGAAAATCAATAATTATGATTCACTGATCTATCACTTCGACCTGACAAGAAATACAACTCCAACCTGAACACGGATCTTCAAATCTGACCTGAGCACGGATCTTCAAATCTAACCTGTGCACGAATCTTCTAATCTAATCTCAGCACGGATTTACCAGTCGAACATGAATGCGAATCTTTACATCTGACCTGAGCACGGATCTTCAAATCTAACCTGTGCACGAATCTTCTAATCTAATCTCAGCACGGATTTACCAGTCGAACATGAATGCGAATCTTTAAATCTGACCTGAGCACGGATCTTCAAATCTAACCTGTGCACGAATCTTCTAATCTAATCTCAGCACGGATTTACCAGTCGAACATGAATGCGAATCTTTAAATCTGACCTGAGCACGGATCTTCAAATCTAACCTGTGCACGAATCTTCTAATCTAATCTCAGCACGGATTTACCAGTCGAACATGAATGCGAATCTTTAAATCTGACCTGAGCACGGATCTTCAAATCTAACCTGTGCACGAATCTTCTAATCTAATCTCAGCACGGATTTACCAGTCGAACATGAATGCGAATCTACCATTTTAACCTGAGTTCAGATCTTGCAATATGAGCTGAGACTCCTATATTTGTCGAGATGAGAGTGGATGTACCAGTCTAAGGAGAGAACTGAGTTACCAGTCTAAGGAAAGAACTGATTTACCAGTCTAAGTTGATCTGCAAATTTAATGTGAGAGCTTATGAACCATCTCATTTGAATAATGATCTATCAGTCTATGCTGGATACAGATTAGAAAATATTGAGAAAGGGGTTCATAATATCGAATAACCATTGTTTATACAAATATTGGACATTCGCATAACCATCAGACAAGGTCCATGTGACATGGTCCAAAACATGTACTCAGACCAGGCTATTTTTCTTAACTCCGCTGTGTTTGTTTCCAGAAACGGATGTCCGAACTTTTGGACTAGACGTCTCATCTGACGCCGAATTGAAGGTAAAGAGAGGGCATGGTCCCGGCAGCAGAAAGTGCTTAAAACTGCAACGTACGTCGCAGAATAAAGTCTTTGCAGAGCAATTTTTCTTTAATTTTATCAACATTTTGTCCGATTTTTTTTTCAATCATAAGTTACGATGTTCTGTAGTGCAAAGCGCGCTCATTGACACGACTTTTTTCTTCTCTAGCTACGGAACAACCTCCCTACACTGCCCAAATTACCACAAACACTTCATAAATAACACATCTTCTATGTGGATGACAAAATAGTTAACTTCAAAAGTTATCCACAGAATTACAAATTCTGAAATATGAATGGTTTTAAATAAGTAAGTTAATTAATTTTGATGTGTGTTTTATTATGAGTAAGTAATACATATTTAGCCGATAATTGTGCTTTACGTCTGTTTATGATTTTACTGCAGTTTCCAAAATTCGAACAAAATGCCTGCAGAACAATTGCAATTGCTTGGTAATGGTAATGGTAATTTTAGTTAACGTCGTACTAGAGCAACACAACGGGCTATTGACGACGGTCCGGAATCAGTCCCTTAAGGGAAAGATTCGAGGACAACACCTCGTAATTTTGAACCACGGTCAGATGACGAAGCAACACCTGAGCTGGCACCCCACTCTCCAAACTTCCACGCCAACCCAACGTGAGGACTTTCGGCCACGACAGATTTAAGGTGCACCAGCCGCCTCTACACCATACGTTTACAAACATTCATGCCCGAACCCGGATTCGAACCAGGAACCTTCCGATCTAGAGGCTAACACCTTAACCACTATACCGGTTGGTCGGCTGCAATTGCTTGGAGTTGTGTTGCAGAACTCTGAATATAATTATACACCTGGGGCAATAGGATAATCTACTAACTTTCACCAGCAACGGGAGGTAGGTAGTTCGACTACGATCACGCTGGAACAGCACAACGGGTTATTGGAAACGATCCTGAAGCAAACCCGAAGGACAATAAATCGTCATTTTGCCCCACTGTCAGACGACGAGATCAACACCTGCGCTAGCACCCCACACTCCGAACTTCCACACCTCGCCTTCGTGAGGACAATTGAAGCCACACCAGATTCAATGAGCACCAGTCCACACGATCTTAAGGTGGCTCTAGTTTGGAAATCGGTTTCTAATCCCAATTCTTTCAGCAAGGCTGTCGCGGTCCTCAACACAACACAAAATTCGGAAAGTTAGATTCGCATAACCTTCAGACGTGCTCTGTATGACGAGCCTGAAAACACGCTCTCAAACGAGGCTAGTTTTTCTGAAGCCCGTTGTGTTTGTTTCCGAAAACCGATGTCCGAACCTCTGGCCTTGACGTCACATCTGACGCCGAATCGAAGGTTATGATTTGCGGGTAATAGGAGAAACTTATTACTTTCTCCAACAGCGGGAGGTAGAAAAGCCAGCTGACGAAACCCAAGTGGCAGAACGAGTTCCCGCTCAGAAAACCCTCTAGAAATACTCTGCGGCGAGCGATTTCCAGCGAACTTTCATTTCCCTTTCATCCCTCTCGGGTTCAACCACACGGTGTTTGGAGACAGCCCTTTTCTCACTTCCCTCAGACCATGCCTCTCTTCAAGAACAAGTGGCAAGTGGATGACGGACTCATCACAGACCTCAGGAAGAAATTTCTCGAACATCTCAACACAGGTGAGTGATTTATTGCTTTCCTTTTAACATTTTTGACTACGGCTGTAGATATTACTGAGGCGATTCTTGATATTTCAAGATACATCTACTGTAATGGCCGTAGTCTAAATTCTTTATTGGCACGATTCTTATAACTTTCAAGGTACACCTGATGTACAGGCCGTTGTCTAATTTCATTTTTGGAGCGATCATGGTACAACCGGAAACACCGGCCGTAGTCTAAAGGGTTATGATTAACCTATGTAGAAAGAAGCGACAATGAGTGCAAATTGTTTGTGTGTTCTAGACACCGGTTGCACTTCAAGTGCAGGCAAAATTTAAAATTTTCAAAATTGGTCTAATGAAGATTAAAACAGATGAAAATTTTTCAATAGCTGCTCGGAACAGAATGGGAACCATCATCAGAAGAGAAGCTAACCTGTCCAGCCTAACTGGTTGAAGTGGTCATTACATTTGTCTACCCCTAGTTGGTCCCAAGATCGAATCCCCGTTGTTTGAGCATGGATGTTCGTGATCGTTCTAACGACAGCTTATTCACTGGGTGCTCCTTCCCAAGTTATCCCCAGTTATCTTCTAGTAATGCCGAATCCTGAAAGGTTAGTGGTCTGGTGTTAAAAACATGGTAATGGAAATTTTGTAGTACCGAAATACGAGTAGCTATTCTATTGACTATTTTATCACCAGTTCCGATCTTTATTAGTCATATTTCAAATTTGTTCCCACAGATCGAAAAGAAACATAAAAATTATTTCTGTTCCCCCTAGAAAATATAAATACAACCCATCATTATCTGCAGATCTCAATGAATTTGGAAATGTGCGGTTTTATTAAGGAAAAGTGGCTAAAAATCACGATATTAAGAGCATAGAACGTAAGAATAATTTTAGAGAGAAACTAGTAAAAATATTCAGAAAAACTACACTAATTATTCTCACTTCAGTGCCCTTAGGTTTAAGAGCTGGTCAAGATTCAAAATTATGAGTAACAAAACTTTCATGTTTTTATTTTGGTGCTGTTTTGTTTCTGTATGGGCTGAGGTATAATCAATTTCGTAACTTAGAATTTTTAGCCTAATATATTTCTAGATGTGTGGCTTACCATACTATATAAATTATGTTCAAATTACTCTATTTATTACAGAGAATGTTACAGATAATGCTAGAGCGCTATCAAAGTTGTGAATACCCTACTTGGTTGCCCCTTGTGTTTCCTTGGCTACAACACAAACAGCACATCTATACACTCCATCGCAATCTCAGGAAAACTTTTTTTTTACCTTCGTAGAAAAATAATTTAAAATTGCAATATTCAGAGCACAGAATGTTTCAATGAAATAAATAATCAAAAATTTTCAGAAAAGTAACACAAATTCTTCTTAATTCGAATATCCCTAGGCTTGGAAACAAATGCAAAGTATGGGCAACAAAACTTTGTTTTATATTGTTTTAATGGGTTTTTGTACGAAATATATAGAGGATGAATCTGTACTCAACGTGACCTTGAACTTTGCAAAATTGGCATTCAAAGTCTATTTTTAAAAAGATAGTGAATGCAGAATTGTTTCAGCCTTATGTTTCTAAATGCGTGGTTTACCATTCCTTTAAAAATTGAACCCAAATTACTTATTAAAATGTTTGTGGCTTTTAAATTTCTTCATGGTGTATACTCAATTTCGGGGACCACTGCCAAGAGATTTAATGTGTGAGATCAACCGTTTTGCATATTTGGCTATCCGCACTATCGGTATTTGCAATTTTTATCTTCAACATTTGTGAGGTGGAAGTATAGAAAAATTAACTATCCTGGTGATTGTCTCTACAAAGGATCTCATCTCATTAGCAAAACTCACCAGATCTTGATGAACGAGATATCTCGTCATTAGAAGAAAACTGAAAAAGATCTTGAGCTTGTTACAATAAAAAAATTGTCAATATCTCGATGAAGAAATATCTCGTCATAAGCAAAATTGTTCAATTTTGATGGACAAGATGTATTATCTTTAATCACTTTGAGGTTGAAGTGGCAAGAGGTTCTAGGCGCTAAGACTTCGCACATCTATTTATAGGAAATTAGGTAATTTATTTTCCAGAAACGGTAAATCCAGAGCTTTCAAAATTTCTCCAGCTTCAAAGAATGTATTACTTACTTTACATATAATATTTAAAGTATTTTAAATTTTGTATTTAATAGGTTTTTGTTTTGAAAAAATATATTTTAGACAGATTCAAAAAATTAAAAACTAAAGTGGAACCAACGGGTTTGAAAAATATAGGCATTCATTTTTTGAATATAAAATATTCAATTCATCAATAAACCCTTTTAAATCATTGCTCAATATTTACAGCTGATGTGTTGTGAATGCTTTATAGTTGCCTCCTTTTACAAAATTACATTCGGTATGGTAAATTTATGCTTTTTATACACCCAGTTATTTTACTTTTCAAATATCTGAATAGAATTGAAATGTTTAAAAACCCTATTTCTCTTGTGTAGATAATAACTCATTTTGTCGGTTGATATTAGTGATCCAGAAAGTTTTTACTGCCCAGGTAATAACTTTTTCCTCAATGAGAGATAAAAAAGAATGTTTTTATATGTGAAGATTTTTTGCAGAAATATGTAAAATAAAAAATAAAGAGAATTGAGAACTGAATGATGATAACGAATTCTTAACAAACAAATCTGCAAAGGTACAAAATGATTTCTGCTGACTTGAATACCAAACAAATATATGATTGGTGAAAGAAAATAGATTATTTTTTAATGGTTGTTATGAAGCAGAGTTAGATATGCTCAAATTGCATCAAGACAGGAAATAGATATGCTAGCAGAAAGTTTTTATGTTTTACAATCATTGTTTTTTTAAAAGGATAGAGATAAGGTATAAACGCATTCAGTTCTTCCTACAAAAAATTAGTAAAAAAAAAAAAAAAAACATTTTTTGTTAAAAACCTGAAAAAGTAGCCTTACTATACTTTTTGAAAGTTTATATCCCATCATACATACCCCTAAAAATAATTATACTTTTAAAATTGTGTATTGTATGAAAAATATTTTTAAATGGTAGAAAACTACAGAAAATAAATAGAACTATGGGGCCCGCCCACTGCTCGATCACGCTTGCCAACACCCGGAGGAGTGCATTACAATCCTCCTTTTTTCGCTGCGCGAACCTTCCTTGCTTCAATGAAGACATTGTTTACAATATATGATGTTCCAAAAAAATATTTTTCAAACATAAATTTGTTGTGCTACAAAAACATTTTACACTACCTTTGGAATCAGAACTCGAACAATTTGGAATTCAAATGAAAACTTGGAGCAAATTTTGACTCGAAATGTGAGCGCTGCTTTGGAAATCGAATACCCTGCATGTCATTTGTATAAGCTGCAACAGCTCGACTAATATTAATTTTTTGTCAGTAAAATTTTATCCCATAACGCTTTAAATTCAATTGAGGCGCGAGGCTTCGTGGTAAACAAATAATCGTACAGTGTTGCCAATACGCGATATTAATTAACGTCTTTTTTGGGTGCCACGTAAGAGAATTATATATATATAGATGGAAATTAAGGAAATGCTAAAAATCTAAAATTATACTTCCTCAAATTAATATATATTCAATAAAATGTAAACTAAATCTTGTTACTAATATGTCAGAATAAGTATTACATTTATAATCATAACATTATTTTAACCCTATGTGGTTTTCACACTCAAGATTCCACCTTGTGCACAATCTGTCCAAAGGAATCTATTCTAAGGAAAAGAGCAGTAGATTATTTCCATATGATTCTAATCGAAGGGAAGGATCAATAGAATCTTTGCAAGGGATTATAATCTAAAGAAATAAGCAATATAATCCTTCCAAAGGAATCTAATCTATCCTCTTCACTACCAACCATATAAAAATTGTTTAAAAATCATTTTTTTTCTGATAAATATTATGAAATTCTTCAAAGCTCTCAAGTAAATTCCTATTTCAGATGGTGGCATCATAAGGGGTTAAACAGTTTAGGTATACATATGTGTACCTAGGGTCCCAATTATGCTGAAAGCAAAATAGTTTTCAAATGATAAGATATTTATTAAATCAGAAAAAATATATCTTCACATATTTTAAGAAATTATCGACTAAAACACATTAACTAAAGGATATAAATTTAGTGGGCTAAACATTTTAGGTACACATGTCTGTACCTCGGGTCTCAATTATGCTGAAAGTAAAATAATTTTCAAATGATACGATATTTATTAAATCAGATTAACTATATTATCACATATTTTAAGAAATTATCAACTAAAACACATTAACTAAAGAATTTAAATGCAAATGAAATGTTCTTATTTTCACGAGCACATTGAGTTGACGCCATTTCTTCCAAATCGCTTTTGAATAGTAAACATTTCATAGGAACTACCGATTTATACAGTCATTTATTGGTGGCAATTTGAAGCTTAGACGTCTACGCACGTGTACCCGAGTTTCTTAACTACCAATTTTTTCAGAAAGATTATTTTAAGGCGAAAGAGTCGAGGTCCACGAATGGCAACCTAGGAAGCGAAGAGGATATGGAATAGACATAGTATTTCAAAAGCAATCTTGCGATTGTGGAAAGAACCGATAGAATTTTTCAAAAGGTCATTTTTCCTCACTGTGTTGTGAGGTCAAAACAGCACAACACTATTCGAAAATCTCGCGACTCTCAGAGGGTTAACAATATGTACAAAAAAAATTGAAAGCAAAAACAATTATGTAAAAATGCACATTTTACAGTAAAAAATGGTTCTGTGTGTTCAAAGTCCCACAAAAATGAGATTTTTAAAAATCAATAGCACACGAACAAAAAGATTTATTTCAAGCGAAATTGCTTCGTTTTCAGGGGAAAACTTCTGGAACAATTTTATCACACAGTAGCCTCACTCCATCAAAAAAAAAAGATCGAATCTTAGACCTTGCTTCCTGACTGCTGTAAACAGCTAAAGGCATTTTTTGTAAGGCTTGCTAAGCAAAACGCCATTAATCGCGTAGGCAAAAATCACGGAATTCTCGTTACATATTCATCAGTTTTCGGGGAAATATCTGCATAGAATTCCTAATTATCGAGTGTTTTCGAAATACATTAGTGTTTTTATCGTCTCATATTTTGACCCTGACAAAACGCTTCGACGAAATAGCTCGTTCATCAAGATCGGGCTAATATGACTAATGATGAGATGTCATCAAAATATTACCAACTTTTTGTGACGACAAAATCTAGATCTAGTCAGTTTTCTTCCAATGACGAGATATTGCGTCCATCAAGATGTGCTCAGTTTTGCTAACGAACTCGTCCAGACAATCACCATTAGGGTAAATGCTTCATTGGTCTTATCTAGGAAGTAAATACTGTATTATTGTTTTATCTGATTCTGCTTATATAATAATACTAGACACTGCGTGGCCAGCACGGCGTTGCCCATGACAGTTCTTTCTACGTATTCCCATTTGGTTTGCTTCACAAACGAACTCCATTTGTAGGCCTCGAAGTGGCTATTATCAACAACGAAATCAAAACACACTAGAATCGGAAAACTTAGCATTGTTCCAAATACTGACGTCAGAGGTCGAAAATAGCAAAATCTGCGTGCTTCTTCTTTCCGAGGTACGGGTGACGTCACATTTCGGTGCAAAGGATGGAAAGTGATAAAAATTAATTAATTGATTTTAAATGTTCTGGATTAAATTTCAAAATTCGGGCTGGACACAAAAATCGCAAAAAACTGGGACTACCTCTGTGCCAAATTTCATTATTGTAAGTGCCATAGATTCGTCAGGACGCAGCACACAGACAAACGCTTACTTTTTTACAGTAGAGATAGGCTTCATAAAATTCTATATGTATGTAGAAAACAAAAGTTTTATGATATGAGGTGATTTTCAATTGAACGATGGGAGCAATAACACATGGGCGTTCCCCAGTACTGGTTTCTGCAAACAATTTTTGCTGCTGTTGACAGAAAATGTACACACAGGACGCATGTCCGGGTCCCTATACCAGGATAGACAACTGACTCAGGTACCAAGTTTAAACCTCCAAGTAGTTTCAACAAGATATCTCGTTCATCAAGCTCTGACCAGTTTTGCTAATGACGAGATATCTCGTCATCAAGGAATTGCCGATTCTTTATGGTGATAAGATAAAGGGAAAGTTTTCTTCTAATGACGAGATACATCGTCTATCAAGATCTGGTCAGTTTTACTGATGATGAGACCAGCAAAAATAGTTTAAACGAGACCATCGTGAAATGTAAGTATGTACTCTCAATAATCAAAGCTTAATCGTACCAAATTTATGAATTTTTCTCTTTCTATTAGGGCAATTTTGAACTCAGAAAACAGACCTGTACAGCACAAAAGAAATTTTAGTTTTCCGGGCACTCCCATATCTGTTGATCCCCATTTGCACGGCACTGGACAGTCAGTAAAGGGGAGTACAGGTGCAGAATTATATTCAGTGGTGTTCTGCAACACAACTCCAAGCAATCGCAATTGTTCTGCAGGCATTTTGTCCGAATTTTGAAAACTGCAGTGAAATCAAAAACAGACATTAAACACAATTATCGGCTAAATATATGTATTACATATTTGTAATAAAACATCGCTATTAATTAACTTTCTTTATTCAAAACCAAGACATACTTTCAGAATTTGCAATTCTATCGATAATATTTGAAGTTAAATATTTTTTCCTTGACATAGAAGTTATTTATAAAGTGTTTGTGGTAATTTGGGCGGTGTAGGGAGGTTGTTCCGTAGCTAGAGAAGAAAAAAAGATGTGTCAAGGAGCACGCTTTGCACTGCAGAACATCGTAACTTATGATTGAAAAAAAAATCGACCACAGTTTGATAAAATTAAGGAAAAATTGTTCTGCAAAGACTTTGTTCGTTCTGCTACGTATGTCGCTGTTATAAGCACTTTCTGCTTCCGGGAATGGGAGTAGCCATAGGTACCGGCGACCCTACTAAGAGAGTGCTAAGACAACTCATTGTGTAGAGAAGAGTATGTGAAAATACAACTTATGATAAATAATCACCGATCATCGCCGAAATACTGATTACTAATGAAATAGTTCGTATAACAAATGATGTATCGTAGAGATATACATATGAATGTATTTCACAGTCTGAATTCAATGTCTGGGTATTTGTGGGATGGATTTATTCACCTATAATCATAATTGAGTATGTCTTAATCTGCCAGCGGTGGAGTTTCACATCAGCTGTCGCACTAGACCACGACTACCGCATTATTACATGACCTTTAAACACGAAGAGGCAGTAATGACGGGAGAAAAGCTCACTCTTGACTTTCAGAGCATTGTGGACTGAATTTAATATTACGATTTCATAACTTATTCAGGTGGTTGCCGTCTTCAGAAAGTCCCACATCAGTATTTCGATATTAAACAGTATGACATGCTCATGCTGACGTCATTTGAAATAATCAATTGGTTCAGTGGTATATCTAGATCTATACAAAAATAACGATTGTAAATTCTTCAAATGGATTAAAGTTTAATTACTATTTTACACTATTTACAGATATAGATAAAAATTACATATTAATGCAAAAATCGAAACACACAGATTAAATCAAATCAATCAAATTAAGAACGGCATCAAAGCGCCATCAAAGATTCAAATAATTTACACACATGCGTACAAATGCGTGCCACCATACTTTTTTGCATAAAAGAAATGAGTATGCACAGGTCAAATGTTTTTATCACATGTCCAACCAAAACGTAACGTACATTTTCTGTTTTAACTTAGAAATTTAAACTGTCGGAACAGTGATCCGCATCTCAAAAATTTTTGTGAATACAAACCAAGATGATTTAAGTCATACTATAATTCCTATTTGACGAGAAATCAGATGACCTTGGGTCACAGTCTATTTTTGAAAATGTGTGAATTCTCGTCAAGAAGCCATACGCAAAAGCATGCAGTGTGATTGCCGCATATAATTTGTTCCTCTTCAACGTTTGAAACTCGTCTTCTCTCTAAAAAGAAGCCAAAAGGGAAATTTATTTACATTACAACTAGCCAACTGATTTAATGAATTTTTTTTAGACAAAAGAGTTAACTACAGAGGATTAAATTAAAATTATTAAGTCAATAACAATTCAAAACATGTGTATGCACGGATATATAACAAGATGTTAGAGGTACATATCACATAGCAAGTAACCACCGTAAACAGGCAACGAAGTCAGCTACTTGTAAAAGCATGAGCGCACATAATCTCTCCTTGTGAGACTTTTGCACTTTCTGAAAGCAGTTGTTGAATCAAATTTAAAGGAAAAAGGTTGGTAAATTAAAGTATTTTTCTTAATTTAGTTTATGAAATCTTTACCTTACATTGCGACAAATTTTGAAGTCGTTTATACTCATTTCAATGCGTGAGAAAGAAAAAAATACACAATCAACAATGTTCCATTATATGAGGACTTTAAAATCGCTGACCATCCTAAAAAACCGCGTAGAACAGGAACATTGATTATAACAAGGGTTCTAGTATTATAATAATTATTAGCATGCAAAGATTCAATACATGGAATTTATCAGAATTTGATAATTCCATGAGATTGACTTTAATATGCATGATATTTCTACAGTATATTATAGGATGATGCGCGTGTGCAGGTGTAATTATTGCATATACATGTGATACTGTATTGATGATGTGATACTGTATTATTGCTGATTCTGCATTGATGATGATGTGATACTATATTATTGATGAAATTAATACGCGAAAAATCTAACATTCCGAATAGATATGCTATCACTATGGTATTCTCTATCCATTCCAATCATACTCATTTAAACTGGTATGTCTCACGACATTAGTAACGGGGAGGTTGTGATGTTGGTAGTAATTTGCATTTTGCTCATATGTGCCCTCTTAGAATTTGGTATAGATAAATTGATGTGGGTCTAGTTTTCAAGGTTTAGTTTGGTTTTATAACCCTGTAGAATTTGTTTCGTTAATTTCAAGTATATTCATTCTCGTATGGATCCTATTGAAGCCATATCCTAAAGAAAATGCCCTTGCTTGTTTCCAACATTCTCTGTCTTTAATGTCTTCATCCAATTTCAGATAGCGTTAATGATGAAATACCTCGTCAACAATACATTTCCTATTTTTTATGTTAACGAGGTAAAGATCTGGTCCGTTTTTTTGCTAATGACGAGACATATCGTCCATCGGGATCTGGTCAGCTCTTCTAATGACGAGATATATCGTCGCGATAACCACCAGGAGGGTTCAGCTCTTGGGATTGCAAATATAGGTTCATGGTAAAATCAGGCTTGAGAAGCCAGAGTAAAATTTGGTATTCATCTTTGCGACATTTGGTTTACGTTCTTATTTCTTCCACCACCCCAAGTCCGTAGTGTGAGTTGCAAGTGGGTCGTGTCCAGTGGGAACGGAAGTAATCGAGATCGGCCCGTGAAAGTGGCTGTCCGATTACCGCGCAGGTGAAAGTAGGTCCACTCAGTTACGGCGCTCACTAAATATGCCACTCGGCTGGCATTGTTAGTTCCGGAAGCTGTAGGAACACACTTCCATTCCACCGACTAAATGGAATGCGCCTGCTGCACAAGGTGCTTTGCAAGCAAGGCGTTGAAAGGGAAATGGCCGAGGGTCATAAGGAGCTGAATTGAACAGTTGTTGGTCTATAACGACCATATTTACCAAATCTTGTACCACATATGTTGCATTTCCTTATTATTTAACTTGACATTAACCTTTTCAGGGGTGGTGGGTAGCCTCTTTTAAATGGTTAAGTCTAGACACATTAAGAGAGGGGTAAGGCTAGACCTCTAAGGCACTAAACATGACCCACTTCTAGGTATATTAAATCTGCTAAGATATGCCACTATTCCCTCAATAGACATTCTTATTATCTAGGAGAGTTCGAGATCGGTAAGTAATAAACCCGGACGGTCGTCAATAGTGTTGTGTTGCTCTAGTACAACGTTAATTAAAATTATAAAAATTATCATTATCAAGAAGTCGGTCCTCTAAGGGAGATATCCGAGGACAACACCAATTCATTTTGAACCACGGTCTTCAACCAATCACTTCTTGCAAATTGTGTTATGTGATACACACATCATGTAAGGTGATAAGTTTTCGCCGTTCCCTTTAAAGGGTTCGAGTGTGACTATCATTCAATTAGGAAGAACGCTTTCTTTCGTACGGAAAAATACCTCTCATAGCGTAATCACTATGAGAAGCTCATTCCATAAAACTAAATGTAGATGATGCTTGTGCTTTGTGGTAGGGTCTGATTGCTGTACTTACCCCGTATTGGGAAACCAGAAATAAAATAATATTTTTACTTAAAATCCCTCTAAGAATAATTTTGATTCAATTAACACTTGCTAGTAACACGACTAAGGACAAAAAACGTGAACAGCTTGCTCTAGTTTACAGCATTGGGCCTTGATGATATTGGGTTCTCTTCCAGAGACTGGTGACTTATATTCGTCTTTGTGTAACTAAACACAACCATAGAGCGACAAACCAGTGATTGGACGTTTTAACGTATTTTATGTCACTATCTTAGAAAAATATGACTGTTTTATCATGGATGTCAAGATTCTAATGGTGGATTAAACAATAACGAAAACATCTTTATACGCTCAAACCAAGTGATCTGTAATCTGATTTAAACAATAAGCGATTTGTGCAGTATCTAAACACGAACTCCCACTCGATCTAATTGGGTAGTTTGCCTTTAGCTGAAGTTTGGCTTCAGTTCAATGGCTTTAATAATGGCTAAGGATAATTTTAATTTTATTCAGTTTCAAAAGAAAGTTTATTTTTCGCTACATTATCTACAGAGAATAACACATTTTCTCAGATAGATAACATTGTTTTCATTCGATGATGGCAATAACTATAATAATGTAAAAACTGGATTTTCCCGATTTTTAATGAAAGCTCTACAATGGTATGTTTCGGAAATATTTCAGAAATCGCATTTTCTTCAAAATGTTCGCATTACATCACAGAATAAAAGTCATCTTTATTCCAAATGTGACTACACTGTTATAACTACAGTTTGTAGTTCGTATACTATAACTTTACCCATCAACCTTCTAATGAAATAAACCGAACTTGTATTCGCAGCTTCGTGTTATTTCACTCAATCTCTCAATTTGAAAATGATCTGTCAAGTGGTATTGGGAAACCGCACGAGTCTTAATCTAGGTTAATTCCATGCCAAAGTACACCATAACATAGAATTTTAAAGTTAGATTTTCATTCATTTTTTCTAAAAAATTATGTACTCAATAGGTCAAACTTCTGTATTCAAAAGTGGACACAAAGTTTATGTTTTAGAATTTGGCAATACCCGAATCAAAAGTAGAGCTTATATCCACATGGCAGAAAGTGCGTTCATATCAATCACACTCACAATTAAATTTTTGCGCTTTGATAAAGACACTTTAAAATTTTCTTGGCCTAAAACAGAGGGCATAACTGAAATTGATTTTAGTGATCATTCAGTAAATAGACTCCCTGAACCAGCATTTGATAAACGAATGCACTATACATTTTTAAATGTTAAGTTCAATGACTTAAACATGGGATAATATGTTTTCTATATTTTATTATGCAAGATTAAGAAAAATGTTTCTAATGTATGTTTTCTTAGTGTTTCAACTGTCAATAAGAATGTTTTTATGAAGTGTAGTGTGGGTCACATTTGCCATGTAGTGTGAGTCACGAACAAAATGTCATGTTATAAATTAATTATATATTTAGTTAATCTAGTAATAATCTTATATTAAAGTACAATTATTGGAAGTAACAATAATTTTAAATCAAAATTTCGCAATTATAAATCACTTCCCTTTCATGTAGTGTGGGTCACAGCTCAGTTTTCCCCATGTACAGAGAATACCCAGCAAGATAAATTAAATTTAGTAGCTAATATGTATAAATTAAACCTTTACTAAAGTAAAACAAGTTACAAATCTAATTTTATTGTAATAATAATTTTTTATGGTAGCTTTAAGATTCAAGTTTAGCTCACTTGTAGTGTGAGTCACGCATGGAACTAGCCTCTAATGGTTAAAAGGGAGCATCGTGTTAAGGGGCTGGTGGCCTCAAATGTCCTTACGTCGGTGTGGTGTTGAAAGTGGAGAGTGGGGTACCTACCAGATGAGGAGTTGTCCTCGTCATCTAATCGCGGTTCAAAATTACGAGGCGTTGCCATCGAATCTTTCCCGTCGGGATTGATCCCGGACCGACACCAACTGATGTTGCTCCAGCACGATGTGTATTCAACTCCCATTGATTAATACGACTATCCAGCATGACGAAAAACACTAGTTTGTGCTTATCTAACTAATCGGCTCAAGTAGATTTCCGAGCTCACGTGACCAAACTCTCTGACATCGACTCTGTCCATTTCATGGGAAGGTCGGTGATATTTTGTGACGTGTTTGCTACACCTTCCCTGCATAATGTCTCTTAAACAGTTCGAATGTTCGTTCAAAGGAACACTTTCCTCGTGCTAATAGGAGGCCGTCAGCATTCAAGTCCCAAACAAAGGCCTGCTATTCATCTCGAATTATCTCAGCATCGCCAACAGAACCGGCTCCCCGCACGCGAGGCGCAGGGATTCGACCATCGGGAAGACGAATTGGATCTCGCTGTGACACAAACTTGTTTGGGCGGGAAACCTTGGCCCCAAATGGAATATTCTTTCGCAGGTTTATTTCAAACCCAAGAGGAAGCAAAAGAATGTGTGGAAAGTGGCCTCTCTTTGGAATTAATGACGTTATAAGAGTAACTGACACGTGTTATTCGCATGTCCATTAATTCCCGCAAAAGTGTCATACTCGAATAATAATATAATTACCTTCTGTGTTTGGGGTTTGTTCAGCTTATTCAAAAACCGTGACGGAGAGATGTTCGCGCATTCAATAAACGTGGACGTCTGTTAATGATGTGACAGGGTTTGTTATAAGGAGGAAAACCACCTGCTCGGGTGACAGTTGTCACGAACTTCTTAACCTAATCTTCGAATTCGCTAGGTCAATTTTTGAAACAATTTGTTCCAGGGATCAAAAAGATTGTCACACTGAAAAAAAGTACCTTCTACAACCTTCACCAACTTGACTATTTTAAGGATAATTGGGACACCAATTCGGGACACCTTTGCAAACCATTAATAGGAAATTCTGATATGTCATTCAGAGAATATCCGCTACAATTTTTAACCATTATTTTTCAACTCAAATCAATAAATATCTCATCAACATTGAACTCCATTTGATACAAGATTCGTTTCTTCTGTTAACCCTTCAGGTAGTTTTGACGAGATACCTCGTCCATCAAGATTTGACATACGTTAGTTAGTTAATAAATAGTTACACAGTCATCGAGAATTTCGATTGGATTCCGAATGAAGATATAGCCGTTTTTAGATGATGGCGAGATCAAGATCAGATCAGTTTTCAAATGACGAGATATCTCGTCCATCAAGATCTGATCAGTTTTGCTAATGACAAGATACCTCGTTGAGAAAACCACCAGGATAGTTAATTCGATGGTAGAGTAATAGATTCTCAATTAAATGTAGAACACGGCACGGACCGCTGTACCATAGCTGTAAATGAGTTGATAGAAAATTTGCGCCCAGAGAATCACTAGATCTTGAATTTTCTATGGATTTGGTAACAAATGAAATAAACAAATAAGAGCACAGCTAAATTTATAGAAATGCACTTTAAAACTATAAACTTCTAAAACACAAAACTGCAAAGAAAGATGCCTGTTTAATTGAAGGACATGACTGAAATATCATATATGTCAGTCTTATTTTAAAATAAGTTCCAGATATCACTACCAATTATTCTAACCATTGGGCCCATTTGTGCTTCGATAAGAAGCGAGGAAATTTGGAATTCCATTTCCACCAGAAAGAACTGCTATTCCATTGTAATCTCAATAGCGTTTGTAAAATGTGTATATAGTGTTATTGCTAGTTATGGTCTTTGAGTGATTACATGGTTATATAAATATCAAGTTAATGTGATCTGTATTTTTGAGATGAATGTTAATGCTTAGAGTAGAGACAAGATATTTAAACCTAACCTCAAACCTTTCAGAGTCAGCGATGCTCCTACGATTTTATTATGGTACATCGAGAAGGTAATTACGCGTATTTTTTTTATCATAGTGAAATTTTTCTCCGTTTTCCGTGTTACTAGTTTCAGTTAACTTTGTTCTTTAAATTCTCTAGCAGTCTTTTTTGTGGCTTGCCATTCGTACAACCAACCTAATTAGATTTCCTGTACTCTCGTATGTAATATTCTTCAATTCGATCTCCTATTTAGTAAGGTTTGTTTAGTCTCTCAATGATCGTTCTTTCAGTAGTCGAGGGGCTGATTTGACCAACAACCCAGCTTTGAAAAAGATGCTTTTTACTGAAATCTCTTGCATTGAAACGAACATTTTGAAATGTTCATGAGATGTTTGCTAATGAGATTTCCATCTTTTATTTTTTGCAAGTAAAAAACTGGGCTTTCTTACTATTCCTTTTAATAACCACATAAGTACACAATATGCTTATCTTGACAACGCCTTTCTTTATTACATCATTCGTTTTTTAACGGCAGTCTTCTTCGGTTAGTTTCAGGTCAGTTGATGTACGACTTTATTGCAGTATTAACTTTTCCAATGTTACGACCCAATTTTTTGCGTTTACCTTCAAGTCCAACCTCAATTAAAAGCTTGATTTTGCTCGCGTAATTTGTTTCTTCAACTAATTGGAAAAGTTAAATTAAACATTCAATTTGAGAGAAGAGTTAGTTTATTTCATAATACAATACTATTTTTCTAGCAATTAATCTCTTGTATCCTTGTTGATTTTTCCGTTGCTTAATATTGATGTTTTTATCAATTTAAAATAAGCTAAACTTTATTTTTAAGAATTAAAATGCAAGGAAAGTGCAATATCCTTTATATTAATGTAGCTACTCATCACTATTTTTTAAAAACAGTTTCGTGTTTCTAAAGCTGCAGCATAAAGGCATGTGGAAGTTTTGAAGTGAAAAATGGCTTTTAAATACAAATTTTAAACAAATAATTTCTTTGTGTACTAAAATTGTAAATTTGCTTCTTCAAAGGCAAATCTGCAGATACAACGCAGTAAGTAAATTCGCAATTAAATAGTGTCAGTTCTAAGTAACAAATTCTTTGTAAATAAGGGTTGAAGATTTTTTTTTTGTTAGCCTGCCAGTAAAAAAAGGGTTGTTAGTCCAACCTTTCTTGAGAACCCTGCTGCTGGGCGCGAGGTGAGTCCACAAGCAGAATTTTTCCGTTAATAATAATGATTAAAAAAAATCAGTTCTGGAGGCAGTGAGTGACCTCTGGAGAAAGTGATGAGGCTTCTTTAAGGTACAACATCTGTTCCGGTTTGGGTAGCTGCCGGGAAGCACTTTCGAAAGAGAACATTCTTCCACCAATCACCGATAAGAAAACCAGCGGAAGAAGTTCGGATAGTACGTAATCTGTCAGATGTATTGCAACAAGCCTTTGAAGTTGCTGCCAATTTGTGGGTTTCAGTAGTCATCCCTGTGTCTGCAGCGTAAAGTACGACCTTGGAAAACTTTCCACAATACCACAAAACGCGATGGCCGCTAATCTAATGAGATTGTTTCTCAATTCCGGGAGTGATATTTGAAGATTGTTTTTAATTCGGAAAGGGCTTTTAAGTACACATAAAAAAGAACCCGGCGTTGCCGGTACCAGTTATTTTTGTGGAGTAATTGGTTTGCTTCGCAAACCAAAATGGGAGTTCGTAGCCTATTGGATAAAAGCCAAAACGGAGTTACCCGTGGTGTTGGCTTGCTTCGCAAACCAAATGGACGTTGCCCGTGACAGTTCTTTTCGTGAAGGTCACATTGCCCGTGGTGTTGGTTTGCTTCTCAAAACTAAAAATATAAATATTTAATTGAAAAATTATTTATTCAAAAAAATCAAACGATTTCGGTATCTTATCTGGTGTCGAATTTTCCGTAGAATGGATTTAATCCGTTGAAATTTTTAATCTATCTTTTCCGATCCCGATTTTACAAAAAAGAATTAAACAATGGCAGTCAATTTTTTTTATCTGCTTTCTTTCGCTGATATTGTAAGAGAGCAGAAAATGTAATCTGTTTATTATTGCAAAGCGAAGGTTAACGTGACGTCACATTCTCTTGCAAAGATGTACAATTAAAAAAATTTATTTGTTTAAAAAAAATCATATTTTTAGGTATCGATCTAACGTGAAATTTTACGCAGATTTCAAATCCGTTGAATTTTTTACTATATCTTTACCGGACTGGGAGATAGAAAAAGGAACTAAATAACTCCAGTTAAAATTTTTGTTTTTTATCGTCTGCTGGAAAATTATTCCTCCGCGCAAAATGAAAACGGAAAAAATAAATTTAGAACCCGTGATCTTCTATATTATTGGATTCAATAATGATCAAATTTCATATTGAATTCATTTTTAAATGTTCTAGATTGAATTTTAAAATTCGCCGCAACCCAAAAATTGCAAAAACTTTGGACTAACTGTGGGTCAAATCATATTACTGTATGTGCCATTGATTCGTCAGGACTTTGCGGGCAGGCCACAGACAAACACTTCCTTTTATAATATTAGAGAATGCGAATTACTACAATAAACGTTCGAATATCAGTTTCCATTCTTTTATCGTTGCAGCTTATCAACAGCTTTGTGTAATTTAATATTTTTACAAGAAAAACGCAAATGTTCTGTCTCGTGTGTGTGGACGTGACATCGAAGAACTCTCCATTATGTCCTTCTCGGTGTACAATACCACTCGTTCCTTTTCTTCCCCCAGTAATTCTCTCCTCTGGACCCGGATAGCCATCCGAGGACTAACCGGGATCCTTCGTGGATCAAATGGTTCCTTTCGGACACCATTATTTCCTGTTTGGCAAGATAACCTTACAAATAAAGATATAAATATATATGACTGCAATTGTAAGAATAAAGTTACGATACTAAAAAGTGTGACGTTTACCAAGAAATTCTTTTGTCCTTTACTTTCGTTATGTTAATAGTCTTTGGTAATAAGAATGAATTATCACAAATATTAACTCACAAACAGCTTGAGAAACCCGTAATAAAAAATTAGGAATCTACTACATATCTTATTCACTGAAATTAAGTCTCAGTTATCAATTGTGACATGATAGGAAGTTTCGTGCTTTCTACAAACTGCTTCTAGTAGTCTAGAAACTTGTTTCCACCGTTCGTTGTCTTACATCTCTAAAAATTCACTTCAACTACATTTTAGTTCCTTTAGAAAAAATTATGTTATATTTATGCGAAAAAACATACATTAGCATATTTTAATCATTTTTAAATATGTATAACACTATCAAAATGCTTATAATTTTTATTTTTGACGTAAGAACTAATAATTAGTCTTTTAAGCCAACTGTAACAATTAAAAAATATTTTTGCCCCTAATGAGCTCTTTGTAAATGATATGCGTATGTGTACATATGTATGTTAATACATTATCACGAATATATATATATATACGAAAAGACATACATCATCATATTTTAATCTTTTCAATATATATATATATATATAACACTATCAAAATGCTTATAATTTTTATTTTTGACGTAAAAATTAATAATTAGTCTTTAAACAACCGTAACAATAAAAGAATATTTTTGCCCCAAATGAACTCTTTGTCAATGTATGCGTGTATGTGTGTATATGTATGTGTTTACCTTCAGCAACCAGCAATCTTCCCTTTTCATTGGTTGTTTGGAACTAACTTTGTCCAACTATTACAACAGAACCATTGCACTTTGCGGAAACATCTTCCTGGAATATGTTCTTAATGTTACGGAATTAATGGAACAAACTGCAAGAACATGTTACGTGAAAATTACATTTTAGCTCATAATGCTTCCTGTCCTTGTTATCTTCGTGTTTCGAATACTAACTGTGATTTGTAACGAATGGCAACATCCTCAATATTTCAAGTTAATGTTTGTTCTTCAATCACACACCATGTCTAGACATTTGTGGTATTGCGGGAGTGGATTACGTTATAGAACACGTATTTTAAATATTCGTTTCCTTTTAATTAGTATTCTTGATGTATGAACATATTGTGTTTCAAAGGCACATGTTTTTATAATTTTAATTATAATCTTGATCGATTCTTTTTAAAATAAAGAAAGCAGAGTAACTCCTTTATAACTCAATTAAGATAATAAAGAAAATGTGTTTTGCAACCTGCCAAATGGATTTGGAGGAATGTGATTGGGACTAAAAAACATTTTCTTTGACCGATATATATTTTATCGCGTTTTTACTCATTCACATTCGAATGGGAAATTAGATACATAAATCAACTCTAAAGCCCTTTGGAAGATCGAACCATTTGTCGATATGTTTCTTCTTTCATCTTGAGCCATTTGGCAGTTGAAGACACAGATGTATGTTTCGCTTAGTGACATTCGACATTCTACAGTCACGATTTATGATGATATTTTTCAAATTTTCGATTTTCTTCAATAAGGAATGCTTTTACCAAATCTCAACTTGTAAGTCGCGTTGTATAATTTTGAAAGACTTAAAAAATTGTGCTGGAAATTCTCGAATGAGAAATGGAGGTATAAATATGCGAACCAAAAAAACCCAAATTCAATTTACGTAAAGATATGTATCTTTTGTAAGTTTTTTTATGCTGTCGGGTTAACGCTCTAGGCTCTGGGTTCGAATGTCGGCATAAATGTTCATAATGCATCGGAATCCCCTTTAAGCCGCAGGTCTTAACCTTTAGTAAAAAGAAGACTTAGAGTAACAAACCAAATCAAGCCAAAGCCTTGTTAAAAGGTTATTCCCCAATCTAGTTTCAAGAGGAAATGTGATCCGTATGATACCATCATGTTAATCTGGTAATTACTGTTTTACTGGGGTATAAGAATGTTTCAGTTGCAAAAATAAACGAAGGGAAAAAAATAGTTCTGAACTAACTAGATTAACACCGTTTTAACCATGATTACCGTTAATTATTAATATTAGCGACAGGTTAAAATTTAATTTGGGTAACATAGCAAGCTACATTACAAATTGAGAAAGAGATTAACAAATCACTAGCACCCTCTGCATTTATCTACATAGAAAACCTCTATCACGTGGTTCGAGATTTGACACGACATTGGTGTAGATAAAAAAATAATTTAATACGGTTACACATAAAAGATATATTTGTATATAAATTTGAGGATTAAAAAAAAGCAACAGACAAAAAATTATAAATTACGAACAACAAGGTAGAAAAAAAAATTAGTACTTTTATTTCGCTAAAAATTACTATACTGTGTTGTAAAACCAAAAATATTGTCAAAAAGTTTATGTAAAATATTGAAAAGGCACAGTGCTTCTATCACATATCAGGTTAAAATTTTCTCAAATCTTTCTGCTTAAAACATCATCTTTAACTCATCATTAGTAAAATCTTATTAGAAGTTAGACAAATAATTTCTAATGCAATTTGTCTTGAATGTAGAATAAATGTCAAAATTATCGCCAGAGACAAAACTATTAAATGTTGTCAACTGTCGAAACAAAAGAATATGTTATTTTTCCTTTTATTATAAAGCCAAATTGTCATTAATTATGAATAGCTATATCGTAAAACTTAAAACTGAATTTTTCAATAACTGATTAAGGTATCAAGGTAATGTACTTGAACCCATACCAGAAAATTAGTGGTCAGTCTCTAGTTTTATTCTTTTATGGTTATGTCATGGGTATATATCCCCAAATATCAACTTTATTCTGCTAATTGTATGATTAAATTAATTGCCTTCAATTATTTCGATAATAATCCATTTTAAATGATTATAGTATGTTAGCTAATAAAAATACCTTATCCTTCATCAGAAAGTCAGGTTTTAAGGTTAATCTTTAAATAACATATTGAAATATTACCAATAGCACATCTCAGATATTTTTATTTTAGAAATCCTTGAAAGGAGACATATTCAAATACGACCTTCTGTCCTGTGTGTGATTAGACTTAAATTTTACCTTACATTTAATTTTATACTCGAGGACGAAATACGCTTTCCACATTAACATAGAGTTTTTTAGGGATTAATCACTTGTTGATACAACGAATGAATTCTAATTTTCATTTTTTTACGCATTTAGTCACGCTAGATTGTCATACTACGTTCGTTCTCATTTCTTCATAATGAAAATTTCGGCTAAAAACCTTTTTTATAAGGTAGGATCTGAAACTTATTTAGCGAAATTATTTCATTGTGTTCGGTCCCATTTTAATTGTTTTTGTAAATTCTACATTTAGAGAAACTATGTACACACGATTGCTAATAATAATTTATACGGTGATTACTTTTTAACCATTTTAAGACCACTATGCTAAAAAGGTGGTTTTTTCGAAAGAAATCTGGACGGGTAGACTTATAGCCTTACATGGATGCCTATTGCACATAAAAGAAATTTTTTTTTTGTCCAGGTCTGGAAGGACATTAATGTTTCCTCTTCGTCTAGAGTCCTAGGCGTAATATCAAATGAGGGAAATATTGATATACCTTATTCATATCAGCCTTACTATATGTGACTATAAACCTTGTTTTAACTATATAAGGGGTGGAACGCCAGATGTCCAACAGGAAGGGTTAACCATTTGCTGTAAATATATATATATATATATATATATATGTTTTTAAACAAAAAGCCTTAAAACCTTGAAAAATGTTTAAGTCTTTTGTTTAACAAAGAATTTTATGCGCCATAAAAACAACTAAACTTTTCTAAATGGTTTTTTTACTATAAAGTTGCGATCAAAACAATTTTCTTGTGTCTGATTTGTCAAAAAAAAAACTTAGTTGTAAGTTAGATATCCGAAGCGATCAAATTCAAATTTTATGACATGTCTTATGTTACTTTATCTGTCGTATTTACGATTATTTTTAGCAAAATATATACTCCGTTAGGGAACCGCGTATGAAATAAGCAGGAAATTGAATCAAAATGTCCTCATTTTCTTAAAGTTCTCAAACACTTTGGGTATACTTTAATTTAATTTAATGGTTTATATTGTGGGTTTTCGTTGTAGAAACAGAAATAATGTGTTTTACCATGTAATTGAGGCCTCATTAAGTTCATCTTTTCGTGATGAAGTAGTATAACCAACGGTAGAATAGAATTTTAATCCTCAAAACATAGTTTTTGGAATTTCAAGTAAGCCATTATCTTAAACATTTCAATTTACCAGTGCTCTTACAATTTAGGCTTTATAGATTTGTATTGTTTTTTTTAATTCCAGATTCTGAGCACTATCATCCAGATGACATTAAAAGGGTGAAGGAGAGTGACTGGTACATTGGTCGATACCTATTACACACGGATAAAGACTTGGAGAAAGCTTATCAAATGCTAACAGACTCTCTGAAATTCAGAAAAGACTTGGAAGTCAACAGTAAGTGATCTCTTCTGCATTCGAAAGTGATTTGTGAAATAATCACGTCTGAAGGAATTAATTCATCTTTAATTAAGGTATTGTTGAATCTTCTTGATGTCGGATAACTATGTTCTGTATGTAACTATAACGAAACAGAATATTGACAGTACAATTTGAACTTAGTTTGACACTAAATAATAATATCAATGTGTGAGTACAAATATGCTTATCACGATCTTCTAAGTTCTTGATAGTTTCAAATTCTCATTAGCTGTGATTTTTGTTTTCAGTGTCGTTTTCTCTTGGCAGCTCAGGCCAAATGAGTCAACATATTTTTTGAACAGATAGTGACTTTGTAATATAATTACAATTGCGTAACACTCGAGATCTCAAGCAAGTAGTGGAATGAAATCCTGATTTCAGCCACTTTTAAACTCTAGAAGAGTACTTTGGCGAGACTTGTAAACGCAGGGAGCCGAATTATGTGTCGAAGGATTATGACCACACACCCAAAATATGATTAAAATAAATTTGTTTAAATACTGGTACTTACTCTATATAGACGGTAGGTAGTATGAATTAAAGTCGCACTAGAGCAACATAAGTGGGATTTCACTGTATACAGGAATTTGTGTCTCGTGGCTGTGGATGCTGTAAAAATGGAAATAAGGATCGACTCAAAACGGCCGGATACCGCTCCCCAAAAATACGTCTGAATAGTTTGAATGTTGGAAATCGTCTCTTTTATTGTCCCCCCAGATGACACATAAGGACAGTTAATTCAGAGAGGACCGGAAGTAGATATTCCTATAGTAGATCTTGACGGGAAGTAGATCTTCCCGATAGATATGTCGATATCGGCGGTCATTGGTGCTGGTGTTGACCAAGCCCTTATTATGAACGTTACAGTCTATCCGTCACTAAAGTAATTAACTTTCCTAAAAATAGCCATACAACTATTCTCAACTATGAACTTTTAAGCCGCGTTTACACCGAAATTGCATGTACATTACATATATTTTTTTGTGATGAGGGCTGTAGCGTTTTACGCTAAATAATCCAATCAAACTCTAGATTTAATCGAGTTTTATTTACAAAGAAAAAAATTATTAAAAACTTATTTTTTACACTCTGGCAAAATGACGTGGTCTGATTACAATAAATCTCATCCCAGGTTGGGATATCCGAGATGATAATTCAATCGTTTCTGGCAGGGTTCTGCCGCAAAGTTTTTCCCAGGGTGGGAGCCAGAACAAAATCGTTGTTCTCTCTGCAAAATCCAAAGCTCGTCTCCCTCCAAAACTTCCAGCTTTTTCTTCCACCCCCGACGCCGCGTCCAGAGTCGATGACCTCCCCGGTCAACTGCCGTCCTCACTAGCCTCGCTGAGGGTCCCAATTTACATCAGGTTAACCCATAGTGGGGCTGAGGGAAATCTTTTTTAGAAGCACGCTATGGAATTATACTGTTTAGAAGTATCCATAGAAAACCTCTAATAGGGTGCATTTCCTTCGCCCACACTCAACGTGGCAGGAAGTTTTTTCCACTAGTTGTTTTAGGCAAATGTCAGCCATGTTACAGGGCGTTATACGTTCCCTTATGCTGACCCCTTTTAGTCCTTTTTTTTTCTGACAGACTCCTGTGTAAACGCTTTCTGGACTTCATCGTCAACTATTCTAATCGAATGGGTCACTCAGTGGCAGTTTTGGCGGGAGATGTGGTCAAGGGAAGCGATGAGGGTAAAATAGCACAGAGAGGGAACAAGAGACGGCGTGAGCAACCACGGGGAGGGGAAGGTCAGAGAGGAGCGGTTATTGTCAAGCAATCGTCTCGAATAAATCTCAAAAAGTTGCGACCCTTTGATATTTACAGACTCATGGTGAAAAACAAATTTGGCTCAACAAACTTTCCAAATCGCCACCCCGACTCGAGGTCATGATGAATTAATGCCGTTTCTCGGAATAGCTTCGATGTTTGGAGGGAGAGAAGTTGTGCAAATCCGGTGTAAGCGCGGCTTTATAGAGAATAAAGTTGCACTGTCTTTACGCACTCTGATGCAGATCTGTAGCAGTAACAGCGACAGTGAACACAACCCAGACGAAGTGGACGTTAAAATGTTTTAGTGTTCTTCATAAGAAATCTCACTTTAATATTCGCTAATGACCAATAGTTGTTTTTATGTTTCCTTTATTTCTAACCCATACTTTTTTCTCCAGCAATTAGAAAGAAGGACCTTCCAAAAGATTACTTCGACGTGCGAGCCATCATCATTTGCAACAAGGACAAGAGGGACCATCCCATGGGTGAGTCAAACATTCTCCGAATTCTTTGGGAGATAACATAACCTTTTCCTTTATATACTAATAACTTGTTTTCGGTACTCGTCATTTGTTTATGCAGACTTGTCAATATTTTCGGTATATTCTCTCATGTTGGAAGAGGTACTGACTCTCAATCATAACAATGTCAGGACCCAACATATTAGGGTCCCCGTGACTTCTATGCCCCCTTTTCCTGGCAAAACCTCCGAGGGGCCGAATAAATGAGATCCAGTCACTTTGCATGTTTAGTAAGTCTAGTTAACTGAAATCTTGTAATATCTATCCCTCGTGTTCTGAATGCCCTGTACCGTAGTCGTGAAGTATTAAGGACTTCCAATAGAGTCGTCCTTAGGGCTCGGCACCTATGGCGTTGGTGCTTCTAAACTTGTTTTCCAAGTCGTAATATTTTAATATCCATTCGAGCACCATAGGAGTACTGAATATTTTAACCTTTACGATGCAGCAGATGGACTTTTACTACCACTAAAATATCGCTTACACCAGCGGCATGGTAGCGGTGAATGTTATCCCCCTCTTAAGTGACCACTGGCATCGATCACCATTTACGAGCTGACAGCGACTGACCTTCTAGAGGATCTCTTCTTTTGTTCATTGCCCCCCCCCATATCCTGCCGACAGTGAGGTGTGAACGCTTTGGGGAAAGCAGAATGTCGTCAGGTGAAATATCTTCTCGCGCCAAACGTTACTATGAAAGGAAAGCGTCAGTCTTAAATGCCACTCACGGCCCTGTCGCTCACGTTAGGTAATTAAGTATGGGGGCTCGGAGAATCAAGAGAAAAGCCGTTCTGTGAGACGATTGAAATATCTAAGCCCCGTATTGCAAAGGTTAATATCCATTGATCCTATGGGGCTCGGACTCTTAGGATAAGGGCCCTTTTCACCTTCCGTCACGTCTTTAATATTGAAGTAAACATTTTTTGCTCTAACCATTTTCTTTCCTGTATTTTCTACCCCAAAGTGGCCATCCGATGCAAAACTCACATTAAGAAGGAGGAAACCAGACGTCAGCAACAACAATACTTCCTGTACTGGGTCGAGAGGGCAGTCCGGGCATCAGACTGGGGTGCAGTTAGCATCATATTCGATTGTTCCAATTCGGGAGTCTCCAATGTGGTACGGAAATTTTCTCTTATACAGTTTTACATATCATCTAAATCAGATTTGTCCAACCCTCGTCCCATGGGCCGGATACGGTTCAGGAAGGCAATGAATGAGGCCCAACAAAAAATCATAAACTTACAAACTTTATGAGATGTGACTAAAATCCCATTAAAAACACTACATAAAAAATGTTAACAAGCTATTATTTTATAAGCGATGAACACTTTTGAATTCAACACATTCCTTAACAATGCGAGTTGTTACTTCTCGACATAATAAATGGTGCGCTAGCGCTCTTACTTCCTACTCTTACCAGGCAACAGATCTATCTATGGGTACGCTGGTACAGCTTTCAATGTTCAATTGTAAACAGTCTAGTTGACACCGAAGACGGGTACATACGTTACGTGTGTTAGTGGCGATCTGGCGAGTAAAGCGCAATGGTTACTGATAATACTTCTTCCTACCTATATTTGTAAGCGACGAACGGTTTCGGTTATTTCGAAGATATGTAAATATTTTTATTTGATTATTAAACTTTGCTTTCTAATTTTCAATCTATTTTTCAGAATTCTAGCATGGACTCAACAGGTTATCAAAAGAAAACCGAACCAAAAAAACTATAGAAAGATCATCGAACGAAACTTGAACAGATGATTACTTTTTGTCGAGGCAAATACTGAGACAATATGCTTAATTTGTAGGGAATTCGTTAAAAAATGACTTGAATTTAAAAGGTATTACACGCAAAAAAAAATGATGCGAAATTTAGTGCGTGTCAAGCAATGTTATGTAAAGACAAAATAACAGATGTGAAAAAAGTCTATCATCTCAAGAAAGTTTTTTTAAGATAACAACTCAAACGAATTCTATTGTTAAATCTAGTTATGTGGTTGCAAACCTGATAGCAAAAATCAAAACCATATACTGATGATAAGTTTATTAAGAAATGTAATGGAAAGCTTGCAGATATAATATAATTTGTTCTGATAAAAAAAAAGAGAATTCTTCTAAAATCAGTTTATCTCACCAGACTATAGCCAGGCGAATTGATGAAATAGTAAAATCTATCAAAAATAATTTGGAGAGAAGGGCTGCTATAATTTTAATTTTTATACTTTGGTGATAGACGAAAGTACTAATGCTACTAATACAGCTCAATTCGCAATATTTTTTGGCGGTATTGATGACGAATATAGTATCACTGAAGAAATGACTTAAAGTTCATTAAAAAGATAGATGTGATATTAATAGAAGACGATGCAATTGCCTCCCAAAATTTACGTTTGATGAAATATCATTGCATAGTACACCAAGAAAATTTATGTGTAAGAGCTTTAAAGATGGATAACGTTATGCAGATTTTCATCAAGGCTGTAAATTTTATAAGGGTCAATGGATTGAATCATCATCAATTCTAAAAATTCCTTAAATTCGTGGATGCTGACTATGGGGAGATAATTTACTTTTCGGAAGTAAGATGGTTAAGCCGAGGTAAAATGTTGAAAATATTTTTATTTGCGAAATGAAATCAAGTCGTTTTCATGCAATTTAAAACAAAATTTATGCCCGACCTTGACGATCAAAACTGGCTCACAGATTTAGCATTTTTAGTTGACTTGACTGCTCATTTAAATGAGTAAAATTACAGCGTTCGAAATGAAGCTTTGGTAATATCAAATTAAGGCAAACAATTTTATGCATTTTGACACGCTAAGCACGGTTTTGTGAACAACGAAAAATATGCAGGCTTGATTTTCGATTTGATACAGATATTTGAGGACAGGATTCAGAATTTCCGGAAAAACCATCAATCTATTCGTATATGTTTACAACTTCATTTTCAGTCGACATAAAAATATCACATACTGCTACAATCTGACATTCAACTTAAACAAAATTTTGATCATGATTGACCACTTCTATAAAATCCCAGAGAAAAATATATCTCGCTTCACAATCATGCCTTATTAATGCCATCGCTATTTGGAAGCACCTACATTTGTGAGCAGCTATTTTCATGAAGGAAAAGCACACGAAGAATATAACTAGAACCAAAATGTCTGATAAGCACCTTGAGAACTCACTGAAAATTTCAAGTACTTCCATTGAGTCAAATATTGAAAAATTAGTTTCAAAAAATGTCAAACAACTCGCTAATTTCAAACTGTTGTCTTGTCTTTTACTTTCATAAAAAAATTCATGAATTGATGTTGTTTAAGTTATTTAAATATGTTAACTGTATACAACACTAGCCACTGCGTGGCCAGCACGGCGTTGCCCGTGACAATTCCAGAAAGGTCGAAAACGTTGGTTCAAGAGAGAAAAAAAATAATAAATTCATTTTAAAATGTCCTACATTAAATTTAAAAATTCGGAATAAACACAAAATTTACAAAAAATTTCAAATTTCATTATCATAAAAAGAAAAACAGTAACGCTCGCCAACCTCTGGTGATTACTACGCAATTCCAAAAATTCCGATTGCAATAGTCCATTGTGTTGGTCCATGCTACGTTAATTAAATATCTACCAAAAACAATCGCGAAGACGATTCCAGAGGACTTAAAAGTCGTGACGTCATTGCGAATGCACCTACTATATTCGTATTGCAAATATGAAGAAGTTAGAATTTAAGAATTGTTTATTTAAAGGAAATCAAATGTAAGGTACCTACCTATCTGTTGTAAAATTTTCCGCTGATTTTAAATTTGTTGAAATTTTTAATCTATCTTTAACGATCACGATTTTACAAAAAATAAATAATTAATGCCAGTCAAAACATTTTTATTTGTTTTGCTTCCCTTCGTTCGAATAGTTTGAGCGTAGGAAATTAATATGTGATCTCTCGCTCGCGAAGCGTGACATCACAATCTCATGCGAAAATATAAAAGTTATTCGATTGAAAAGTTATTTTTTAAAGGAAAAACACTGAAAAACGCCAGTCATAACTTTTTTTTTTTCGCTTCACTCGAATCCGTTGCTCAGGAAATCAAAAAATGAATGAATCTTGAATCAAACGAAGGTCAAATTCTTCGCGGCGGAGAAATTCGTATTGGAAAAAATAAAAAGTTACAGTTTAAATATTATTTATTTTAAGAAAATCACAAAACTGTTTATTTGTTTGTTCGTCCGCTGAAATCGTTGCTCGGAAAATGAAAAGGAAACTGAAAAAATTAATTTAGAATCTGTCATCTCTTTATACTGTTCCCATTCTAAGGACAACAATAATTTTTTAAAAGCCAGTAAATTAATTTTAAAATCTGATGCAGAAGAAAAATTACAAAAAATTCTGACTACCTGTGTGCCAAATTTCATTATTGTAAGTGCCATAGATTCGTCAAGATACTGCGTACGCATAAATAAATACACAGAGACACTTCCTTTTATAATAGCAGAGATATTCTACGTTTTTTGCTCATCAGCTATCGAGTGTTAATGTATTTTATGTGTGACCCACAACAACTCTGACCCAAACTGACGCCCTCCCCCCTCCTACTCTAAATGGTTAGTGATTTGCATAAAAATTTTCTAGTTATATTAAGGCTGCTAAGGTCTATAAATTTTATCTCATTTGCTATAGTGGTGTCTAGGAGTGATCTATATAGATACACGATGAGACATTAAAAGTGCTACTATTACTTAAAAAGCTTTTTTTTAATAATTTTATGTACATAAGACCATAATTCATATGGGTAAAATCTTTACCTAATAGAGATATTTTTTTTAACTTTTTTTACCAATCTTTGTAAATGAATTTTTACAGCTTTTAAAGTTTGTCTTGGTCTTCTTATATTAAAACTTTACATTGACATGTTACAAATAATAAAAATTTGTTATCCTTGCCAAAGTTTAATAAAACGCACATTTTTCCTTTTCATTTCTATGCTAGATGCTCTCATATTATCATTCTTGTTTAAAAGTGCGTTTTCTTAATTGGGATTATTTATTGTTTGTAATTACAAAAAACGACCTTTTGAATCACACCCAGGACTTTGCAAAAAAAAAACTGAAAATGTCGAAAATGAATGAAAAAACTGAAATGAACTTTATAACTTTTCATAGGATTTCCTATAACTATAAGTATAAATTATATCACGAATCTTGTTCTCTTGAAATGTTTAACTTACTGAAGGTTTATTTTATATACCTTGGCAATGTTTATCTCAACTAAATAGTTTCTCCAAAATTTTACAAATTTCAATGATTGTAATTATTTTAAAGGATTTGGATATGATGCGCTTCATGTTTGAAGTCTTCAAAAAATACTATCCATGGGGTCTAGGTAAGTTTCGTGAATTTATTTTGATAATTAATAGATTAAAGTATTTTTATGCTGGTTTAAAAAATAAAAATTTTGTTTTAAGTTCATTAATTCAGTTTATTTCTAAGTCGTGAATAAATCACGCAAAATAAAAATTTTTAATCTTTTCATATCATGTCACACATTTTTGGAATTTCTTTTTGTTTTGGAAAGAAACTAAAAGTAAGTTTAACGCATGCAGTATTAGAATTTAAGTTCTGTTAAAATTATTTTGGGGGGAAATTGTTTTTTTTTCCAGCAATACTGGGGACAAAGTATTCCTATCGGGATTTCGAATTTTTCTTTTCCTTATTCACACTCGAAACACATCAAACGGGGGTCAATAGGGAACCTATATTTACTACTGGACCCTAAAAAGTAGTTCTACAAATTTGGTATTAATCCGCCAAGTTTGTTTGAGAGGAGTTTTCAGTACAAGCAAATAAACAAGATTAAAAGTAAAGATTTTACTTCTGCTACACACCCAAATTCGCATGATACATATCGGGGAACCTTAATACAGAGTTCATCGCCGTTTTTGGTGCTTAAACTAATTGTTGTTGATCAAACAACTATCATATAGCATCAATCCGAAATTTATTCTTCGGAATCTTTATTGGGAAGTGCTCAAACAGAATGAGAAAAACAAGCCCACCTACATTTAGTTTAACAGAAAATGTCTCTCATGGAGTATAGAAGGACGTCAAATCAACTTTACATATTTAGATGACTCATTAGATAATTAACTGATCCAACAATGGTGAGAGCAAAGCAGCACGTTCAGTTACGTCTAAGTCACAAAGAAGTCCTTCAAAATCTCTTGCATACATGCATCAACCATGAAAGAAACATTTATTTTATTTTTCTTTGCAGGTAACTTTTTTGTTTTCAATATGCCTTGGTACCTGTCGGGTGAGTTATCTTTCTTTTATATTTGATATTGTTTCGAAACGCCAATTATATAAACGTGAAATAGGCTTGATAATTTAATGCTTACATTTTTTTTTCATATTTTTAGCCATTTCTATTTCAGACACAAATAGAAAGCGTATAAAATTAAATGAAACCTTTCAAATTTCTTTACAATTGTTCTTGCATATAAATAAATAATTTTTGTAAGAGATGGAGTGGCCATTTTTTATTTGGTAATGGTAATTTTTAATTAACTTCGTACTAGAGCAACACAACGGGCTATTGACGACGGTCCGGTATCAATCCCTTAAGGGAAAGATCCGAGGACAATACTTCGTAATTTTGAACCACGGTCAGAAGACGAGTCGTTATTTGAGCCTTAAACAAAGCATTCAATGTAATTTGTGGAATCAAATCAAAACAAGAAAATAAGTTCTACTTCTAGGAAATGCATAAGAAATCTCGCCTCTGTTTATTCTGATTTCTTGCCTTGTCAGTTTTTTACGCAATCAAATGCGAAATGGAAAAAAATGATATCTGGAATTCGGTTCGACTCAGTTGTTTATATATTCCGTGTGAGTGCAAAAGGGTTTCACACAAAGGAGTCAAAAGTGCATCATTAATTTAAAAAAAATAACATGCTTAGATTTTAAACTAAACGAATCTACGAATGTAAACTATAATTATTTGTATCAAAGTAGGCTTCTTTTTTTTTCCTAAATATTTGTGAGAACTTCTTACAAATAGCTATTTCGACTCAACCCTTTTTGACATAATACGGAAGATACAAATCTGTCTACCTTTTTTAGGTGTTTCAATTTATGCATTCTAGTATTCATTTTCAGAACAATCCACATTGTTTCTGAGAACCAAGAATTTATGTTTCTGTCGTAAACAGCGAACAAATTGACAGACAGGGAAAAGGCAGTTAATGTATGCCTTATATTTATCTACCAAGTTCCTCATTTGCTATAAAAAGGATCTTTCGGTTTTACTATAAGCGATTTATAATTGTTGCATTCAACTTTCGAGATCATTACATCTTTTTTTCGTAGAAAGACTATTTAACCTGTTCCTACGGTAGTAGCTTTGACCTTGACTTCTTGCATACTGGAATAACCATGTTTGCGTTCGTGTGTTTGATGAATGAGAACGAAGCAAGGGAAAGTGTGTGGTTTTTTTGCTCATTTCAGAGAACATCCAGCGAGCTAGTTGTAGATATCCCTTGTTGACATCAGGGTCAAGACTCGACGCAGAAAGCCGGTTTGACAAACACGTGGCCTTGTACAAGTGAAATTGGTTTTGTCCCTCTGAAATACTTCATTTTGCGATTGTTGTCTTTCGGAAAGCCCGAACAGACTTGTCCTGTTTGGCCTTCTTGGGAACGCTTGAGGCACAAATTGGAACAATAGATCAGAGGATGTGTCCGTTTCTGGAACGTTCTTGAAAAACAATGCGCTGGATGGTGGAACGGGTGTTGCTTTTGAGTTCTAGAATACACATCAAGGTGAATGTTGTTGATTTGGAACATACGGAGAAAGTCAATTGAACTTTAAAAATGAAGAATTAGCCATTTTTTTATATTTCAGAGCAATGCAGACAAAAAAGGAAAGATCAAATATGACAGAACGTAACCTGCATCTCATAATCACTCATTATCATCAAACATGTATATATTTCGAGAAATAACAACATAGAAATAAATTTATATTATTAGGAAAATAAAACTTTAAAATTACAAGTGAATAAAATACAGATTATTATAATTTGGCTGAAGTTTTACAAAATATTCCTCTGCGGGATTCACACGCATATATCCGTTCTGTAACCTGCAGTTTTTTCCTTTGAAACGAACCTTCTGGACGAATAGAATCTTACCTGGGATTCATTCAACCAATAGATGTGTCGATTTAGTCATTGTATGTGTTGTGGATAACGTCAATACTCTATACTACTCGATCTAATGACGTTCAGGGAGTTCAACAGTTACGATAGACAATGTATTTATTGTGAAATAAAATTAATTCAGTCCATATCACACAAACAAGAACACTGTGTAAAACTGCTGACCTAAATTTTACCTTGTCTTAAAATTAGCAAAATAATTTCTGCGTCAACTACTTTGTTTTTATCGATAGAGTTTCTGGAAAATTTCCATATAATGATTCATACGATAGAATTTTGTTCTGGTAAACCAAATATGTAATTTTTGAACTATACTGTGTTTGTATTACATCGATTAAATGTTAAAAAAGTATTCGATTTTACTCCTAGCCATCTGGAAGGTAATAAAGCAGTGGATCCCCCAGCGGCATGTAGAAAAAATTTGCTTTGTAAACTCTACTTCCATAAGAGAATACGTAGATGAAGATCAACTGCCATTGTCTCTAGGAGGAACTGTACGTCAAAAACTTTTACTGAATTACACATCGTCGGCTAAGAGCAGAAAATCATTAAGTGCCAAAACGAATTTTTTACTAGACAGTTTTTTTTTTTTTAAATATTAGTTTCTAGGTCTAAAATAAAGTTATAAGCATTTTGAGAGTGTTACGTGTCTTTTAAAGAGATTACGATATGACTATGCATTTCTCATCATCATGAACACAGGCATTTGATATCTTCTATAAATTTCTCAATTAATGATTTTATGCTCTAAGCCGAACGATGTATTTTTTTGTTATATTGTAAGATTGTGTTTGCAAAAATGTTCATTTATTTTTCCTAATTGTCTATCAGTTTCAGAAGGCTCAGATTCAGATTAAATTTGAGCTTCATTTAATAGATTTTAATATAAATCTTATAATTATCTATATTGCTTCCAAAGCATTGAAATTTTAAAAGTGCCTATATTTTCAGAGCACAAAACTGTATGAACCTAGAGAAGGTGTCAAAGACGGCGACGAAAGTGACTAACAGCTCATCATCCTCTTCTGGATTACATCGAATATTTTTGTGTTGTTTATTGTACGTGGATGTTTAAAACAAGAATGCGGATGAATAATCTACCGGTGAATTTTCTATCGTTGTTCCTTCCACTACGGGACTTCATTCCTTTTTGACATTATTTATTGTGTGATGTTAAGTCGAGCTGTATTCACTAGTCTAATCTGTTCAAAGCTCAGTTATTGCTCAAATTATTTTCTGCTCATGCTCCAAAAACATGCCACGCGAATATCTTTTTAATTTAAAAAGTATTCGTATCAAAATCAATCTTATTTACTGTATAAACTCAAGGTTCTATAAAATGAAATTAAGTTTTAATGTATATTTAATTTGTACAGAGCATTATTATCATAATGAAATTCTTAAAGTACTGTATTTCGAAAAGTAAACAACTAAAATTATATTCCATAAAATGTACACTTTTGTTCTTCATCCAAACGCTAAGAAAAAATACAATATTTTAATTTTATTTTATTCTATTTAATTAATTTCAGATAAATTAGTTAATTAATTAGTTTCAACAAACTAAAATAGTGTGAAGATTCCATTGCTTTTC
This sequence comes from Metellina segmentata, assembly GCA_947359465.1. NCBI lineage: Eukaryota > Metazoa > Arthropoda > Arachnida > Araneae > Tetragnathidae > Metellina > Metellina segmentata. Next base: position 116,871,210 of record OX375873.1, read on the forward strand.
TATTCTTTGCGGGTATAAATTACATTCATGGAAACGTTTTGGAATTCTCTTATACAATATTACTTTACTTTGGACATTCGTAAATATTATAACTATTTACAATATGAATACAAACATTCATTTTTCACATCTAGTATAACTTGGCTACGTTTAATTTCAATTCCGAACTTTTATGTATTTTGTATTTCTGTGCATCTGTAATTTTTTAAGTTTCAAGCGTTTGTCTCAACCAATCGATAAACTCAAGCTGGTCTTGATTAACAATATGTACAGAGACAAGAATAAAGAAATAAACTGTAACCCAGTTTTCTTCTGACGAAACCAAGATTAAAGAAAGAATATATTAATAGTTAGGATTTTATATTCATTGCCAACATTTGTACTAATTATCTATGAAGTTGTAGCTACATAAACATTTAAACAAAATCATTTTTATAATAAACTACTACAACATGATTTAACTGCCAATGCTCTTACATTAAAAAAGCATATGATCTTTCTTTTATTTTATATTAACAAATTTATTCTTATTTTTTTAAATAGTTTATTGTAGATAGTTATAACATACCAACATTTAATTTGTAGAATTTTATTTATAGCAATTTGAAGGTCTAAACTTTTTTTTTTAAGTTAAAAAATAATTTTAGCCATTGTTAATTTATTTTAGGTTTTTCCTTCCACTTTATAATAATTCTTTTAATGAATACCAATATTTTACTTTTGTGATGATTTGAGATTTCAAAGATTCTTCAATACTTTTAGAAACATTAATTGCTTTGAAAAATGTCAGTTACTTAAGTTTAGGATTTACTTGTTAAGTTTCTATGATTGAGTTCACAACTCTGGAGATTTCTTATAACAGCATACAGAATTGACCTTTTATGTTTTCTGTTTGGAATTTGTTGTTAAATAAAAATGTTTGTTTTTTTACGGCCTTCTTTTATTTTGTCGTACATACTGATTGATTCACTTTATTCTCCAAAGATATATTCGTTTGGATTCTTAAACGTAATTGCTGGCATAAAAGTGCAATATATTGTTTTATCGAGTGTAAAAGAAAAAGTGAATACATAAACGTGGTGTCAATTAACTCACTAAGCTTTTTAATTGCTTTAACGTTTAACGGAATATAAAAGATTAGAATAAAAGGATTTCGCATCGACGTTATTACCATGTTATGTCATTTTTCGAAGAATAATTTTCTATTCTTCTCTCAATGTCTTCCTTATGCTGTATTAAGCCTTCAAATGTTGGATCCACAGAATAAAATAAAATATACAGACACAAGAATAAAACTATGAATTATATATGACAGTCTAAATCAGGCCTCGAAATATATTTTTTAATACAGGTGCACCTAAGTTTTTAAATTAGGTGCACAGGTGCGCCTAGCGGGAAAAAATTAGGTGCACAATTTTATTTTCACGTGCACAGTGCACCTGTGCACCCGGGTATTTCGAGCCCTGGTCTAAATACTCGTACAAATAATCTTGTTAAATACTTACCGATTACATTAATTATAAAAGGAATAAAATAACTAGTTAGAATAGTTTTATGGCATAGAATTTCATTCATTCCAGTTTTCTTCTGAAAGTTTTCTTTATATGAGTAAATAATTTTAAGATGTGAGAAAAAAAGATATATGATAAGTTTTTGACCATTCTTTCGAGTGCTTTCAAATCGTTGTCTACACTTCAGGAATACGATGCTGTGATCAAGTACCCACACACTTGACACAAGGTTTGAGATAAGTAACTTTCAGAGATAGCGGCGTTTTCTTTCTCAAAAACAGTTTGCCTTCATATTATTGTCATATTATTACTTCACTTGAAGAAATATACCTATTCACATTTATTGGCTTCTTAAGTTGAAATAATATACTTTTTACAACACATATTAAGCAGTTTACTGCTCTATATTCGAACATAATATAGAAGGGCGTTTGTATGCATGTGAGGTCACTTTTCAAATTATAGAATGCACTATTTTTATGGATAAATAAATTCAGATTTCAATAAAGGTATAGATGTATTGATTACACAATGATTGTCAATCCTGACTTCAAATGAATTTATTCTATTCTATTTGTTGCACGCGGTGATGACTATTCAAGTTTTAAAATGTTGGTAAATTTTAAGTAAAAGCTGATGGATTTTAATTTTACACAAATTTAGAATAGAATTAAGTTTGTTATTAGAAATATAGTGGAATTAGTTCCAAAGAAACAAAAATAATGCAAAAAAAGATAAATAAATTTAACGAACGAAACTTTTTATATGTAATGCTACACGTTCAAATAATATTTTATACTAAATATTCACATTCCAACTAGTCGAGTATGATTATTGTAACTAACTTAAAGTAAAATCATCGAAAAGTAAAGTTTTAAATAGGCAGAATAATACCGATATGTTGCCACTTATTTAATTTTAAAGAATTAGTTATGAGGGGGGGATTCAGTATTTTCAAGTAAATAACGAAACAAACGTATTAATGGAAGAAATATAATTAAATATGAGTAGCGATTTTGATCAAAACAGACTTCGAATAATTCTTTAACATAAACACTTGATTCTTTTTCAGAATCTTTTTAACTTTATTTTATGAGGATTGTCAAACACAAATAGGTATGAACCTAAAACAAGATACTAACTATTCACTTGAATGGCTAATTTATTAATATTAAAATAAATAGTCAATCACATATATTGGAGAAAAGATAAAAAAATTTTCTATCGCAAACCCGCCGGCACAAAATACAAATTTCATTTTTATAGTGTATTATTAACATTATAAAATTGTATGCAGACTGTGAACAGTTTATATTGTCATTAAATTGAATTTATGACTTACTGTGCCTAAAATAAACATTCCAAACGCAACAACAAACAATAAAAAAAATTGTAGAGCTCTTAAAAGCGCCAAAGTAAAGCTTCTTCGCCATCACAAGATAATTTTGAAAATCTCGGGGTTACCATACATGTATTCGAAAGATAATAGATGCAAGAACATTGGGGCGTATTTCGAAGTATCTCTCCCTTGCGGATTAAGAATAATTTTTATTTTCGATTGCTCTTCCTTTAAAATAAAACCATAAATAATCTAAATGTTATATTCCTGGAAAAAGAGTTGATTATTTTCACTTCAAAGCACTAATTAGTTAAAAATGTATGTAAGAATAGAATTATGAAACTTTTTCTAGACTTTATTCTTGATAATTATCTTGATTCCAAGATATTAGTGCTAAGGAAGATATAGAAAAAGATCTTTTAGGAGGTAAGTTCTTTATAGTAATTATAAATGCGTAGAGTAGAAAGTTTTGAAAATAATGGAATGGATTCATGCTTATCCTTCACTACTCTGAATATTAAAAAACAAGCATACATGTTTTTTTTTCAAGATTTAGGGCATGCTTCATATGCTTTTTAATTTAATTATCGTCCAATGAATGTTAATTATCATCTTTAACAATAAATTTTAAACACGTAAAACAGTCATATTATTGTCTTCACGCATACGATATAGTCGAAATACATAAGTATGCAACACATACCCAAATAATAACTTTGTGAATTACGTACCCTTAAAAGAAATAAAACATATGCAAATGCTCACTTAAAAGAAGTAAAATATGTTCTGAAATATCAAATATTTGATAAATTTATATCAACGGCTCTAAGATACAGAATTATTAAAAAGATTGAATATTATTATAGTTTTTAAGTGTTGGAATCTATTAATCATTAGGTGGTGATAAGTATTCCCTTAAATGATGTTCAACAACATTCTGTCATCAATTTCATATTTTTTGTTCTGATGCATTACGTAAATAATAAATATTTGGATGAGCAAGAAAAAAAAACAATTTACTTTATAATTATAACTCCAATTAATAATTAAATAATTCACTTATTTAGTATTAATAAGAAAATTATCGAAACACACGCCCGCGAGTTCAACAAAAATTAACTTTTACTTATTGATGGAAAAGCAATTCAACTCAACTAATTCATACAAGATCTCGCTGTTTCGTAAATTTTTTGAAACCGTTCTAATTCAAATAATCAAATGAAATATTTAAACAATTTTTGAAGAGTTAAAATACAATTTTACTAAGGATATCAAATTTTCTAAATTCTTAAGCAATTTGAGCTAGTTTTAAAAACAAACTATAAAAATCCTTAATGGTTTGAAATAAGGTGACTGATAATTTCAAATTCACTCATTGAATAAAATTTTCTTTACGCATATTTAAAAAAAAAGTATTTTGAACTACTAAATAGTAAGGAAAAATTTAAGTAATTAATCTATTCTTAACCTTATATTATATAGAAATTTTTATCATTGAGAGATTTATTCTTGGGATTTGTTTTTCGTAACCTCCTTTTAAAAAATAATTATGTTATTTTTATAGGTATTTCAAGTTGTCATATATACACTGGTTCAAAGATGATTAATGACTGTCAATTACAAAATGTTATCAAAAAAGAAAAACTGTTGCATCTTGTAACACAGTTACTGTCGCTACTTTTCATCATTGGTGTATTATATGGAATCTTAGGAAGTGATTCCTTTCCGGGAACAGAGGTTTTTGCTCTTATCTTGTTGGCGGTCACCTCATACGGTGGAGGTTTGATTGTAAGCTGTTTGGGCCTTCCCTCTCTTTTAGGTATGTACAATACATATTTTGGAAATCCACTTTATTATACGAAATTTTAAACATTAATTTTCACTAGCGTCTCTAAGAATCGTGTCATGTTCAGTGTAGAAGAAATCTAAGATCTTAAAAATGCACACATTGGCAAAGGAAAGCAAAATTACTCACTCACTGATTGAGATGATGTGAGAAGAGACACAGATTTTAAATCATTGCCAATCTTAAAAAGCTTAATTGTCATCGAATAAATGCAAATATAAAACAGGTGGTGCTGCTTTACATCTTAATCCGACTCTTCCACTTTTTGATGCAACACATTTTTTATCAATACCTCATTCAAATCAGTGGAACAATAGACCTATCAATAATTAGCTCAAAAGTTTGAAATTTACAAAAGATGAAAACTTAAAATTAACTAAAGTGAAGAAATAAAACACAATAATTATATTCACAGCTAACTAACAAAAGTGAATAAAATTCAAACTTACGCCAAAGAGTTTTAAACACTAAGACACACACACACACACACAAGCTACACTAAACTTGAGAAAAACATTAGTTCTCAATAATCAAATTATCAGAGTTCATAGAACTCTAAGTTATAAGAGTCGAATTGGCCGTAAAACCCTGTAAAAGCTGAAGTTACTATTTCTTCAATCGTATAAAAAAATAATGAATGATTTTATTAATACTAGGAAAACTGACTGTTAAGTTCAGTACCGAAGTTGTTGTAAGTACTAGTACTATACAGATTTTTGTGGAAATATATTCAGTTGCTTACACGTACTGCGGGTACGAACTAGAGATTGCAATTCTGCAGAATTTTCAATCCGGCCGGATTGACGCTAATCCGGCAGGATACAGTCGAATTGGTACTTTGGTAATAAATCTATCTAATCAGCAGGTATTATTCCAAAATCGGCTCTGACAGTAGTTAAAAGGGATATTTTTCCAAATTGACCAACAAAACGTTTATTTTAGCATTATAAAATCAACTTTATTAATAATTATCCATAGGTAGGAAATCAATCACCAACAATAAACTATAGTAACACTAACAGTACTACTAGTAATGTGTATTAAACGATTGATGATGATCAGTCTTACTACTTTCCACACCATAAAACATCAGTTTGTTTTATACATAATACTTTTCTATTTATCTAAAATTAAGTAGTCTCTATCTCTAATGTCGTTGAGCAAATGACATATAAATTGTACCTAACCTTGTCTCATACTAACATAAAAATATAATCTTTGGCAGGTTTGGTCAACATAACAAAAAAGAAAACTTAATTCTTCTTAATTGCTTTAATCGAAATATATAGTAATGAAAATCACTTTTGAGTTTGGAAGAAAGGAAATCTAAGGAAACAAATCGTATTAATTGTGTCGTTCCCCCAACCTACTTCTCAATGAACTGTAAATATAATCACCTGCAGAGAATTCCCTCTCGGCTACAACACTAGTTGGTTCAACCGTCATTAAGTAGTCGTACATAAGAGACAAATTTTTTTCCTTTGACTCCCTCTATTGCATATGAAGTCGTAATATAAAATCGATTAATTCATAATCGATCGCTTAATAAACGAATTTGCGACTTAAATGTTGGGTTTGAATATCGATTATTTAATTTTTTTAATTCGATCCTGATCTATCGGATTCGATAGATGTTGCTGGATCCGGTAAGTACCCAACCGATGCCGGATCCGCCGGATCGGATTGCTATCCCTACTGCAAACACACAGATACGAAACTTGGAAATTCGAATAATGCTTTAAAATTACACAAAACGTTTAAATAACTTTAAAAGGGTTCAAAATATTCAATGCACAAACACTCCTTCTATTTATATAGATTCTAATCCAATGTGCATAAAAATGTGCCCTCATTCACAATAAATTTATCTTGCATATAAATTTCAACTTTCATGTTACTAATTTTATACTTCATTACCGTATATTCTCGATCCAAACACCTTTATTCAATACACGAAACCTGTTCCTCCTAAGAAACAAAAACGTATTCATTAATCACGTTGAAGTTATTTTACGTTACGCTACGTTCATTAACTTAAGTCGTGATTATCGTATACCCAGTCATAAAGAACATCTGGTTTTAAATCTTCCTTTCCTCACGTTTACAATTGTAAAAAACTAAACAGAAACAAGTTTGGAAAGCAAAAAGGTTTTCATTGATCGGTTCTATAGACGAGTGGAATTTGAGATAGTTTCATGTAACGGTTATTAACGTATTAAACTGGTTATGTCCCTGAATTCCTCATATCTTGTACGCTTACCTTTTGGTGTCGTATGCCAATGGTCACGTATGTTTGTAGTCGAACTAAGATTAGGGCAAATAAATTAAAATCAATTTTGTGTTTTATAACAAGTGAGTAAAAGGCTATATATTGTTCTTCCAAGACTAAGGAGAGTTGCCCGAACAGTTTGTCTCCAATAATTTCATAAAGGGGTGATCCTTCCCCAAAAAAGATAGGGTTAGCATGACATGATTAATAAAATCAGTTGTAATAACAAAACAGCCTCACCAAGGGTGCCAGATCCTAGGGGACCGATCTGTCGAGTCCCAATATTTTTATGATTGAGGACATGTCCACAAAAAAACTTAACATACATAAATATCATAAAAGGTAAATATCTTAAATTTATATTCCTGTAGGGTAGATAATGTCTCCATTTTACTGAGAATTTAACGGTTTAGGGGTCGTCACCTTTGGGAGTTAATCATTTTAAGCACAGATTCACTGTTTCTTTTTCTTGTTCGACATCTGATTATATTATTTTTAATGCCAGTTTGTAGATGTATCCCAACTAAAACAAGATTAATTCGCCACGTTATGAATTGCATCTTCAAGCATCGTTAATATGGCAAACTCTGTGTTCCAACAGAGTAGGGTGGGCCGAAAAAATTCGAAAAATATTTTTTTAAGTCGTAATACGGGGGGAAATTGGCGAATTTGTAAGACTATAAAGGGGTTAAGAAATAAATAAAATCGGTTTATATCTTCCGGTCACGCATGTGCCCTAAAATTTGCCAAAATTTGGAAATTTTCACATTTTTACGTTTTTAAATTACCCTCTTCCCGAATGTAATATCTTGAATTCTTATGTATTAGAACCACAGAAAATAATGTTTAAATATTATTTAAATCCATCAACATCTTCCGGTTACGCATTGCCATCAAATTTAATGAAATTTTGAAAACATTTACATATAAAGGTATATTACATCTCAAGGCAAAAAAATACCAACAACTTGCATCTATATTTTTTTTAATTTTCTTTCTTGAATGCAAGTTTAAATGCGTAAAAACAAATCATTTTAGACCATTAGTAATATTTATAAACATATTTTTATTTTTTATTTTTTTAAACTTAGTTTTCTGTGACGAGTTGCAAGTCCAAGAAAATCATGTTGAGCAATTGAACATCTCCGTTTACACTCATTCTTAGCTGAAGGTACTTTGAAATCTGAGTGATGGGCGAAGTTAGGCATGATTGACCTTGACAGCAGATTCGTTTTAATACCCCCCCCCCCTTAGATTTCACTCGCAAACTTTTCTTGAGGCTTCTGTCACGAGGTTCACACATCGTTGAACTGTCTGTGTGTGAACACTGGGAATGTCTTGAATGTTGTGTTGTATCCCACTTAGGGACTGAGTCACTTTGAATATGTGATTTAATCTCATCGTCAGTGATATATTTTAATCCATCCAGTTAATTATTTTCGAGTAGTCTTGAGCCTTTAAATTTAGTTTGGGCGGTATGAATGTTACGATAGTTGTTCTCTTTTGATCTAACTGTCTCGCCTTTAGAATTCGTCGATGTCCGAGCACTCTTATGCGTTTTGTATTATCTTGTGTCATGGCTGACATTAAATGTTCTGGATGAGTGAAAAAGCCATTTCTTTCGATCACATGGTCGACAATATTACTTAAATCTTCAGTCAGGTACCTTGAAGATTGTATTGATTGGTACACAAGTTTTGGTCCCTCTGTAAAGTATTTACTTGTTTTAATACTCAACCACATTGGCATGTATGACTTCAAAATAAATACAACTATTTCTTTTTGTTCAGGTGTGAGACTTTCTTCACTTCAGTTCAATCTGAGAATTCGTTTTGCTGTTGTCAACCACCTCGAGTGTGACAAGGGAACAGGATCTCGTACAGCCAAATCCTCTTTACAGTTTCCCGACTTTATTGTCATGGAAATATCAAGTAGATTTTGCTGATCCTTTCTTTGTGTACTTCTGTCTATTGTGGGGGTCTATCAGCCAATACTCTTGAAGCCAATCGCTGCACGTTTTTCGCAACCACTTAGCTTTTCATCGATTGGCCTTCAGAAAGATTTTAGACCCGTTGATTTACCATCTAGGTATTGAAACAGATGCCGGCATGGCAGTTCATTGAAATGGAGAAGACAGACTGCCCACTGTAACGGTTTCCCCAAGTGTATTTCGATTCGGCGAATCACACCGTTTTTCCAACCTGTATTAACAGCAGAGCCATCACATCCCATGACAACAAATTTTCACGAGAAATACCACGACTAGACAGATAAGAAATAATAAAAGTGACAATATCTTCAGAGCTTCCAGAAGTTAGAGTAACACGGCCGATGTAGAGTGAACCAGATTCTTGAATTAGCGAATAATGGTCTTCCTTGTTTACTCTATGGAGCCTTTTCGAATGAGCTAGATCTACCATTAACGTACCCCGTCCTTCCTACCATTCAAAGACATACCTTGAAGTGAAAATTCGTCGGATTAACTGAACAATTCAGCCCTAATATTTTGTTGTTTTTTTTCATCTTATATTGTCTTTGTCTATAACGTGGGAGACTTCAGAATCGGTAATTAATCCAACGTCGTGCAAAACACTTGATACGATGGCGCTAGCGGAAGACCTTACCGATTTAAACCATTTCTTTTTCTACATAATTATCGGTTCGAGTAAAAGTCGACGAGAGCGAAAAAAAAACCATTTTATTATTGACAAGTCAAGTAAGATTAAAAATTATCGTTAAAATGTGAATACTTCCAAAATTCGGAAATTTTAGAGCACATGCGCGACCGGAAGATATAAATTGATTTTATTTCTTCTTTTACCTCTTTTTAGTCTCCCAAATTCGCAACTTTTCAGCGGTATTACGACTTGATAAAAAAATTGCATTTTTCGGCCCACCCAACTACGGAGTACGATGAGTTGTGTTGCCATATCCCATTCACTGTGATCTGTGAAAGACATGTCTTGCTAGTGGTCAGCTTTTTTAGTGTCACATGAAGAAACCATGCCAATCCTAATTAAATACATACGAAATTCGAACTTTTAACCAAGTTCTTCGGTCTACCAGTATCTTAAGAGTGACTCATTGGGTAGCTCGGCCCCAGGCGGGGCTATACACTGACAATATGGAAACTAAATATGCAGTGTAATGATGGAATGAATGAGGTCAAGACGTTCACCGGCATCCGTCTGTTCATTTAACGGCTATGTCATGTCCCGCGACCCGAACGTCTTAGGCCCCTTTATTTTTATGATTTACCTCTATGCCCTTTCCCGGGACACTGTCCATAGGTTGGTGTTGAAGTTTGGAGAGTTGAGTTTGGAGAGTGGAGTTCCAGCTCAGGTGTTGCTTCGTCATCTGACTGTGGATCAAAATTACGAGGTGTTGTCCTCGGATCTTTCTCTTAAAGGACTGATCCCGGACCTTCGTCCATAGCCCGTTGTGTTACTCTAGTACGACGTTAACTAAAATTACCATTATCTTCGGGTTTGATCTCAGACCGTTTCTAATAGCCCATTGTGTTCTTCCAGAGAGACGTTAATTGAAATACCTACCTACCTACCCAGTGCCCTGTCTAATAGGAAGGATATATATTAGATATCTACACTGGTGTAAGAAATTAAGAGAATTTCCAGACTTGGTAGATTATCTCTAGAACTACTGTATCGATTTTAATGAAATTTGATATGTACATACATTGATATAATACAAAACAAATAACCATTCAATAACTGTAATACACACGCATGATCGTGCGTAACACTCGTTGGAGTCGGAAGGTATGAAACAGCGGTTGCAGAATAAACAAAAAAATGGGTTAATAGGGGGTATGGTCCCCTCTTACAGATATACAGGTCTCGCAGCGTGATTTCATACTTGAAATAAGGCAGTTTATAATTTCCTGTGTCAATTGGTCCCACGCTTTCAGAAACGCTGTTTTCATTCCCTGGATGGTTCTCAGAAGGGGTTGCGAGTTGCAATTGCCCTCCCCAGAGCGTCTCAGACATGCTCTATATGGTTAAGGTCTGGAGATCTGACTGGCCAATTCATCCGGCGAATATCCTCACTCTCTAGAAATTCGTCGACCAGAAGAGCTCTATGTGGCCTCGCGTTATCGTCCATTAAAATGAACTCAGGGCCAACTGCACTCATGAAAAGGCGAACATAGGGCTCCAAGACCTCATCCCTATACCTCACACCAGTCACACTGCCTCTTTCAAAGACATGGAGAGGTGTGCGGCCATCCAACATGTTGCCTGCCCAGACTATTAAAACTCCTCCGCCATAATGGTCGATTTCGCGGACATTGGAGGGTAGGTAGCGGGTCCCTGGTTCTCTCCATATGAACGTACGGTGTTTAGGCTGAACCGGGACTCATCAGTGAAGAGAACGGTCGCCCATTGATCCATACTCCAATCTCTATGCTCTCTGAACCATGATAAACGGATTCTCCTGTTCGTAGAAGTGAGCGGGACGCAAACAGAAGGTCTTCTTGCGAACAACCCTCTCTCATGAAGTCTTTTGGAAACAATCACCCTTGATACACGGGTTCCTGTGGCTGCATACAAGTCTCGAGAGAGCTGAGAAGCTGTAGCACTCCTGTTACGCCTTGCTATAATCGACAAATGGCGATCTTCTCTGGCCGTCGTGGCTCTTGGATGACCTTGTCCAGGCATTCTCTCGATGGATCCGGTATGCTGGAACTGTTTCCTTAAGTTAAACACGACGCTGGGCGTTAAATTGAACTCTCTACAAATTAGGACTTGAGATTGGCCTGCTTCTAGCCTCCCTACAGTTCGCCACCTCATTCCATCGTCTAAACGGTGGTGGTTACTCATTTTTGCTGTTACAATTTGAAATTAACCGATTGCTGCAAAATAACACCAAGAAATTCGCCGAGGTGTGCTAGCGAACGAAATGCGTCTTAACTTACGCGCGCTTTTAAAGCCTGTTTCTCTACTGGCTCCGTCTACACACACGGGTACGTTTACGTATTTGACGTACAAGATTTGCATTTTTGTCTAGAAGCATTGGTATTACATTCAGTTTAGTTCTTTTCATGAAATTTGATAAAATATGCAAATTCTCTTAATTTATTTCACCAGTGTATAATATTAGTAATGATCAGTACAAACAAAACAAAGAGTTCCTAAAAACGAAATACTTTTGGAATATTTCCAAGACTCATCGAAAAAACCTGTTGTACGCAATAGATATAACGATTTCATAAAAATAGTTTTTAAGTATTCTGTAACCTACTTAAGATCAATTAAAATCCAGGTATACATTGCAGTGAAACATATTTCCAAGAAAAACATCAAATGAAGTATGCTCTAAGACAACTAATGAGAACAACATGAAATATTAGACGAAACCTTCAGACTTTTGATCTTTACTGCAATATTACCCAACCTAACCTGGTTTCAATTGGTTAACTATACATCAAGAAGAAATGATCAGAACAAAAAAAAAACTCTTTTGTCTTTTGAAGAATTAAATAATACGCCTTTTCGGGGGGGGGTGATATCTTTATAATTTGTAAGACTTACTTTGGATATTAACCCTACACATGCATATCCATCCATGTTTCATTTAACATATATCGCACCCCTGCTGCATGACAAAGCCACGAAATTACAAAAGAGGACAGTAAGATTACTACTACAATAGACGATTTTGAGGAGGATTCGTAACTCCCTTTCTTAAGTATTATTACGCACAAATCAATTCATAAAAATGACGAATCTATGGCTCTCGCACTTTTTTACTTGGGCACTTTTGTATCAAGCATGCGACATGATTGATTTCCGCCATCTTTAAAGGAAGGATGACAAATTAATTTAATAAGATATTCGATCTCCTAAATTTTTATAAAGCAAACACGTTTTTTCTTGAAAATTACATTTTTTGGCACGTCTAATAATAAATGAATTTCGTTTTAAAACTGAATGTATTCAGTACAGAACTACACGACTAACCTATTGCTATTTTAAAACTGTTAAAATTTTAACGAAAATAATTATTTTCAATGAATTTTTAACCTACATAATACGTTGCTTAAATACAGCTTCAACTCGTAAAATAATCCTCTCGATCTCCTGTCAAAATGATAAAGAAATTTTTAATGTTTCAAAACTTATAGTTCGGAATTTTTTAACATTTATTATTCTTAATACATAGATGACGATAAAATTACGCTCAAATTTGCTTTATTCTGCCACTTTTAATCGAATATTTTGTGATAGTGTAGCTTATGATGAAAACGAAATGAAATTTATTAAAATAATAAATATTTGAAACAGTAAAAAAAAAACAGTGAAATAAAATAAAAATTTTATAAAGTTGTTTTAAAGATTTAAATTATCGATACCTTTTTATCTTTTGCTCGAAGAGTTTCCACAACGTACAACTAAGAATTAGACAAAATTTAAAAACACTAAATCTATTCCAGGCGAGAAAAAAAAACAGAAAATATCAGCTCTACTATTATAAAATGAAGTGTCTCTCTGTACGCAGTTCCATGACGAATCTATGGCACTTAAAATAATGAAATTTGACACACAGGTAGTCCTAATTTTTTGCGATTTTTGAGTAGCGCCCGAATTTTAAAATTTAATCTAGAACATACTCAAATTAATTTATTAGTTTTTTTTTTCAACTTTCGTCCTTTTCTCCGGAATGTGACGTCATTGAAGAAAGGGGAATGTTTTGTGATTTTAGACCACTGACGTCACAAGTGTTTTTCGTATAATGCCTTTGTAACCAAGCCAAGTTTTTCGATTCTAGCGTGTTTTGATTTACGTTGTTGTTATAGCCACTTAGAGGCCATCACGAGGCCCCTTGGAGTTCGTTTGCGAAACAAACCGAATGCAATCACCGGGTGTAGGCGAGCGTCAGCAAGAAGTGGTCATACCTGATCCCACAAAAAGAACTGTCATGGGCAACGCCGGGCTGGCCACGAAGTGGTCTAGTTGCATATATATTAACACGAGTTACCTATACGTTACAAGAAATCTTTTGTCCCAAATATTCGAAAATAATTTATATTTTACCGACCAACCGGTCTAGTTATTAGGGTGTTGACCTTTTGATCGGAAGTATCCTGTTTCGAATCCGGGATCAGGGTATGGAAGTACAATGGGATGTCCTTAGTTAAGGGTAGTGATAGCCACCCACTGGGTGCCCCTTTACAACTGGCCATCGATTATGGCCTTGTAGTTAGCCAATAATTAAATTCATAAGTGAATAATTTGAAAAAAAAATTACGTTTTGAAAAGAAAAAATGATGTTTAAAATACAAATGTATTAGAATTTAAATTATGTAAGAATAATTTTTGGAAAATAATGTATTTTTCAGCAATATTGTTAAGACAATCCAAGTAATTGCAATGCTCAATGTACCTTCCAGCTACTCCCAAACTACCAAATTATGGTTGATTTAAGTACAGTTACTGAGATGTTTTAACATGAAACTTGCCAAAATACAGTGTGATAACAATTAAAGTTGAACTTTGAAAAAGCTGTAAAAAAAAAAAGAGCCACTGCTCAGAATGACCTCAAATTTTAATTAAATGTACTCGAAGAAGGGGGAAATGGTATGACATAAGAAAAAAATAGTTCCAAATTTTAGCAATAGATGGCGTTTTGAGCGTCATAACGTTAATGGGTTCGGCTACAAATGACATTTGAATCGCAATATGACGACTGTGGCGTGAGTTGCATGTAAAACCAACTGTACTGTTCAATGTCTTCCCAGTCATTCAACAGTTGTGACACCGTTGGTGGAAAGCCCATCCACCACGACAAAGTCTATACCACATCGGATGAGGGAAATCGGTTTTTAATTGTCATTGGGCCAAAAACCGCATAAAAGCAACATTGAATCGGTATTTAATTGTCCTGAGGCCAAAAACTGCGTTAAAAAGCAACAATGAAATCGGTTGTTAATTATCGCCAGACTAGCGCAAGACATGGTCAATATGCTGTCCACTATTTTATGCCACAAGTAAAAACCGAGAAACAGCTTGTTCCAGATCGGACTGTCTCAGGGGTCACGTTGTGAATGTGTTGCGCAATGCGCGTCTTTAATTCAGGTATATTTGCAATCGGACCACAGAACAGAAATTTTTTCGGATAACCCCACAGCCAGAAGTCACAAGGATTAAGATCAGGTGATCTTGACGGCCAGGCTGTTGGAAAATTACGGCTGATAATTCTATCATTTCCAAAATGCCTCTTGAGTTTCACTGGCTTTGGAGTGTGCGGAGGAGCGTCATCTTGCATAAAAATGAAGCTACCCGAACATGCACGTTGTTGAAGTGTTGGATTAACGTGGTTGCGCAAAAGACTCATAGCGTTTACCATTGACGGTACAGACAACAGGATCTGCACGACTCGTCAACAAAAATGGTCCTACGATAAACGATGGCATCAACCAGCACCACACAGTTACCTTTGCAGAATGAAGAGTTACTGGTTCTTGTACGAACGGATTTTCCGTTACACATATTCTACAATTCTGAGTTTTGATATGTCTTTGGAGATGGAAATGGGCGTCGTCTGTCCACAAAATGTTCCATAGACATTAATTGTCCACTTCCACGCGAGCAAGAAATTCTAGAGCAAAAGTTAGTCTTACTGACAGCAGCGGGAAGCATTCCAGAAAGAGCCTCTCGTCTCTTGCTGTGGTCACATCTTCTACAGACGTCGAAGCAATTAGTTTCCTCCCTCTGCCATATTTCACTTCAAAAGAACCTGTTTCTTCGAATTTCTAAATCTTTTTCTACAGACCCTTGGCACACATCGAGCCACAGCCATTTTTCATGCCATTTGCCTTCTTCAGAGCTAATGGAGCACAGTCACCGTTCTTGTAAAATAGCTTCACAAGTAGAGCGCTATCCTTCATTGACAGAGTCATGACGAGATTCTCAGACGCAATATGCGTTTTTATAACAAATACACTTCGTTTATTTTGCATATTATGACGCATGAAGCGCCATCTATTGCTAATTTTTGGAACTATTTTTTTTTCTTATGATATATTATTTCCCCCCTCTTCGAGTATATTCAGTTCAAATTTCAGGTCATTCTGAGAAGTGGTTCTTTTTTTTTTACAGCTTTTGAAAGTTGAACTTTAATTATAATCACACTGTATATAAGCAAAGAAATTCTAGATAATGTATTCACTAAACTAAAATATGGTGTATCATATTTAGAACATTTCATTAACCTCTGTTGAATTTATTTTATGTGACACTTTTACAACCGCGCAGACACAAAATCGAACATACAACAGGAAGACGATGTATTCAACCGTTTGAATGTAGCAAGGGCACACACAAACAGACATATGGACAGACAGACACCAAACACGCAAGTGACGGATTTTGCATCAGATGGGTCCAGAACGGAGAATCGGGTCACAAATATTCAATGTATAAGCAAACACTCCATTCTTATTTATATAGATTAAACTATTATTTTAAATTTGGTGTGTTTAACAACGCTCTAGAGAACAAATATGGAAGACTGGAAAATTCTTTCACATATTCTTCTTCGTAATTCTTCTAGATTATATCGAACATAAGATTTGTCTTTTTAATGTTCTAGAACATCAGAACATAGGTTGCAAAATGTTTCTCTGGTGGATTAATAACAGGAAGAAAAAAATTAGTACGTTTTATCATATATGCTGAGTGAACACATTTGATAATTAAATTTAAAAAATTTGTTTCGCATTGTTGCTGTCACTTGCCACATTGCTCAAACCTTCTTATCTTAACTGGACAGATATTGAATTCTAAAGAAGCGCAAGAATCTTGTAGACCACTTTATGTCGTGTTAAATCAACTGAATATATGAAAGAAGGTAAAATTTCATTTTTCCAGGAATGCTGATCATAGGTTTCCTGTTCCGGAATCTCGCTTTTATTCCATACCACGGCGACATTTCTATCAAGTGGGCCTCAACGATGAGGTAAAGTAAGTAGTGGAAGTGTGTATATATATATATATATATATATATATATATATATATATATTTATATTTCCTGTGATAGAGGACGTTTTGCTTAATGAAATAAGTCTTTTCTAACATTGATGGACTTCATGGGTTTACATGGTTTAAAAAAAATAAAGAAAAATAAAGATTTTCCATTTGAAGTCTTTTTAATAGTAGTCAAATTTTAACAAACAGGCATTCTATGACCAACAATAGCAAGCATATAAAAACAAAAATTTTTAAAAAATTGACGTTAGTTGCTTGTTGCTAATTGCAACACTGGATATAAACACTATAAAATCGACCGTCGTGGTATTCAATTTGCTAATTTTGCTACTTAGTTTGAATATGCTTCGTATAAGCTAAGAAACTACATACATACTGTTTGCTAAAGCTAAACTGAAAAGCTTGCCATTCTAATACAATTCTTCGTCAGTTTAATTACAGAGAGAGCAGTGATAAATCTGGGAGATAGAAATCAACGCAGAGAAGAAAATATGTATAAGATTAGCGTTAGCGCGAAAATGCCGAATCGCATTTTAACAAAAAAATGGAATGAAATTGAAATAGAAGTTTCGAATCTAACTTTGGTAGCATTACTTAGTGCAAACATTTTATTGCAAATAAGAACTGACCTCTATAAAAATAAGTGTTATACATTTTTGTATAATTATTTTCATTCACAGGAATGGAATCAATTTATGTGTAAATATGGATTCTATAGTCATTAAAATGGATTGAAATAAGATAAGAATGTGACGCTATGGTAATGATACTTTGCAGTAAATAGATGTAAGCAATTAACCCTCCTGGCGGTTGTCTTGACGAATTATCTCATCGAGACAACCTCCAGGAGGGTACGTCTTTAGCAAAACTGAACAGATGTTGATTCACTAGATACCTCGTCATTAGAAGAAACTGATCAGATCTTGACCTCGTCACGGTAAAAAAAAATCAGCAGCATCTTGACGGCGATATATCTTGTCATTAGCAAAATTGGTCTGAGTTTTTATGGACAAGATATCATGTCTAAAAACACTTAAAGAGTGAGTTAAGGTTTAGGTAGATTCTATGCGTTGATCTCTTAGTAGACAATAATAATAAGTATATATTTCGCAATATTTATTAAATGGTTTAAAGAGATCAGTTGTTTTTTAAATTTAATGCTTTCAACATGTTTTTAAAATTGTTTTAATATTTCTCTCTTTTTAGGGATATATCTCTTGTGATCATTCTATTAAAGGCTGGTATAGGTCTAGATCCCATAAAGTTGAAGGAATTGAAACTGAATGTGCTGAAGCTGTCATCCATCCCATGTCTCTTAGAAACAATTGGCACAGCAGTTATCGTGCATTTTCTATTGGGTCTTCCATGGCTGTGGTCGTTCATGCTAGGGTAAGGAATCTTATTTTCATAATAAGAATAATAATCACGCTTGACTTCTACCAAAGAATGTATTGTTCCCTCCATAGTGGTTATCTACCGTTGTCGAACACCACCCATTCCTTCCATACGATCAAACCACAACTAGGTAGGTACTGAGCACGCACACGAAAAATTCATAAAAATCTGCAGTTACACGCCTGGTGGTTGTCTCTACAAAGCATATCGTCAATAGCAAAACTAACCAGATTTTAAAATGCAAGATATCTTGTAGTTGTAATAAAATGTAACCAGATCTTGATCTCGTCATGATAAAAAAATCAGTAATATCTTGATGAAAATGTATCTCGTCTAAACCACTTCGAGGGTTTTACAGTGAGTACAACAGGACGTATGACTATTGACCTCAGTCTTGTTACTTCAGTATAACGCGAGACCCCTTATGGTACTGTCAGCACATTAATTATTTAGGATACAAATTTGTGTTCCTTGTTTTCTTGATCTTTCATCAAAAGATTACCATTTTTCCAGCATTTCTAAAACTTTTTGTTGGAGGAACTTTTAAGCAATGATGCATCTATACATGGAAGACATTACTTCCAGGGACGCTGAAATCAATCGTGGTATAAACAATCTGTCCATTCATCAGCTAGAACGCACTGCTGATGGTGATGATCACTTTGATTAAATAAGAAAGCTGCTTCCTTTACCTGTTTATGTTTTCAACCAACCATGAGTTCCCATTTCATTTGCAACTCAGTATTATTATCTTTCACTTTTTTGTTTTGCTCTTACTAGAGCTGATGTACAAAACAAAAACAAATAAATAGAACAAATACCAAATAAAGTTTTTACCTACCTGAAGTATGAAGTTATTGATAAATAACAGAAAATGATACGACCACAGTTCACATCCCCGACCAACTCTAATATTTTTAAACTCAGACAATGTGTTTCCCAGCAATAAGAAATTCCGAAAAGTTTTAGCTTCCAACTTCCAATAACTTTTAAATATATATCTATTAATTTTTAGTTTAAAAAGTCGGCAATTTTTCATGAGTTAATATTCACTGAATCTCTTATACCCCTGGACCTAAATGTGCGATCATTCTGAATGAGAGCTTGTTTTGTATAGAAGCCTCTAAAATGACGTATAATGTGACCTTTAAAGTCACGTTTTTAATTTCAAGGTTATTCCATTTGACCTTTAATCTACAGTTACAAAAATAACGTTCCCCCTCCCAAAAAAAAATTATATATGTGTGTGTGTGTGTGTGTGTGTGTGTGTGTGTGTGTGTGTGTGTGTGTGTGTGTGTGTGTGTGTGTGTGTGTGTGTGTGTGTGTGTGTGTGTGTGTGTGTGTGTGTGTGTGTGTGTGTGTGTGTGTGTGTGTGTGTGTGTGTGTGTGTGTGTGTGTGTGTGTGTGTGTGTGTGTGTTAAGGTACGCTATTTATTTTTGCTTTCTGAAAGTTTCATAGTGGGACACGCATTGGTTTATAGTTAAAAATATTAGAAGGAAATAGAATTATGTAAAATCAACACGAGACTCCCCCTCCCGAGTCTTTTTGGGACTGATCCCACCGATAGCCCGTCGTGTTGCACTAGTGCGACGTAAAATCAGCTTTGGGGAAGGTTGGTAGGGTTTTTTATGGCGTAAGGTACCTATTTACTTACCGGATTCCCGATTAATCATTTCTAAAGATGGGAGGAGTTGCATTCCTGACAGAACAGGACCAGAATAGGAAGGGTCTAACGCTGTTCTAGAATTTCATACTCCATTTTCTGCACATTCCTGAGCCTGCGTAGGTTGGTACTTGAATTTACACCAAACTGCGTGGGTGCAACACGGCAGGCGTTTGGTGAAGGTCCGGGATCAATCCCTAAGACTGCACCTCGTAATTTTGAACCATGGAACCACGGAACTATGGAACCAAGAATGAGCCTCTCTAAAGGAGTCTGTAGTAATTCGCGCAGCAATACATTGTGCATTCACCCACCATCAGAACAAAATGTTCAGATCCTCCCTCTCCAATCTGACCAAAAATGACCCTTGCGCCATAAAAAAACACTCACCCAACCAACCTTCTCCAAAACATAAAGTCGTCAACAAGGATCTTTGACTTAATAGCTCCCTAGGTCTGGCATTGGATCTTTCCCACCGGGATAGATCCCGGAACGTCACCAATTACCCGTAGTGTTGCTCCAGTACTACATAAATTCAACTACCTACCCATTTCCATGTCGCCGGAGCTCAGTAGGTATCGACCTGTCCCCAGACACCTCCGAGGACTAGTCCAGTCAATCCCAAGAACCTCCATTTCAACCACGACAAAATCAGGAGCAACATAGTCCCATCGTTGGAGAAAACAGTTCGAGATAAATTCGACCCTGTAATAGCCTATCCTCACCTTCAAATTTGTACATTAGTGTCTTTTCCAGAAATGTAGCAGATTACCAACGCCTTCAAACCCCAATTCCTGCTTCTCCTTCAGGTTCATACTGTCCGCTGTGTCTGCAGCAGTCCTCGTGCCAGGTATGCTCTCCGTGGAAGAGAAGATGTTGGGCATTGAGAGTGGAATACCGACACTCGTGATGGCAGCCGTATCCATCGACAACATCATCGCACTCACGGGGTTCACTGTCACGTTCAGTGTCCTCACTTCAAGCGGTAGGCAGAATGCTTTACGTCATGGTAAAGAAGTCGTCTCACAAACGGGCATAATTCCACATATCCCTGGTCCAAAATTATTTTAAACTATACGACCTTCCTCCCCGAGTTTTCCAACTTGGAAGGGGTCGTGGTAGCCCAGTTAGAAGATTAGCGAATCAGCAACCGGAGGGTTGCGAGTTCGAAACTCGATCCAGCCACATACCGTCGTGTGCACGGTGGCTGGTGCTCCTTATATCATTTCTTCACGTTAGGATGGCGTAGAAGTTCGGAGAATGGGGTGCCAGCTGATGTATGAACTCGTCATATGACCGTGATTCAAAGTTACGAGATGCTGATCTCAGATCTTTGAGTTTGGGATTGATCTCGGACCGCTGTTAATTAAATATTGGACCGATTAACTACCTACATATCGACTTGGAACCAAAGAGCTAAGGACAAAGCTATTATTAATATTCTCAGGCAATATCCTGCTGATGACTATAACCATCTGTATTTAAACACCCGTAAGCAAATTTATGATCACCATCCATTGATGAAGATCACCAATTCACCTAAAGGCAACCATCTATTTATATAAGTTATATTAAAAACAAGATAAAACTAGGAGGCAACACATTAAGAGTAACTTACAATCAGCGGTGACAAATCAATGAAAGTATATCGATAACTAGAATACCTTAAAGAGTTCAATAATAAGCAGACAGAACCATTTGCATATCTAGTTAATCACGTGACCTCTATTTTTTTATTAAAAAATGCATCTTCATTATTACTTGTATTATTTTGAAATGTGGACTCTTGGACTGTTAAAAAATAAATAAAACCCCACCTCCTTTATTTCGAGCACTAATTATACTAGAGCAAATTCAAAGGTATTATTCAATAGGGTATAAAGTCCTCTATAAATTCAAATTCAAAAATATTGCATAAGGAGACGTCTTCGTGTTACATTTTGCACAAACAACGAAATTATTTCGATTGGAAACAACATATTTTGATGCCAGGATCACATTCTATTAAGTATAATTAATCTAAGTATGAAATTTCATAAGTTTACTACCCTTATATGCCAAGATATTCCATCATGAAGTTGGTGTCAATTTAAATAAATATCTCCACTTAGAAAATATCTATTCGTAGATCGAGTTTAATTCTAGTTATCGCTACCCGAATTTAAAATTTGAACACAATTTCAAAAGTATTTTTCAGCCATCCGAAAATTATTGTATTTATTATGCAAATGCATACGATTGATAATTACATTATCGTAGAATTTACTATGAAAGTGCAAACGATCCAAGAATAATAATCCGAGGTTTCCCCCTAAAATCGCAATAATGAGGAAAACTTAATGTAGTGCAAAAACTAATTATCGGAATTAGCTGATATTTTGCTTAGCCATATTAGAAATCTTTTTGAATCGATTCCTATCAAAATATAGTAAGGTTCAAGTCATAATTTTTTCAAACATTAATTTAATTATTATTGCATACTAAAACCATTTAAATAAATAAAATATTAGATGAATTTTGTTTGGGTTGTTTACCAATAACATGATTCAAACTATCAGCACTATAGAAATATTATTTAGGAAGATGTTCATAAAAGCCTAAGAAACTGATTTAACATTAGGAGCTCCAATATTTCTGTACTTATAACTTCAAAACGGTATGAACGAATGATATTAAATTTGGTATCTGAAGTTAAATTGTGATTTATATTCGAAATAGGGGATTCCTATTGGAAATTATGAAATTTCTGCCCAATTTAAATAAAGGCGTATGAATTCAAATTTGTTCCAATGAAAGGAAATATCTATAGAATTTATGTATGATTTTATTTGATTTATTTTGCCAAAACCAAAGGAAAACTTACTAATGAGGTCAAGGTTTGCTATAAGAGTGCATGCAGGCAAACATTTCGTACAAGAAAAAATTATTTAAACTGTTTTGAACAAGAATAGAATATACAGAAACTTGTAAAATTTTGAGACCTGATGCTTCCATTCTTAAATTTACTGTTTTGAAATATTAATATTTTATGTAAAGTTCTTTATGGGATAACTTATTTTTAAAAAAAGTCTCGTTGAAGTGTTTTTGAATACAAATTAATTTGTTTTTATAGAAGATTTGACCTGGACACTCATAAAGCGCCCCATTGAACCAGTGCTAGGATTTCTGATAGGAGCATTCGTTGGAATCTTCTTGTGGTACATTCCAAGTAACAATGCTTCGAAGGTACTTTGCATAATACTTATTGTTTTCTGAAGAAAACTTGAACATTAAAAAATGGTAAAATCATGCTAACTTTAAAGTGCTTAAGGCAGGCCTCGAAATAGAATTTTTAATACAGGTGCACACTGTGCACCTAAGTTTTTAAATTAGGTGCACAGGTTATATGTTAGGTGCACATTAAAAAATAGCGTAATATAAGAGTATTAATGCAATGTAAACTACAGTATTAGTTGGGTATGTTTGTATAGGTTCGTAGTAGATAGTAAATGAAAAAAATATTTTAACGTATCGAAATTCTACGGCGCACGGCTGTCGAGACAGTCGCTTTAACAGAGCCATGTGGAAAATGTTTCTATCATCGGAAAGTTCTGGTGGCGGTGACACAAGTAAACCTTCCTCCTGTATAAACCTGCCGACCAACCGATATAGTGGTTAAGGTGTTAGGCTCTAGATCGGAAGGTTCCTGGTTCGAATCCAGGTCCGGGCATGGATGTTTGCAAGCGTATGGTGTAGAGGCGGCTGGTGCACCTTAAATCTGTCGTGGCCGAAAGTCCTCACGTTGGGTTGGCGTGGAAGTTTGGAGAGTGGGGTGCCAGTTCAGGTGTTGCTTCGTCATTTGACCGTGGTTCAAAATTACGAGGCGTTGTCCTCGGAGCTTTCCCTTAAGGGACTGATCCCGGACCGTCGTCAATAGCCCGTTGTGTTGCTCTAGTACGACGTTAACTAAAAATTACCAATTACCTGTATAAACCCGTTACGGCACAGTGATTTTGTTTTCGCTTAGTGTGAATTTAGGAATTTTAATTACGTTCCTTTAGAGCGAGAGATGTCGATACTAATATTTTGTTCAAACATCAAAATAACATAAAACACGTTTCCCCCCTTTTTTTAAACGTTAGGTGCACTGTGTGCACCAAGCGGGAAAAAATTAGGTGAACAATTTTATTTTCATGTGCACAGTGCACCTGTGCACCCGGGTATTTCGAGCCCTGGCTTAAGGTAAAATCATGCTACTTACAATTAAAGCATTGTTTACCATTCATTTATTTCCATGGTCAACACCTTGACAAAATTTATGTTCGCAAACCATACTCATATTCAATAGTGAAGCAAAATTGCTGCTTATGTGGATATTTCAGAAAATCTACATTGGAATCGATGGGAACGCGGTATACGGTTAATGGGGTTATAGAAGAAGAAAACAGTGGAAAACAAGGATAATGACTTTTATTATCCCAAGAAAAGAGTTGAAAGAAAAAGGTTCACAACACGAGTATCAACTTTAGTGAAACATAATGATTAAAACAATTTGATTCTGAGGTTTAGTACGGTGTGTTCGTACTTCAGGTAGCATGTTGAAAACGATTTTCCACACTTTCTATGATGGTATGGATGAGTTGTGTGCTCAAAGAGTTCCAAGCCTCACGGAGAGCAGTTTTCAATTCCAGAATGGAGCTTGGTGGGTGGCGGAGGGCTGCGATATGTCTCCCAAGCATATCCCACATATGCTCTATAGGATTACGATCAGGAGAATTGGCAGGCTATTCCAAGAGTTGAATATCTTCAATTCTAACGAAGGCGTCTACCATTGCTGCACGGTGAAGAGGCGAGTTATCATCCACGAATATGAAACCTGGACCGACATCACCTCGAAACAGGTGAACGGTAGGCTCAAGGACTTCCTCTCTGTGTCTTACTGGTAACTGACTCCGTGTCAGAGATGTGGAGGTCTGTGCGGCCGTCTTCATTGATGCATGCCCAGTCCATGACTCCCCCTGAATGAAAACGATGTATTTCCGTGATATTTTTTCCCGGGTGAAAACGCGTTCCACGTTCTCTCCAGATCGTGGTACGACGAGAATCAGTTTGCAGGCTAAATCTGGACTCGTCACTGCACACGACATTGCCACACTGTTGTCGACCCCACTGCCGATGTTCCAAACTCCACTATAAACGCGCTCGTTTCTGTGCAGACGTCAGGTGAATACAAACTGCTGGTAATCTGACATAGAGACCAACGTGTCTGAATCTCTTGTAGACAGTTTATCTCGAACCTAGGACTCCTGTGGTGGCTGTCAGGGCTGAACCTAGTTGTCTGGCAGAACGGTTCCTCTGAGTTTACCAAATATCGGTCTTGCCGAGTGGTTGTTACCCTTTGCCGTCCTGATACTGGTCGTCGGGTTACATCTTCAGTGGTTTGAAACCTTTGACACAGTATGGAGATCACACATTAAGGCACATTCAGAATTCAAGACGCTTCGTTTTGGAATAGACCAGATTCCAGCATTCTAATAATCCATCCCTTCACAAACATGTCCAGTTGGTATCTTTGTGGCATCTTTTGTCCTTTATTGATTGTTAACGCTCGGTACCACAGCAATTGCTAAATTTCTGTCTGAATTGGCCATGCCCCTGGAGGCTTTTTTATATTCCTTCTGACGTGGGCCGGTGATTTGTGAATATCGACGTTGACTGAACTGTTTTGCATATGCACAATGTTGTACCTTCGTCCCACGATTCTCCTCAAGTGATTTTGAACCATTGCATTCATATTTTTTTTAGATTTTACGAACTATGCTTACCTTTTGGACATGAGTGTATAAAGAAACATACAATAAATTATTATACCTGTCACCATGACTTGATTATGACTTAAGTGTGGCGAGCAATGACTGTTTATGCTTTTAAAATGCGAAACGCTGGAGTCGAAAGAGCATTGATCATTGAAAGGAACACATTTCTTATCCTATTTGAAGAAATCATTAGTTTTCGAGAACCAGTCCGAGACAGAAGATAGCCCTAGGAAAAACCAGTTTTCCACTCCAATTTGTGTAAAAAAAATATATATTTTCATATCTTTCAGCCTGTTTTTTTTTAATGTTTCATAACGTCGACACCTTACGTTGAGTTTCATGCTAGATAAAAAAATAAACACTGCAATTTTCGTCGGACATTTCCCAGCAGCTTCAGACTCAACCTACATAACAACAAAGTTATTATACTATTTCATAAGTTTGGGCTTAATAGATTTTTGCATCGTCGTTTCCAAGTCATAATATATAGATGTTTTTCCTACAATTTCAGCTTGAGGATAGCGTGATCTTACAAATTATTTTGAGAGTACTTGTCCGTCTCTTTATTGCCAAGGGAAGATGTTGTCTCATCGCACCCAACGTGAACTGTGACGGTACATACTTTATTGGAGGACATTGAGGATGCTAACCGTGTTTAAGTGTCGTATTGAAGAAACCAAGAAACTCCAAGCAGTCAATTCGGGACATACAAGATTCGAACTCGCGACTAAGCACTTCAATTTATCAGTTTTTGAAGAGTGATGCCTTTACCCCCTAGGCCACTGGAGAGTTGGTAGGTGGTTGAATAAACGTCACACTTGAGAAAAGTAACGAGGGTACGGGATCAACCCCGAAGGGGAAAGATCCACGTACACTACGTCATTCTGAAGCGCAATTAGATAACAAGGTCAACACCTGATCTGCCACCCCACTCTCTAAACGTCGACCCCACGCCAATGTGAAAACACTTTAGGTAGTGATTTAAAGCGCCCACACATACACGACGGTCTTTGATTGGATCGAGTTTTGAGTTCACAACCCTCCAGTTGCTAATCAGATATTCTACCAAACGGGATGCCGTGGCCCTTGCCACTGGTGGTGTTAATGTGTAGATAAATTTTTGTGCGTATGAAACATACATAACGCATTGCCATGCCTTCATGCTTCCTTATTAATTAAGACATCATCATTTGTTTCAGCCGATGCTGGTGTACTACCGCAGTCTCTTGTTGTTCCTGGGAGGCCTCAGTCTCGAATTTGTCAGCAAGAGGATGGATCTCTCGGGGATAGGTGCCCTCGGCTGCGTCAGCTTGGCCTTCGTCGCGTCCCTTGAGTGGAGGACAAACGAGGATCAGTTTGTGAGTGCCACTGCATACTCATTGTTCCAGTAAATAATGGACTTTTTTTATTTATTCTACACTCATTGCCATAAAAAGTTGCTCACCAAGAAATAATTGTGGAATCGTAACGAAACTTGGCATGAAGGTACATGTCGGCCAGATATGCAAATGATTAGAAATGCAGCGTGATTGCGCATTTAGTAATGCCACTAGAGTCGTTGAACTTCGTACTCCTTGGAGTATAAAATAGGTAAGCAGAGCTTGTTTGAGTGTACTTAATATTTTGCAAAGGAAACTCTTAGGTAGACATGCAGTTACGCCGCCATAGAAGACAATATGAGCAGCTATCAGAGTTCGAGAGAGGAAGAATCATCGGGATGATGGAAGCTGGGTGGTCAGCTCGGCGAAAAAGCTCGTCAAGTAGGTCGTTCTGATTTTACTATGAGGAGGTGTTGGGACCAGGGGACAGAAGAGACGTCATTTACACGGCGACCAGGCTCAGGACACCCTCGACAGACCAGTCGTCGAGAAGATCGTCACATCATACGAAACGCACGCGTAGAGCCAACTGCCTCATTGGCCGCTATCCAGACACAGGCAGCACCTTCACTGCGGGCCCCTGTGTCTTCCCAAACCATCTCAAGGAGCCTGGCTGAAGGACATCTGGTATCGCGGCGCCCATTACGTGTGCTGCCAATGTCACCCACCCACCGACGCCTCCGTTTGGAGTGGTGTCGCGCACGACGGGATTGGACAGCAACGGAATGGAACCAGGTCGTCTTCAGATTCTAGATTCAATTTGAGCAGTGATGACAATCGTGTTCGTGTGTGGAGGCTCCGTGGAGAACGCCTCAATCCTGCCTTTGCTTTACAGCGACGCACCGCTTCCACTGCTGGTGTTATGGTATCCATTGCTTACGATACACGGTCACCCCTAATATTGCACAATGACAGCCCAGCGGTACGTCCATGATATCCTTCAGCCTTATGTGATGCCACTCATGGCAGGGTTCACAGGAGTCATTTTTCAACAAGACAATGCTCGGCCCCACACAGCAAGGATCTCACAAGACTACCTCCGCCACATTACCACCCTTCTCTGGCCTGCTCGATCCCCAGATTTGTCACCAATCGAGCATATATGTGATTATTTGTGACGGCAAGTTGGACACTCTACGAGTTTGGTCGAACTAGAGGCGCGTTTACAGCAACTGTGGAACGAGATGTCTCAGGACATCATACGGAGATTGTATGCCTCAATGCCCGCTCGTATCGCATCGTGCATTCGCGCTAGAGAGGGTCCAACAGAGTACTAAAACTTCCGTTCATTTGTAATTTTTTCTGCAATAAATTATCCTTTTTCTTTGATTTTCTAATCACTTACTTATATCAAAGTAGTACTTACATGCGTAAAATTTCGTTTCATTTTGACGACTTTATCTTGCTGAGCAAATTTCTATGGCAATGAGTGTATTTTCAACCGTCTAAGGAGATGGCAACTGTACAATCTTTGCTACAACTTACGTTAACACTCTCTAAGTGGTTGCGACGAGATATCGCGTCCATCAAGTTCTGACCAATTTTGATAACGACGTGATATATCGTCATCAAGATCTTGCCGATATTTTGATGATGATGAGATAAAGATCTGTTTAGTTCTTTTCTTTTGACTAGATGTGTCTTGTCCATCAAGATCTGACCAATTTATGATGACTTTATCAATATATGGTCTGTTCTAATGACGGGATAGCTTGTCCGTCAAGATCTGGTCTGTTTTTACTAATGATGAGACACCTCGTCAAAGCAACCACCAAAAGGGTTAATAGAATTAAATAAACTAAGAGCTCTATGGCCTTAGCACCTGATCTGAAATTTCAACTAGCATCAATTGCTGGCAATGTCGTTTCCCTCTCCATACCTTAAAGAGTGCCGCGGTAGACTGGTTGGAAGAGAAAGGTATCCAACCAAAGACCATCGTGTACAAGGGGGCTGGTGCATTTTAAATCGGTCGTGGCCTCTTGGCGTGGTTTGGAGGTTTGGAAAGTTGAATGTCAGCTCAGGTGTGGCCTCGTCATCTGACGGTGGTTCAAAATTACGCTGTTTAGTCCTCTGATCTTTCCTTCGCGTTTGATCCTGGACCGTCTCCAATAGCCCTTTGCGTTGCTCGAGTAATAAAATCTATACTGCAAGATTATATGTTCGACATTATGAATGAATGATGTTTTAAACAAAACTGCTAAACTCTCTTGGTGGTTTTCCTTCGAGTCGAAACCTTCCCTGTAGTGTTCAGCCTCTGGTGCAAAACCTTGTTCCAAACTGTCATCACTTCTGGGCAAGAAACAATTTGTTACTCCTACTTAGATCTTCATTCTTGGAATAACAGAGAAGTTTTGTCTCGACGATATATTTTGTTTGTAGAAAAACATATCTTGGAGAAGATACATGATCAAAACACTTCGAGGGTTACACACAAAACTTTCAAACGTATTAAGCGTTTTAAGGGGATATTGGACATCGTCACTCAAAGTGCAAAAGGTCGTATGTCAAAATTCGATGTTTTAATCTACATATATAAGTTAAGTAGTCATCAATACTCACTTGATATTATTGTCTATTTTGAATTTTCTGTAAATCTTTCGGTTTATTTTGGGAACTAATATTCGGGAAAAATTAAATTTAGTTTCAGTAAAGTTAAGAAAAGTTGGAGGACATATACTACAGAGGCTGTTCGCACATTTTTTAGACGATTTTGGTTAGCGGTAATAAAAAATCGTTTGTTGCAAAAGAAATAATTGCAGTTGAACTATATTTTTAAAAGTCAAAATTATAGTATGCGGCTTGAGAGGTTTGTTTTTATTCAAAATGGCGTTTTTAACGAAGCAGTGGTTCGAAGGCTATATTTATGCTCGTTCAGAAGAGAAATATTCATATTCCGTTATCCAAACACGATGTGAGAGTCATGGTTTTGTGATATCTAAAGCGTCGATAGGTAATATCGTCAACAAGAAAGAAAAAAAACGACAATTTGGAGCCTAAAGTGGGACAAAAATTCCAAACAAGTATCCAAGGAAGAAACGTACATCTTCGACTATTGCAAAGGTACGTTGTTTAATGTTAAAAGAAAATCCCCCTAGTCAAAGGACAGTTGCAAAATCATTAAAATGCTCGGTGTCCACTGTAAACAAAATGATAAACGTTGATTTAAATCTTAAGAAAGCGAAAAAACGCAATGTGCATCGTCTTTCCTCAAAGCATATCGCTTAACGCAGAACACGCTGCCGAATTCTATATGAGAAACACTTATCCAAAGAAAAATCGAAAAAAATTATCACAATAGATGAATCATGGGTGTATTTAAATGATTGCAGCAAAAAAAAGAGACATTTCTTATCATAAAAGGGGAAAAAAAATTTAAGTACATGGTTCACAGAATCGAAAGAAAGTTTTCTAAGTGATTCATGACTGTTGCTGATTTTTCATATAATGGCAAGTTAAAAATAAAGAGAGTGGGAAAAAAATGTCAAGATTAACTCCAAATACTATCAGGAACATATTTTTATCGCCAATTTTTCTGAATGAAATACCATCGCTTTACCCACAGTGCCATCAATCTGTGGAACTCCATCAAGACAAAGCTAGCAGTCACACATCAAAATCCACTGTAAATTTCCTAAAAGAAATGGAACAAAAAACCAGTATCAAGGAAAAACCCTTCACTGATATCCCTACTAAATCTCCCGATGTATCACCTATGGATTTTTGTGCTTTCGGACTTTTAAAATCTGCATTATCCAAACGTCGTCCCACAACCCTTACAGGACTCTGGAAAGCTGTTCAGGAGGAATGAGATAGTAAACATCTTCTGACACTTCAAAAGGCATTATTATCCTGGAAATTACGGTGTCGAAAGATAGTTCAGAATAAGGGCTATCAAATAGAACATTTAAAACACAAGAATTTTATATAATTTAGTTTTGTGAATACAATATACACTGTCTAAAAAATGTGTGAACAGCCTCTGTATAACTGATTTATTAAACACTTACTGTATAATTAATGCTATGTAAAAATAAATATATAATACAAAACATTTGGTTAGCACGGGAATACTGTCCACGTCCCTTATCCTGAGAGAATTTTTATCCTACAAACCCCTCCGTAATTTTTATCCATGCATGAATAATGAAACCTATCAAGGATATGTTTGAATATACTCATTATTTACGATTACTTCGCATAATATAATAATAGAGCTTGATAGCAATAAATTATTTCAAGAGTGAGTTGTATTCCTATCTCGACGGACTTTACAGCTGGTGGAATAACAAATTTAATACATTATTGCACAAACAGGATGATGGTGTCCGCCTTCTGAGGACACAAACGTCCGACACATTTCTTAAGTGGACTGTACTGTGAAATAGCGCATGTAGACGGAAGTTAAACTGAAATTCATGTATGGTTTTTCCGAAGCTCAAAGAGTAACAAGTCAATCCAACTAACCTACTTGTGAAATCAAAACCTAGCTGTGGAGAATTGTGTCAATCACAAAATCTCTACATACGTAATTTCGAATTTTTGAAGAATGTAGTAATTTAAATTTAACATGTGTGGTGTGTGTAAGTTTTGTACACATTAAAAATTACAATAACGTAGAATAAAAATTCACAAAAAAAGCACTAAAGAAGAATAAATGTAAATAGTAGTTGCAATGAAATTATTATTAAAAATTATAAAGTATACAAGTCGGAGTATAAAGTATACAACTCGCTATCGTATTCACGTATCATCTAACATACATAATATCCTCTTTTTACAGAAAACTATAACATGGGTTACTGGCTTATGGTGGTCTCTTATTGAACCCTTTCTGTTTGGTCTTATAGGAGCAGAAGTAACTGTAGAAAGTTTACAAAACAACTTAGGTAATTATTCTTTACTCTGAAGCCATACAATAGTTTTCAGAAGGAAAGACCGATTTATCTTATTTAATACAAACTTTAAAGGTTTCGGTACTTGGGTATGAAGTGAGTTTTAATTATGCTACCTGCTACATAGAATGTGATGTTGTAGATTACTTTTTATCCTCACTCTAAAATGGTTTAAGTTATATAAAACATGGTTTGCGAAGCAAACCAAATGGGAATACGTAGCCTATTGGATAACAACCATCACGGCGTTGCCAAATGCAGCCACATTCGAATAGCAAAGAGATCCAATCGGCGTGACATCACAACCTCTTGCGGAAATATGCATATTTAATTGAAAAATTATTTGTTAAAAGAAAAGAAAACGGATCTATCTTGTGTAAAATTTTCCGCAGGTTTCAAATCCTTTGAAATTTTAAATGTATCTTTAAAAAAAATGTGACTGGCATTGTTTAGTTCTTTTTTGTAAAATAGGGATCGTTATTTGTTTTGCTTTCCTTGGCTGTAATTGTATGAGCACAGGAAATGGATTTTTCGAACGAGAAGGTTGGCGTGATGTCACAATCTCTTATGAAAATATAAAAGATATTCAATTTCCAAATTATTTATTTAAAGAAATTCATATTTTTTAGGTAACGATGTAATGTAAAATTTTCATAGATTTCCAATCCGTTGAAATTTTTTCTCTATCTTTTCCGATATAGAACATAGAAAAAAAGAACTATATAACTCCAGTTAAAATTTTAGTTCTTTTATCGTCGGCTGAAATCGTTCCTTCCCAAATCAAACGGAAGCACGGGAAAAATAAATTTAGAATCTGTCATATCTTTATGCTGTTGCCATTCTAAAGAAAACAATAATAATTAAATTAAATTAATTTTTTTTTAATTCCGAATTTTAAATTTTAGAATTAATTTTAAAAATTCGGTCATCGTACAAAAATTGCAAAAAATTCGGACTAACAGTGTGCCGAATCCCATTACTGTAAGTGCCATAGTTTCGTTAGGAACGTGCACATAACAAACAAACATACAAACAGAGAGACAGACAAACACTTCCTTTTGTAATAGTAGATATTTCAGCACTTTCACAAGAAATTGCTAGCACACAATAAATATTTAATTATGATTTAGATGTACGGGTAGATAAGTAAAGTTTCATTAACGTGGTACTGGAGCAAAACAACGAGTTATTGACAACGGTGCGGGATCAAACGCAATGGGGAAAAATCCGATTCGAACACCTCGTTATTTTGAACTTAGTTTAAAGTTTTGTTGAATCTAAACGAAATTTTTTATTTAAAAAACAAATCGCTCCTATATAGTAATAATTGAAGTAAAAACTGTTTAGTAGAAAATGTTGTTCTGAACGAAAATCATTTGAGGTGTTTATATTCTAGGTTTCGCATTCCTAGCTCTGTTGCTTGGAGTTCTCGTTCGAGCGTTAGCAACAGTTTTAGCCTTAGTTGGAGCAGGGTTGAATATGAAAGAAAGAGTTTTCGTGTCAGCGTCGTGGCTGTCTAAGGCAACAGTTCAAGTAACAATTTTTTTCATACTGTTTTTTATTTATTGTTAAAACTGTGAATAACAATAAATTTTATTTGTGTCAGCGACGTCGTGCTCGATTCTTTCACTGTCGAAAGAAAGAGAACACTTAAAACTCTACAAGATCTTTTTTAAACAAGTAAAGGTTAACAAATACGAATATTCTCAGAGAAATATCATCATAAAGTACGAGTGGTCATCAATACCCCGTGCAATCGGCCTGATATATATATATATATATATATATATATATATATCTGTCCCTATCTATCTATCACAATCCCACTCCTCTTTTTCAATATCTCTCTCTATCCCTCTCTATATATCTCTATCCCTCTCTATATATCTCAATCCCTCTCCTCTTTCTCTCTCTCTCTCTATCTATCTATCTATCTATCCCTCTCTATATATCTCAATCCCTCTCCTCTTTCTCTCTCTCTATCTATCTATCTATCTATCTATCTCTCAATCTAGCACTTTCTCTAAAGATGGGAGAATTCAATTACTAAAGCACTCGTATACTCTATTCTTAAAAAGTACTTGTCGTTCTCGATTCATCTCGTATTTCAATCCAGTAGCATCCGTCCAAAGTAATCGAATGCCAAAGTACTCGAATGCAAAAACATTCTTTGTACCCGATTCCTTCTGGTATTAACTGCTATTTACTTGTGCTTTCTTTTAAAGCTCATGTTTTTCTCCCTTCGTTCTTTGTCTCCATGTTTTAGTATTGAGTGTTTACTCTAGGGAATGAATGTATACTGGTGTAAGAAAATAAGAGAATTTCCAGACTTGGTCGATTATCTCTAGAACTACTGTACCGATTTTAATGAAATTTGATATGTACGTACATTGATACAATACAAAACAAATAACCATTCAATAAGTGTAATACTCACATATGATCGTGCGTAACTCTCGTTGGAGTCGGAAGGTTAATGGGTTAATAGATGGGTTAATAGGGGGCATGGTCCCCTCTTACGGATATACAGGTCTCGCAGCGTGATTTTATACTTGAAATAAGGCAGTTTATCATTTCCTGTGGCAATTGGTCCCACGCATTCAGAACCGCTGTTTTCATTCCCTGGATGGTTCTCGGAGAGGGGATGAGAGTTGCAATTGCCCTCCCCAGAGCGTCCCAGACATGCTATATAGGGTTAAGGTCTGGAGATCTGGCTGGCCAATCCATCCGGCGAATATCCTCACTCTCTAGAAATTCGTCGACCAGAAGAGCTCTATGTGGCCTCGCGTTATCGTCCATTAAAATGAACTCAGGGGCAACTGCACCACTGAAAAGGTGAACATAGGACTCCAAGACCTCATCCCTATACCTCACACCAGTCACACTGCCTCTTTCAAAGATATGGAGAGGTGTGCGGCCATCCAACATGATGCCTGCCCAGACCATTCAAACTCCTCCGCCATAATGGTCGATTTCGCGGATATTGGAGGTTAGGTAGCGGGTCTCTGGTTCTCTTCATATGAACGTACGGCGAGAATTGGTGTTTAGGCTGAACCGGGACTGATCAATGAAGAGAACGGTGTTCGCCCATTGATCCATACTCTAATATCTATGATATCTGCATCATGATAAACGGATTCTCCTGTTCGTAGAAGTGAGCGAGACTCAAACATCAGGTCTTCTTGCGAACAACCCTCTCTCATGAAGTCTTTTGGAAACACTCACCCTTGATACACGGGTTCCTGTGGCTGCATACAAGTCATGAGAGAGCTGAGAAGCTGTAGCACTCCTGTTACGCCTCGCTATAATCGACAAATGGCGATCTTCTCTGGCCGTCGTGGCTCTTGGACGACCTTGCCCAGGCTTTCTCTCGATGGATCCGGTATCCTGGAACTGTTTCCATAAGTTAAACACGACGCTGGACGTTGAATTGAACTCTCTACAAATTTGGACTTGAGATTGGCCTGCTTCTAGCCTCCCCACAATTCTCCACCTCATTCCATCATCTAAACATTGGTGGTTACTCATTTTTACTGTTACAATTTGAAATTAACCGATTGCTGCAAAATAACATCAAGAAATTCGCCGAGGTGTGCTAGCGAACGAAATGCGTCTTAACTTACGCGCGCTTATAAAGCCTGTTTCTCTACTGGTTCCGTCTACACACACGGGTACGTTTACGTATTTGACGTACAAGATTTGCATTTTTGTCTATAAGCAGTGGTTTTACATTCAGTTCAGTTCTTTTCATGAAATTCGATAAAATATGCAAATTCTCTTAATTTATTTCACCAGTGTATTTCAAGTGCTACACACTGCTAAATAATAAAAATTCTTACAAAATGAACTATTCATTCTTAATATGATATTCTTAAGGGAGTCCGGCACCTAAAAATTTGAAATAATCATTTTTGAGATATTTACTGTTTATGAAAACTTTAATTGTCCTTTTTATAACGATATCTCTTTTTTAGAAATCCGTTAATTGGAAGTATTTTTAAATATTTTTTTAAGTAGATGCACTATTACTGCGACGTTCTATTTACGACGTTTAAAGCCTTATTTCTCAGAACATACTTTTTTCATGTTTGGGGTCACATTACTCAAAAACTACTTGAGATGTATTCTTGAAACTTTTTATGATTGTTTATGAAGCAGTTTTAAAACTTTAACACAAGGAATAAGATATAAAATGTATGCATTTCTTTAATATTTAGTCCAAAATGTTTCAATTTTTTTTTGTTATTTTTTTAACTATAACTTTGTGAATTTTTTTTTTTTAAACCTGTGTTAAAGTGTTTAAAAGTATTCAAATAATACAGTAAAGTACTGTACAATTAATACAGTATTTTATGAAGAAATGAGATGCCTCCGAAATTTGTGAATTTAACATTAGTGCCTATGGAGGTGCCGGACACCCTTAAATCGAGATACATGATTGTAGTCAACAATTTAATCGTGATTTTAAACACTTCGTAAGAGCGGATATGAAATGTACCAATCAAATATTTTACTTATTTCAATATTATTGACTCTTTTCATGCATTTAACTTTGTTCCAAACAAATATGGCCAACTTGATCAAGCTAATATTATTCTATTTCCTCAGGCTGCGGTTGGATCCCAAGCTTTAGACTATGCTAGATCAAACAATGAAGACTTTCAATTCACGGAATACAGCAAACAGGTATGTTTTATAATTTAAAACTGCGACTGTTTTAAGATATTCGTTGCAATTCTTTTCTTGGTTTCTTCCTTACCTTTTAATAAATATTTCCAAAATTTCTTGATGAGAAAACATGTATTAGAGCGAAATACGCATATATACATAACGTCGACTAAGAACAACTCTTTCATGTCTAAACCTAATAATAAAGTTACTCGCTGCTTTCCTTTCAAAATACATCTCAGCTTCACAGTGAAACAAAACCTGTATTTATTAACTCATACTTGCTTTCTTTTCAAAATAACA
The DNA here is from genome assembly GCA_947359465.1 of Metellina segmentata. Taxonomy (NCBI): domain Eukaryota; kingdom Metazoa; phylum Arthropoda; class Arachnida; order Araneae; family Tetragnathidae; genus Metellina; species Metellina segmentata. The sequence continues at coordinate 116,908,276 of OX375873.1, forward strand.
TATTCTGGTGTCTCTCGTTCCATAGGTCTTGACTATGTCTGTCCTGTCCATTATTCTGACGGCCCCCTTGGGTGCAGCATTTATAGACTACTTGGCCCCACATTTACTTCGAGAAGATGGCAACAGTGTCGAAACTTCGATGGGTTCAACGGAATCTGAGGAAGAATCAGCGTGTATTACGGAAGTTACTATAACTGACTATGGAACAAGTAGGCGTTCCAGTATGGCTGCAATAAAAAAAATTCTGAAAGACGTTAAACCGAATATATGAATACCGAATATACATATGTAATAAATTAATTTTTAATCACTGCAATTATTTTATTTTTAATGAGTGGAAACAATTACCAAACTCGTGGATTTTACTTTCTCTTCCTTAAGGCCCGGTGCACACATCCGGTTTTTCAACGTGCGGCACCGAAGCCCAACTATGCACACATAACCGTGAAATGACGCAAGTACTCATTTCGCGCCATTTGCTATAAATATTCTATCGGGGAAAAAAGTGTTTATTTCGCTTACTTCGTGTAAAAAAAAAAGAATATGTTAAGCGAAATAGACGTAGCTGGATACAAACATTTATTAATTATTATTTATATCCCATTTATTTATGAAAACAAGGTACTTCAGACCGGAGAAGCGCGTGCGGCGAGTTGATGCACCTTGGAGAACTGCGGTACAAATTGCACGCAAGTTGGACGTGCGTCGCCGCAACGTTGCCGGACGCATGTGTGCACTACTCCATTGGATCTAATGTATCTCAGACCGCACTTGCGGCGCCGCACGTTGAAAAACCGGATGTGTGCAACGGGCCTTATAGGTTTTTTGATAAATGCTTATAAACTTAAACAATTCATCAAAAAATGGAGTAACTATTTAGACTATCACTTGAATATATTTTGAATGTTGAATTTTTTCCTACGATAGTTACTTTTTGTCAAGCGGAATATAGATGGCGGAAGTGATTCAGTGGTGATAAGTGATTCTCTGTATTTTAAACGTGATGTCAGTTGCTTGGTTCTTCAAATACAATTTCAGCACTTCGTCGGTATTAAATTCAAAGACTGAATTATGAGTTTAGGCCTACATAATTAGATTAAACGTTTCCAAAACGTGGTTAAAATATATTTTAAGGTTGGGAGGTAGTTTATTAACGTGGAACATAACGGACCAATACCGAAAGGAAAGATACGGTGACAACACCTCATCATATTGAACCATGGTCATATGACAAGTTTACGCCAGCATGAGTACATTTGAGGCCACGACAGATTTAACGAACACCAGCCCCATGTACACGGGTGTCTTAGGTTGGATCGAGTTTCAAACTCAAAATCTTCCGGTTGCTAAACCTCGACTAAACAACCTGAGCGACCGGGGCATCTATCAATATTTTATTATGCAGTGATATGGACGATCTTATACACTGGCGTCTTCCCATCAAATTAGCAAGCCCAAAAAACAAATAAAATTTTTAAGCAAGTTCCCATAACTTTGGAAACATTCCTCAAATTAAAAAGTGATCCACATCTCACTTATAAAACTAAAGAGCTACCTGTTTGGCCATATTAGTAAACTCAAAAAAAAAAAAAAAACTTATGAAACAAACAAAAGCATATTCACGTTAGGAAAACTGGAATTCAGTGGATAGCTGTCCTTATAAGTTAATTAGTACTTAATTTTTTTTATCAAGTAAGTTTTTATGAACCACAAAAATGTTAACAATTTAATTGCACACGTGCAGAGGGTGTCTGAGCAACGTACATAATCTGTTTAAAAACAGAAAATAACTGTAAGATTACTGTCAAACTTTATAAAAATTGGTAACATAAAAACACGTTTCATTAAAATTTTTTGCAGCAAAAAACGAAACTAAAATTATCTATGAAGATTAACTTCATCAAAAAAATACTCGGACGGCTTTTCGTTATGATTTTTTAATTGGTATATTTTATCAAACTAAACTCACACACACAATGTATATGCAAGGCATAGTTTTAAAGAAAAAGTAGAGATGTGACAACAGCTTTGTCTTATCTCTTATTTTATAAAAGGTATTGTTTGTTTTTGACTGTCTGTCTGTCTGTTTGTTTCGCGGCCGCAAAATCCTGACGATCTATGGCACTTACAGCAATGAGATTTAACACACAGGTAGTCCAAATTTTTTGCAATTTTTGGGTCGCGGCGAAATTTTAAAATTTAATCTAGAAGATTTTTTAAATGAATTTAATAGTTTTATTCTCTACCTGGTTCTCAAACGTGTTTCCCCGAATATTGACTTTTTCTACACACATGACTTCCATTTATATTTTCACAGGAGATTGTGACGTCACGTAAACTTTCTCTTTCCAAAAAAAAAACACATTGCATCTTCTGCCCTTCGCTTTAAAAAAAGGAAACTGATTACATTTCCTGTCCCATTCCATTTCTGCCAATGAGAGCAAGAAATAAAAAACATATTGACTGGGATTTTTAAGTTTTTTTTTTTGTAAAATCGGAATCGCTAAAGATAGATTAAAAATTTCAACGGATTTGAAATCAGCGGAAAATTTCACTTTAGATTGATACCTAAAAATATGATTTTCTTTAAATAAATAATTTTTAAATTGAATATATCTTCAACGGATTTGAAATCAGCGGAAAATTTTACACCAAATACCTTACACCATGGGCACGGACAACGCCGGACCAGCCACGCTGTGGCTAGTATATAAGTTAACGTATAATGTATAAGTTTTGATATGCATAGTATACATTATATGGAAACAGTTTTTACTTCAATTATTACTATATAGGAGCGATTTGTTTTTTAAATAAAAATTCCATAAAACGGGCTATTGATGCATAACGAGATAGTAAATGGTGGTTATAGTCTTATTCTTGAAGCCATGAACTGCTTGACCAGACCTCTGTGGCGGGGATCTTGAATTAACACTGATTTCAATCCCCTAATGTATTATAATCACAAACAAAAACTAAATATCAAATTTTTATGTATATTTCGTCCATTGTATTGTACGTGTTTTCGCAGTAGTACCTATGGACCTAAAATATGTTTTTATAATTACTCAAACGTAATATTTATCTGCTAATTAATTATCTTAATAGTAAGTTAATGTTAATGTAGTAAGTATAAATGATAAGGAAAATCACATGCTATCTCTAGATAAGTGTTTGAATGGGGAAATAACTTTTTTTAGAAGAAATGCCCCTCAAACCCATACCTCCGAGCAGTGATTATGGGCCCGCAATACAGGATTATCTTAATTATTTCAATCTAAAATGGAATTGTATAAGATTATTTCGTTTTCTAGTCCTACGATTCCAGCTGTGTTAACGGCCGTGTGAATTTTCTACCCCACAGGTGCAAAGATGTTACTCAGCTTAGATGCTATACAGAAAGTAATTTCAATATTTTTTGCTTGCAGTACACCTAACTATGCTCGCTGTATGACTTTACCTTCTGAACTTCCTAAATATTGACTCAGTGTGCCCTGGTACAAAACAGGCCCTTTCTCAAGATGGCCTGTCTATAAAACCCTCCGAAACAACTTTTCCTTGAGTTCCAATGGACATGGCTCTTGAACAAACATTGAACGCTGACGCAGCATCATGACGTACTGGTATTACAGCGCTTGCCAACTTTGATTCAGCTAGGGTCATGTGGATGAAAACTAAATCGTTGAGGAGAAAAATAGTACCAAGTTTGTTGGAAAGACATTTGAAGCCACGCCAGAACAAACGTTCTCTTGCCGTCACGTGCAAAACTATCTTAGGTTGGATCGAGTATAAAAAACTCGCAGTTTTCCGATCGCTATTCCGAAGGACTGCGAGTTTGAAACTCGATCCAACCAAAGATAGTTTTGTACGTGGGGGTAGGTGAACGTTAATTCTAGGTCGTCGAGGGAGCCTTCCAATCGGGCTTCCACGACGACCCCAGAGAATGATACATGAAGTAGAATAAAATAACTCAGGACGACTGCAGTCAAAATTATTTATTTACTTGAAGATAATCAATCCAAATTACAATAAGTGTGTATTCTTGTGGATTGGATTTTATCTATAATTTAGGAAACGTTCAGCTAAGTGATTTCAGCCTTCACATGCGACTTTGTTTTCGACGTGCTTTTCAATGAAATCCAAGTAATAGTCGGATTTCATATAGATGTCAGGGATGTCATCTCTGTTGCACGTCCCGTGTGAAGCTATTCCTATCGCCATGTTAGTCTTAGTTCTTAAGTGTTTCTGGACCAGAGGACTACCCGCATCACCCTGTAAAAATATAATTAAGAAAATTAATATCACGAGGCGAGAATAGAAATGTGAAAAACAGTTAAAGAATACAATATTTTATAATGAATCGGAAGGTTCCTGGTTCGAATCCGGGTCATTGCATGGATGTTTGTAAGCGTATGGTGTACAGGCGGTGATATACACCTTAAATCTGTCATGGCCTTAAATTCTCACATTCGGTTGTTGTGGAAGTTTGGAGAGTGGGGTGCCAACATAGGTGTTGCCCCTCGTCATCTGACTGTGGTTCAAAATTACGAGGTGTTGCTCTCGGATCCCTTAGGGGATTGATCCCGGACCGTCGTCAATAGCCCGTTGTGTTTCTCTAGTAGGACGTAAATTAAAAATTACCTCTTTTCTGTGGGTAAGGATACTGAGTTCCCGTGAAAAAGTTAAAAAAGGTAAGGTAATTTTTCGTACGTCGTACTAGAGCAACACAAAGGGCTATTTACGAAGGTCCGTGATCAATCCCTTAAGGGAAAGATCCGAGGACAACGCGTCGTAATTTTGAACCGCGGTCAGATGACGAGGCAACACAAGAGCTGGCACCCCACTCTCCTAACTTTCACACCAACCCAACGTGAGGACTTTCAGCCACTACAGATTTAAGGTGCACCAGCCGCCTCTACACCATACGCTTACAAACATCCATGCCCGGACCCGGATTTGAACCAGGAACCTTCCGATCTAGAGGCTAACACCTTAACCACTATGCCTATTGGCCGACCCTATGAATAAAGAAACAAACGGTTCAAAGAATAGTTGACTTTGTACGGCAGTAAAGAAAAACTAGAAATAATTTAAGAAATGGAATTTGACCTCGAACCAGCAGACTACCTGCTGGTGCTCTATTGGGCCCCATAGAATCACCCTGTATACCGTGCATAAGTGCTACCATTTCGTAATCCCATACCTCTAAGATTCAAATAGCATTTGATAACCTTGGTGGCCAACACTAATAACACTGTTCAGTAAGAAATGGAAACCCACGAATTTTACTGCGTGGTACAATATTTCCAAGTATCTATATGATATTATTATTAATTTCTATGATTATTTGAAAAGTAAATCAATTATTAATTGGTATTAACTTACTACACAGATCCCTGTTCGATATGCCGACACACACAGCTTTCCCTTGTCGCCTCCGGTGAAATTGGAGCAGCTGCTCTCATGATCTATGAAATATTCGGTATACTTCAAAACGTTGTGGTATTCGTTTCGGTGTGGATGCTCTGTATGGAAAACAAACATTAGTGTTACAATCAGTGAAACACTGCTGGAAGATGTTGAGGCAATCTCAGTTGTATTTAATCCTCCGTGTGATTTCAATGAGATATCTCGTCCATCGAGAAGTCCTACCAATGTTGCTACTGAAGAGATACTTGTCATCAAGGTAGTACCGATTTTCTTATGATGACGAGAACAAGATCGGGTCAATTTTCTTTTAATGCCGAGATATCTCGTCCAACGAATTACGTGATGGAAATTACGAGGTATCTCGTTGAATCCTGAAACTAACTCACAGATAAAGAAACCAATCAGAAAATTCATTACACGAATTAAATGAAACTTGGTCAAATGCTACCCAAATTTAATTTCTTGTATATTCTCGACTCGGTTGATAATTCTTGAACCCGGCTTATATAGTACACCGAAACAATAGTTGCTGATTATCAAAATCTTAATTACGAGATCTTAGTAGAGTTTGACTACTGAACTTAAATCCAGCGATCGATGGGATAGGAAAACGTCAATTATCCAAAAAATTTAAATAGTTCTGAAAGGAATATGTTTTATAACTCATCCCCGCGTTCTCCTTGCAAGAAGAGAAACGAGTAATTTCAGATCTCGAAGTTGGTAGACGATCTCAATAGTGTTGTTTGTGTTCGGGTTTTGTGGCACGAAGACAATTTTTAGCCAAGCTTAAACACACACAAGACAGAAAACACTATAAGAAAGAGGGGAGGAGAAAGACAGAAGGGTAGGTCGAAGGTAAAAATGAAAGGGAGGAAAGAGCACTCGAGTTTGTAATGCAAGTACACACCTAATGAAGATGTCCCTGAAGGCATACTTACCTAGCTGGAAGAATTGAGTAGGATTCGTCTCATATTTGTATAACGCTAAAGGGAAAGTCCAGAGTCCTAACCCCTTCCAAGGGTACGAATCTACAACGCTGCTCCTGTAAGCTTTCTGTCCAAAACGGTGTTGTACCAACAATAACTTTATAGTGGATTGTATTTTAACTAACCTAATTCGTTGTAACAAAAACAATATTTATTGACAACAAACTTAACAATGTTAAGGAAGCCTGGTTTTCGTTAGGGCTAAGAAAGTCTCGTTTTCATCAGGTCTAGGAGAGCACCTCTCTCCTCCTTGTCTCAAGCCTGAATGTCACCCAAGCGATCACACATCGCCCTCTACAGTATGTGGGAGACAACATTCCCCGCGCTCACACAGCCCCTTTACAATACATGAGAGATTTAACAAAAGGGTATGCGTATCTGTCCAGCTTGGATTAAATACCCGACCTTGGTCTTAAGTGTAATGATGGGTCGGGCCCCCTAGTAGATTTGAATCGGTGAGGGCAGAAACCCGTGAATCCAATTTTTTTTGGAAAGTAACTTTACTACATAAACGGGATTCTCTAGGATCGACGTAAAGAAATTACATTAGTCCATGACTTCAGTTACAGGGCTGTCATAGCCAAAGTACTCGTGAATAAAATTCTTCGCATACTAAATTCTTTAAAGTAATAGCAAAGGAAGGTCTCTTAAATCCTACTTTAGTTGCTCAGAAACAAAATAATTCGTCTAAAACAAAAATGTGCTAATCAAGAAAAAGACGTTGAAGATCTCAAGAAATCTAAATTTTTCAATTCAGAAATTAAATATTTTTCAAATAAGGTTTTCATGGCAATCTAGGAACCACAGATTCTGACGATGATTGCCACTATTTGACGCCAGACCTTCGAAATTAACGTTCCTTAAAACATTTTCTATTCAAAAAAAATTCTTAAAATTGTTTTTGACATCTCTATAAGTTTCAAATGGACTAAAATTGTGTTGTTTGGGGCGAATTTTCAAAATAAAGCACTAAAAGTTTCGAAAAGAACCTTTTGAATGCGGCTATAGATATGTAAAGGCAAGACTACATCCAGGTAACAACTCAAAGCCTGCAAAGTAAAAAACATGCGTGACGTCATATGCTTGATTCTTTGGAATGACCTTCAAATTGACCACCAATGGCAACTGTTCTTTGTGTTCTGACGTTCCGATAGGAGCTTCTAAATTCTTGTGAGCTACGAACCTATGCAAAAATTAAGAACAAAAAAAGGAACGTTCGTTTTGAATTTTAGATTCATTCTAGCTTCCTGACTGCTGGAAAACGATTGACAATTGCGTATTTTACACGATCAATCGGGGCGCCCGTCAATGTTCATCAATAAAAATGTCTATCAATATGTTCTACACTATCAATTGGTTACTTCAAGGAGCATCATTGACAATCACATTTACAATAATATCGATCGTCTAGGGAGCCCTTTAATAAGTTAATTTCTGGAGTTGTAATTTCTGGAATTTCTGTAAATATGTTATAGTACAGCAAGTTTTATCCATTCTGATGTTATGTCTACATGATTGTATTACTTACGCAATTCTGGCGGTTATAATTGACGCGATTCTTATAGCTTTCAAGGTATAACTGGTGTACTGCCCGTAGTCTAAATTCTTTCTTGGCGCGATCAAGGTGCAACTGCTGTACCTGCCGTAATCATCGACCTTAAAATGAAATAGACAGAGCATGGGCCCAGCAGCTTCATATTATGTTTTCCAGTTCTCGGTTTCAAGATGTGTCACGTGGTTGTGGGTAAAAGCATGAATCCTATAGTATTGATTGGTTAAAGTGACAATCCACCGTGATCAAAAACACTAGTTTGCTCTTCCATAGCCAATCGGTGAATTCGATTCGTGATTTACTGTTCAGAGATCTTACGACAGTGACTCCGCTTACATGATCCGTCTATTTCATTTTAAGGTCGATGGCCGTAATCTATAAGTTCAAAGCTTTTGAGCCAATTTTGCATAAATTGATTCCCTGTCCCCAAGGTTTTGAAAATACTAGTAAGAAGGTCCCTTGTGGCAGCACTGCAGGATCATGAAAAAATACGTTGGATGCAGAAACGAATATCGAGATAAGAAATTTAAATTTAAAAAACTAATATTGTCTTGATAAGGTTTTTATGATAATCTATCAATCACAGACTCCGCCGTCTCACTTTCATGGTTGGCTTGGCGCCAGAAACTTCGAAATTGACGTCCGTTAAAAAATTTCTCTTCAAATGAAAATTTTAAAAATAATAATAATTTTTTTCCGTCCGCTATTAGTTAAAAACGGGACTAAGTTTTCTTTTAACCTGCGGTGACTTCTCAAAAAAAGTCACCAAAACTTTGAAATTTGTTTCTTTTGAGACGCTTTTGCTTTATAAGAAACCCCTAGTAGGCCAAGGTTCTAAAATACTGACAAAGATCGCCTTTTAGTCCCCTGTGACAACTCTACAATTAACGAATAAAGGACAATGAAAAGGTTCAGGAGCCACACGAATCTATATATCTTGACCAGAATTGTATGCAGATGTTACTGTCAATGTGTTACAAAGGGATCTTTTCCCTTCTTTGTAGTATTACTTCCGGCTTTCAATAGAGTATTAATCACTCATGGAACATCTGAGCTTCCTTTAAAGTTTATGAGTTTTACCTCTTCACCCATGACTTCTTTGTCTCACTTTGATGGGTCAACTTCCATACAGTTTAATTGTAAATAATCGTCAGTATGTCTAACAAATGTTTCTTCTAATATTAATGCTCAGCCAGTGAACACATTGACTCGTAGTGTTTTTGCGCCCAATTTTCTTAAACTTGAAAAATGGGACTCTTCTGGTTTCTGCACTCACCGATTCATTTGATACAGTGATCGGGCCTTGTTTGGAAAAAAAAGGAATGGAAATTATCGTTGAGACAGCAATATTCAAATTAGAAGATTCAAACCATAGACATGAAATATAAGCAGACTGAGCTATTGAGAGGAGCTTCAAAAATTGTGGCCAATATGTTGATTGGTACTCACGTTATTGCTCTGTGAAAATTTTTATTTGTTTGGCCTATTTGGTAGCCTTATAGCTTCGTTTGTCGATATAATATCGTATGATAAGGTGCGTGAATCCTCATTTCTATAGAGGGATGACAAAAATGGTGACATCGCTTAAGTCTACTACAATGTCGCGCGGTCCAATCAGATGATGAATCAATGAATGGGCGTATTTTCCTGTTCCGTGTACCAATCAGATAATGAATGTTTGGATCCACTCAACAGATGAAAGCAGTCTGTATCTCGTTACTAGTAGTTTGGGGCACATGTTTATGAGCATACAAAAAGTTACCATTGCTCACTCTGCTGTAATATTTCCTCTATGGTTCAAAAAGTGTGAGAAAAGGAAAGGAGGGGCGAAAATAAACACAACACTAAATGAGTCTCTCCAAATAAAAATGAACGTACTTCACGCATAACACATATTGTTTCCTGAGCAGAAATGTAAGAGATTTATGGCGGTACTTACCAAATGGATTTGTTCTGCCCCAGCCCATTGCAATAGCCTTCGAGGCATTAGCAGATTTTGTATAGGGTCCTTTGATGCACAAGGATTGAATCTTTCCACCCAGAGGGATGAAGCCTTTCGTTTTCAGCACTGCAATGTCGTTCACCAACGACGAGGAATCCCCTGGAGGCGATTCAGGGGAGTATTTGGGGTGCACGATCACTTGCTCAAAGCGAAGACGGATGTCAGCGGCCGTCCTGTTAACGTTGCCGACCAGACCAGAGTAAGATGAGATATTTTGCGTAACGCTATTCCTGTAGATCAAGAGACAAGTGTATGTAAGGAGAGTATCATAAATTAGAGATACCTCGTTCATCAAAGTCTGACCAATGTTCCTAATAACTGATTTGAGTATTTCAATTTTTTTAAATTAAAATATTTTTTATCTCAAGTGACAGAATAAAGAGGTTGCTTACTCTACAAATTGAAACTGTTCTTACACAACTTAGATATACATTACCCTACAATAATGGACCAGACGCCAGCGGATGTGCATTAAATCCGACTGTATTTTCGACTGAGAATTCGTGGTATGGCCTGGAACCTTTGCCTGTTGTTCCTGGCCAATTGAACCCCGGCGCCTACATGAACATTTTGGACAGTCGGGTTCTTCCTACGCTCTGGCAATTTATGGAATGGACGAATGTTACTTCCAGGACTAAACGCTCCGTGTCATGTTGCAGCCTCTGTCAAGCAGTGGTATCGAGATATGGATGTAAAACGTCTTCCCTGGCCTGCTCGGAGTCCCGACCTGAACCCCATAGAACATTTGTGGGATACGTTAGAGCAACGCTTACGGACCAGGGAACCACGTCCGAATTCTAGAGCTGAGCTGGCGACATTCTTGCTGCAGGAATGGACACAAATACCCATAGCTGTATATTAAAACATTGTTGAAAGATGCCCAGAAAGGCTACTAGAGTTATTGCACCTCGTGGGGAACCACCCCCCTATTAAAGCATGTATTATTTCCTATATACCATCCCTTCTTGCTGTCCGGTCCATTATTATAGGGTAGTGCAGGCCTCGAAATATATTTTTTAATACAGGTGCACAAGGTGCACCTAAGTTTTTAAATTAGGTGCACAGGTGGGCCTAGCGGGAAGAAATTAGGTGCACAATTTTATTTTCACGTGCACAGTGCACCTGTGCACCCGGGTATTTCGAGCCCTGGGGTAGTGTATATGAAACATTCGCTGGAAGCAGGGATTTTTTTTTAAAGCTATAAAATCGACCTTCGGTCTTTTGAAAAATTGTAATTGATTGAGTTTGTTTAACTGATGCACTTATGTCATTTGTTTTTTCACAAGCTACGTTATTCCCCGTGCCTCTGAATAGAAAATTCAAGAAAAAAATGTGTTGATTCAAAATTAATTCATTGCGAATTCCAAAACAATTTAATTTGTCATCCTCACATATTGATGAAATTCTAAAACATCGCATACCAGATGCTAGAGTACCACAAGTAAAATATTTATCCGCCGAAAATTCGACATTTTTATTGAAAATGAACGTATAGGGATATCACTCCAAAACTCAAAATCGATTTTTGTAGTAACCACCTAGGAAAAAACTTATGTAGTTTGTCTAAATACCACAAATAGATAATATGGATGGATAATCATGTATGCATATTTGCATCCTAAGTAAATTGCAAAAGCTATGAAAAAGTTAAAACATTTTCTGTACACTTAAATGATGCTTGCATTCTTTTATGAAAGATAAGTGATTAGTATAATCACTTTTCAATTAACATTTCATTAATTCAACCCGATCAACGCCGGGTAGATCTGCTAGTAGTTTAATACATCTATCACTTGTAAAAAATATTCAGGATTGTATTTTGAGATCCGAAGCAACAGTAACAAAATTAGTAACACACTAAAACACGTTCTTGCACATGGATTAATTGGAGACAGAAAGTTTCGTCGCTAACGACTATTCGGAGAGGCCCTACGACGCGTTACCATATTCCTTCAGTATCGCCATAACTGGCAATGTTCATGAGAGCCAATTATAGCATTTTCTTCCCATTCTACCTTTCAACACTGTTTACAATACTAGGGGGCTCCGCAGCCTGCTCGCTTATGCTCGCCAATAATGGTATTTCCTGTAGATATAACGGTTTTAACAAAAAGTAGCGAAAATATCCAAAGCTTCCGAATTTTGTATGACCAACTTTTGATCGCATCGAACTTATTTATTAACCAATTTAAAAAATAACTATACCGTTAGAAAGAGTACATTTTGAGGTATAGTGCGATTTTTTTTAATTAAAAACTAATGGTAATAAGATATAGATATGACAGGTTAAAAAAAAGTAACGAAAATGTCCCGATTTTTCCCCAATTTCAAAAAAATATTATCAAGAACCAAATTGAAATTTCTAAAAAAACTCGACGAGCTGCAAAAATTTACGTTGAGATGTACTCTTTAAAAAAACTCATGGCTTAAGACTGAAAATTTGTATGTGTTTTGCTCACTCGCGGAAGAAATTTCGCTTTTCAAACTTTGCTTAATAAACCCTAAACTAATAACCGCATCGGAAAAAGATCTCTACAGTTCTCCAGGAAACGCGATGAAGAAAAAAACAATTTTAATTTCATATTTTTTTGATCCGAACTTTCTAGGGAAACCGTCTAAGAATCGAGCTAAACAAGCACAGTTTTCAATCCTGCGGTGGCGGCGGTAACTTTTTTTTAATATAGAGAGATGACACTGCACTGATTCGCACGTTACGAAACGCTTGATTTCTATTGATTATAACCTTCTGGCGTCGCGAGATTTACAAGTTCTGCAATGCTGCTTCTACCTTACAACATAAAACTTAATAACACAAAAGTTGCTTTTACCCCACACTTAATAACACTTTATTACTGTACAACCATATATTTCCAAAGAATCCATGCATTCTTTCAGCATTTAGTTTTCTTAAGATTATTAGGATTCCATTGGTCCTTTCTTCGAAACGATTTTACTGGTCCTTGGAATAGAATCCTTGGAAAAGATTATATCGGCCCATTCTGAAGAATAGAATTTATTGGAAATATTTTTTACAATAGAACCTAACAATAGAATTCTTTGGAACGGTAGGTAGGGCAAAGTTGGACTAAACCGGTTCGCAAAATGTGTTTTTTTCCTAAGCACCTACGTGAATAAAATTGCTTCAAGTTCTATTTGAATGATAAATTAGTTCTTAATTCTAAAAATAAATATTTTTCAATGTAAAATAACTATATTTTGGAGGCTAAATAAATTATTTTTTGGAAGCATGCAAGTACTCGGTTTTATCCGACCAGGTCTGATAAATATAGGAATAATAAAAACCCGATATATATAGGAATAACTAAAAAACATTGTCGTTTTGCTGTAGAAATATTTATTTATAACAATAAATTAGTACAATGGCCTTCCTACGCTGAGCAATATACGCGGGTTAAAACATCACGGAACATAGGTAATTTTGAATTTAATGTGTTTAGAATGAAAAGAAAATTAAGTTAATTTATCAGATTTTTAAGAAGTTTTAAGAACAGAAATCATAAATAAAATTTTGATCATGCTCCTATGCATTGCTACAGGCTTCATGCGCCTATCCCTTAAAGATGAGACACTGTATCCAGCCTTCCAGAGATTTTGACCTGGCGACAATTCATTACAAAATATACAGGCCTCGTCACATTCCACGTCGTTTTCATCTGATGCCGAGGAGCTGAACTTTTTTTCCCCGTGTTTTGACAGTTTTTTAGATAAGGCGGCGAGGTTGCGTAATTTAGTGTGTAGGAAATTTAGAGGCGTTAAATAATTAAGTTGACTGAATCAATTAAACTTGACATTTATTACAATTAACAAATTAAATACATGTGAACTAAAGAAAAATCTACTAACGCGCTAACAGAGGGGGTTACGAAACTACGAAACTGAAGTCTCAAGAACAGCTTGAGGTTTTAAAAGCGCGAACACAGGACGCAGCATGTACACGTCAGTCTCTTGGATTGGATTGGATTGGATTGGATATGGTTTTGTGGCATTGAGTCCTCATGGGACATATTATGCCAAACTCAAGATAGAAAATTAGATATATAATATTGTAATAAAGTGAAATGAGTCAAAACATTATGAATGAATACTATATACAATTATATGTGATGGATAAAACCAATGTCATGTAAAAAGCTAAAAATATTTGGATGAGGATTCTCTCCGATCATGTCATCTAAAACCAAGGTATAAGAATTAAAATGTTTAAGTCGTTGACTGTTAAAATGAGAACATTCTATTAAAATGTGCTTTACGGTTAGCGGGCAAATACATTAATTGCAAATGGGATGATCTTCTCCGAGGAGGAGGTGTCTATGAGTTATACGAGTGTGTCCAATACGGAGGCGTGTTAATATAACATTTTGTCTTCTAAAAGGTAATGATTTCCATGGAATAATATTTGGTTTTATAGCATGGAGTTTGTTCTCCGTTTGTTCATTCCATTCGTTCTGCCATTTTGTTTCTAGAAATTTGTAAATACAAGATTTTAAGTCGCGATAAGGAATGGTATGACTAATATGATTTACGGCCGATTTGGCGGCGCGGTCGACAATCTCGTTTCCTGATATCCCAACGTGAGATGGAATCCAACAAAATAACAAGTTAAAATTTTTGGATGAAAGATGATAAATTATTTTCAGTGACTCTAAAACAATGGGATGACTGTCATGATCAGGATGTTTAAATGACTGTAAAACACTTAATGAATCTGTGAAAATGATATATTTTTTATGACACTGATCGGATATATGTTCGTGCTTTATAGATGGCCATTATTTCAGCGGTAAAAACAGAACATGAATAATGAAGTTTAAAACTGTGAAGGGAATCATTAATAGTGAACGCAGCTCCAACATAGTTTGCCCTTTTAGACCCGTCCGTATAAATATGTATAAAATTAGAGTTGGGGGGGGGGGTTCCTTGTTTACATAGCTTTGTTCCTATCCGGTACTGTCCGACTGCTAAGGTCCCGGTTTTATCCCACTACGCCATTCATCAGGACAAAAGGCTTAGCATATTTCAAACATCATGCTAAACGTGGTTTAATAATTTAAAATAATAGCTGAAAGAGGTGATATCAGATGTTGTACTTACCTAAAATAAATTTTTAAGCAATTAGAAACTACTGAGTAAATTCGGTGGAGTAAAAATCGAAACTTTTCTACTCGAATTTTTTAAAACATCAGCATTGACAAATACATAATCTACACTGCCTTTCATTCAACTCCAAATAACATGGCGGCTGTCTGCAACTAGTTTCATGCGTTATCCGACAGATGGCAGTAATAATCTAGCCAAAACTGTCGGGTCCCAGTTTTACCCGCCTACCCGGTTTGGGCCGACTTTCCACTAATTTTAATTAACATCGAATTGGAATCATACCAGAAGGGAGAGATCCGTTTCCATTAGTGCTTTCTTTAGAAACTTTGCAAAAATTCTGTTAACCAATAAGGTCAAAACTTGTTACTTTGCAGTCTCCTGCAAACAAGTCATGCAAGAGACTGCGGGTGCAAGGAGGAATTATGCGTGTGACCCCCCACCCCCCACCCCTTACGAGATATAAATGTACAAGATCTAGCAGCAAGAAATGACGAAAGAAATTCTTACATAACTATGCAATGGGCAGCTGTGAGGACTGCATTTCTGGATATGACAAATCCGGAACATTGGAAGGTGTTATTGCGGTACAAAGCCACCTAGAAGAAAAACAAAACCTAATTATAAAACTGAACAACTTAAACAAAAAACGAAGTGATGACTTTTCATTCATTGATGAATGAAAAGTTATCATGATAGAAATATCATAATAGAAAAAGAAAATGATTTGCTGTCCTTTTGAAGTGAAATATAACTGGACAATGTTTTAATGCCCTTGAGAGCTACTTAATAATCCTCTTTGAGAGAATTTCCTGCCAAGCTAAATATAGTCAGCGGTGTGATGGAAAGTGCTACGCACTGCGGGTGTACCGTCACTTGACTACTTTTTCGAACACGATTTGAGCACTTCGCAAATAAAAATTCAAAAGAATGAAATCCAAATTGATACACGATAGTTGATTGTCAAATCTAATTGGATTAAACACCAAAAAGCGATAAACTACGTTTTATGGTACCCCGTTGTGCGTTATGTGACAGCACGGGAACTGTGTACTGTAGTGTTTGTTTGCACTGGAAAAGTTCCGTCCTTTTCGTAGTTTTGAAAGTGTGAAATTAGGGTTTTTCAGAATAAGTATGTTTCAAAAAATAGTGTAGATAAGGTAATTAATTAACATCGTACTGGAGCAACATAACGGGCTATTGGCAACGGTCCTGGATCAATCCCCAAGGAAAAGAATCGAGGACAACACCTCGCAGTTTTGAACCACTGTCAGATGACGAGGCAACACCTGAGATGGTACCCCACTCTTCAACCTTCCACACCACTCCAATTTTATGACATTTGAGGTCTCCATAATTTAACGCGCCCTCTGCATATACTGCGGTTTTTCGATGGACCTAGTTTCGAACTCGTAACCTCCGTTTCGCTAATCCGTTACTCTACTAACTGCAATATCGTGGCCCGTTAAAATAAATAGGGATGATGGAAAGAAACTTTTAAGGCACAATTAAAAATCCAATAATATATGATTATCTAAATTCGTATTTTCATACGATAGACAGGGAGTAAAATTCTTGAGTTAGAAAGGAAGAAACTCCGTTCCTCGCAGTATATGAAATATATTTTTGTGTCCAGACAGTGGATATAGACACGCGTTACTTTTAAATAATTACCCTGTAACAGCAAATAAATCTTCATATTATAGTTCAAATATATTTCCAGTTATTTGCATTCGTATTAAAATTTTGATACACTGAACTTCACACTGACCGTTTTCCATCGTCTTTCGTAGATTTCCATGTTGTTCAAACTTGTACCATTAAATCCTTGATAACCTGGATATATTTTCAGAATGGAATATAAATTCTCAAAATCTCCTTTCTACTGCCGTTTAAGACGTACGACTAGTGTAACGATGCCTTCATTTCTCAAATTCGATGAGAAAGGCAGTTGTAAGCATATCACACTCCGGCAAGAAAAGTGACACAACTCAAAAAATTAAAATTTTGATGTTGTCATTGAAAAATATGTATGAGGTGTCCCAGCGTGTTATATTACTATTCTATAGAATATAATAGAAGTTACCACTATAAATACTTACCTAAAATTTAAAAGAAGCTTATACTATTTCAATATAAGTATTATAGTATCCTTTAAGTTGATGTTTCTCAAATTCTGCAATTTTGAGTTCTGTCACTTTTCTTGCCGGGGTGCGATATGAATGTACGATATAATAAAATATTCTAAGTAATGTGACGATACATTTTGATAGAAAGGTATCTTTCTCGTTTTGAGGAAAGTTTATCGGGCAATCATTGTTCAATGGAAGAAAGAGCCGCGGTAGCCAGTTGAAAAAGTTATGGTTTTACGAACGATAGGTAGGTATCTTAACGTCGCACTGGAGCAACACAACGGGCTATTGGCGACTGTACATGATCAAACCCGAAGGCAAATATCCAAAGACAATCACCCCGTAATTTAGATCTACGGTCGTATGACGAGGTCACACATGAGCTGGCACCCCACTCTCCAAACTTCCACGTCACGCGATCGTGAGGACATTTGAAGCCTCGACAGACTTAACGTGCACCAGCCACCGTATACACGATGTTCTTTATTTGTATTCGAACTCGAAACCCTCTGGTTGCTAATCCTTAACTCTTCCACGGCCCTGTATTAACAACCGGAGGGTTGGGAGTTCGAGACTCGATCTAACGAATAACCAATGTGTACGGGTGATGTTAAATTTATCGTGGTCTCGAATGTCTTAACGTTGTCGTGGTGTGGAAATTTGGAGAGTGGAGTGCCAGATAGGTGTTGACCTCGTCATCCAACCGTCGTTCAAAATTACGGTGTTACTACTGGATTGAACCCGGATCGTTACCATTTCGTCCTTTGTTTTGATCCAGTACGACGTAGTTTCAACTATCTACCTGAATAGATTGTGTGTCCTTTGAGATTGGCACGTGATGCAATTCTGATTTCGAATGACACATCTACGCTGAAACATTTCGAAATATCTTGTGTCATACTTCCTTATTTTCAAAGTAAAAAAAAGAGAAGAGCACTTTGTGAATGCAAACTAGATGGCCCGAAACTTTTTTATTTTGTTTTACTAAATCCACTATGGTTAGAACTCTGAAGGTTTTTAATTGTTTCTTAACTGTAACTGTTTCTTTTAATACTATTCATAATGCGAATAATAATTGTACACAAAAATAAAAATAAACCCAATAACCTTAAATTTCCTTTGAACCGTGCTCTTTCAATGAAAGAACAAATATATGCCAAATAGCAATCTGAATAGACGACAGGTACTGAATGTATTCTTTAAGAAGCACGTGGCTGTCGAGTTCAAGGATATGTTCTCCAATCAATAAGGGTATGACGTTGAAGAGAACGCAAACATCAATCATAAATGTTCGTGGCGAAAGTTAAAATTTTATTAACGTTTGCCATTTATTACCACTTAAAACACGACGAAAATGCAACATTGTATTTGTTCATATTAACCCACTGACCGTCACGCAATTTCCGAATTAAGTAGTGCTTCTACTACACTTAATGGCTAACCACACATTAACTGAAAGAATCTGTGCTATTGGTCCTTTCTTTGGAATAGAATCGTTTGGATCGATTTTATTTGCCCATTCAGAAAATTAGAGCCTTTAGAATATCATTTATTGCACTTCTCCATAGAATAGAAACTTTTGGAAAGATTCTCTTGCTCCTTTCTTTGTAATATAACACTTAAGAAATATTCTACTAACATTCTAAACATTTATTGCTTTTCTCCGTAGAATAGAAACTTTTGGAAAGATTATCTAGCTCCTTTCTTTAGAATATAGCTCTTTGGAAATATACTACTACTCATTCCCTTTTAGAATCCTCATTGAAGACCTTCTATTGCACCTTTCTTTAGAATAGAATCCGGTGGAAATATTGTATCGGTCCTTTCTTAAAATAGAATCATTAGGAAATATTTTATTGTTCCTTTCCTTACAATAGAATCCTTTGGAAAAAAGGATTCCATTTCAATAGAATATAATCATTTGGAAACATTCTATTGAAAATAGATCAAAATTAATTCAAAATTATGCAGGGAAGTCTGCAGGTTTCAAAGTGGAATTATTCGTATGAATCCCTAAAATAATTTAATACAATTAAAGGAACAACATACGTAGTTTACTTACCATCCAAGGATACATTCCCTGCTGAGCATAATATCCTCCAATGATTTTGGACGTCTCTTCGGCATTCTCTCCTAAAAGACATTCCATTGGGTAATATAATATTTGTCACGTATTTATATTTTCGAATCAATACTTAATATTTTTTAGATTTTTCATACAACAGAATAAATTTCGCGTTCACAGATTCATCAATTATACCTAAAGTAAGTATTGGGTGTTTACCGTATTACTTGCAAAATGCAATTTTTCAGTTTAGAATTTCAAAAATGAAACCCCGGTAATATCTATTCAAGAAAGTTCTGTTCACAAGTCTTATCTCAACTAAGGACTCACGTAGTGGGTCCACAGTACCATGGTACATGATACTTGTGGGGTAACGAACATTCAGCTTTCGAAGTTTAGAAAGCTATGATACATTTGTTTATTGTAATAATGACAAACTATGTTTAGGTTGTCGAGTGTATATATTTCTTTTGCAGTTGAACAGGAAAGAGTGTTACATGTTAAGGACTTTCACTTAGATGTTACTAGCCACTGCTTGGCTAGGCCGGCGTTGCCCGTGACAGTTGCTTTTGTGGGGTTGTTGGTTTGCTTCGCAAACCAAATGGGAGTTCGTAGCCTATTGGATAACAGCCCTAACGAAGATGCCGTGAAAGTTCTTTTCGTGGAGGTCACATTGCCCGTGTGTTGGTTTACTAAGCAAACCAAGAAATATAAATATTTAATTGAAAAATTATTTATCAAAAGAAAATCAAATGTATAAGGTCATAATTATACTATTATACTATTATCTGGTGTCAAATTTTGCGCAGACTTCAAATACGTTGAAATTTTTACTCTATCTTTAACGGTGTAGTAGATAGAAAAAGGGACTAAAAAACTTCCACTTAAAAGTTTTTGTTTTAAAAGTCAGCTGGAAAATTATTCCTCCGAGCAAAATGAAAACGGAAACGAAAAAAAATATTTTTTTAATCTGTGATCTTCTATGCTGTTGCATTTAATAATGATTAAATTTCATATTAAATTAATTTTAAAATATCCTGATTGAATTTTAAAATTCGCCGCGACCCAAAAATTGCAAAAATGTTGGAATACCTGTGTGCCAAATCCCATTACTGTAAGTGTCATAAATTCATCAGGACTTATCGGGCAGATCACAGACAAACAGGCAAACACTTCCTTTTATACTATTAGAGATTAAAATCCCATTTACACTAGTACTGATAATTCTGTCGTACTACATATATGTGAAACATCTATTCGTTGTTTTCATCTTTCTATTCCTATCTTTCTAGCCTATAGAAAAAAAAATATCGAAAAAGATAAAAACATGAAAAAAATCGTTTGCAAATCATACATAAAATTTATACCAGAGTTGAATAATTATAGTCTGCTAAAATATAAATCATAATTCGTTTGGTAAAATATATTTCTAGTATTTTACTCACAATTGTAAAAGTGCAAACGTCGAGTACTTTGAAATACGCATTTCACGAGGCCGTCCGTTTCCTAAACTAGTACTGGGATCTGAAATTTAGATGTGGGAGGCCTGTCTGGAGGAATGAAAATTGATATTTGACGTAATACCTAATTTCCACATTTACTGTTGTTTCCAAGAGATAATACTATTTTCTCTATTCATTGTTATGAATTGTAAAATTAAGACAAATGTTTCAATTCAATATACAACGGAAATGAATATTAAAAATATATAAATATTTGTGTTGAATTTAATTTATTGAACTATATATACAGTAACAACTGAAACTCACCTTCCTCTAAATTTTCTTCTAGCTGTAAAATTGAAAGAAAATTTTAGTATACAAAACAAAACAAAAAATTTTAATATGGCAAAACAATTACATAAAAAAAGATATCCCAAAACATTTTCTCTCTATTCTCCGACGTCATCTGACCGTGGTTCAAAATTACGAGGTGTTGTCCTCGAATCTTTCCCTTAAGGGACTGATTCCGGACCGTCGTCAATAGCCCGTTGTGTTGCTCTAGTACGACGTTAACTAAAATTACCAATTACTCTATTCTCCGAAACATTCCACCTTTTAATTGTAGAACGCTTTCCTCAATCTTTTCGCGGAACAGGTTGCAATGGATGTCTTTAAAATGGGAGTGAATTTTAGCCTAACTCTCTGATCAGTAATACATATTTATGCTGCGCCATAATCATAAGACCGTCTCAATTGAAATTAGTGTTTGGTTGGAAACAATATTTATGACGAATATTACCGACATTCAGTTGAGCTTCAGCTTCTGTCACGACCTATGTTACTAGGGAATGGCAAGAAAACCACAACAGCGTTACATTTACATCTGGGAGATTGAATTTGTTCTACTATGAACTAAAAATCAAAAGGACGGGATTCTGGTTTTTTTTCTGCAGCTGAATGTCTAGTCAGCCAAGGAAACATCTCGTGCTATGATAGAAAAGTCAAATGTGGTTTTAGCCTGAAATTTTAAAGGATTGTAAAGAGTCTTGGTTTAAAACAAACGAAATTCTTTGTAGGATAATTGACGAACAAAAATTGTCGCAAAATATTCGATAAATGAAACAAAGTAATGAAAGAATATAGTCTGCCACGAACTATGCAGCAAACTTGCATTGAGTTGTTTCTTAAACCTCCTGGTAGTTGCCCCGATGAAGTATCTTGTCATTAGAAGAAAATTGGCCAGATCTTGGTCTCGTGTTCATAAAAAAAATGGCAATATCTTGATGATGAGACTCCTCGTCATTTGCAAAATTGATCACATCTTGATGGACGATATCTCGTCGAAACCACTTGGAGAGTTAAGTTCCAAGGGCATCAGGCAGAAGACAAGAGCGCTATGTCTTGAAGCTTGATTCGGTGACAAAGTGCGCAGAGTCGTTGTACAGGCCAACTGTGTTTAGCAGCTGGACTGAGGTATATAGTATAATATCAATGGAATAAAGTGTTAATGGGCTTGGGATGATGTAGTGTGTAACTACTGCACATGACAAACTTCTAGAAATTATTAGATACAGGAAGCTTTGAATGCTCAAGGCGATCGAGCATCGGCCATGTAGTTCTAGGTGACAAGGCGGTCGCATAGTTACAACTACAGAGCTCAACAGAAAGGGAACATCTGTAATCGAAACTGATGTCAAATAAGGTTTGCATCAATAAAAAACTTTTACGGGATGTTTTTGTGATTCAGTTGATAACCGACAATCTTTTTCCTACGCACCGAGTAAGAAAATTCCAAATGTGGTAAAGATTTTTTTTTTCATTTCTAAAGAAACAATGAAGGTTTCAGTCAGGGGTAGAGAACAAGTGCAATATTTTAATTTTCCAATTTACTGAATGGGCTTGGTAAAACTTGTAATCTTGCTTTATCTCTTGACCATCCACTATTTCGTCATGCTAGTTAGCAAAATCTGTTAGGGTATAAGAGTAGGAGTTATACTAATTATTATAACGATTTTGATTCTACAACGATACAGAATAACACACCATTTTACCTACTTCTACATGGGCGTTTAGCAAAAGTCGTATCTTTAATTTTGCCAACTCATAAAAGATGCATCTTGAAATTCAAAAATATATTTTACGCTTCGAAAACAAGTATTAATATGAGAGGAAAATACAGAAGCGTATTTCATTAAAAAATTATGGCAATATGAGAGAAATTAGGACAGTATCATTTTCTAATTAATCTTAATAAAGTTGGCTGCTGAAATTTTATACGTTCTCTCTCATTGCAATTAAAATTACATGGATTTTTAAGACATATGTAATGCAGTCTCTTACCTCATAGTCATCCGTCGCAACGAGGGCAAACAAATAAGCTGAAAAAATCACACCACTTAGAGCTATGGCATTCATTTTCAATGAGAAAGAACTGCTTTTCGATCTGGATAACCTGCATCGTCCCTTTTTATACATCGTGGAACACATGTTTTAAAAACAAGAATCAAATAACTTTCACTGCTTTTCCGTCAATTACTAAAACACTTGTGAGGCTATAAATATTTCAGTCCTTTTAACGACTGTACCAATTTAAGTAACGAACTGTAGGTATATTGGCAAGTGTTGTCCTTCTTAATGAGCAACCGAAGTGTTTTCGTTCGAAACAAGGGAACTGATTTCAGTACACTTAACAGGCTAATTCCATGCCAAAGTACACCATAACACAGAATTTTAAAGTTAGATTTTCATTCATTTTTTCTAAAATATTATGTACTTAATGGGTCAAACTTCTGTATTTAAAAGTGGACACAAAGTTTATGTTTTAGAATTTGGCAATACCCGGAATCAAAAGTAGAGTTTATATTAACATGGCAGAAAGTGCGTTCATATCAATCACACTCACAATTAAATTTTTGCGCTTTGATAAAGACATTTTAAAATGTTCTTGGTCTAAAACAGAGGACATATCTGAAATTGATTTTAGTGATCATTCAGTAAATAGACTCCCTGAACCAGCATTTGATAAACGAATGCACTATACATTTTTAAATGTTAAGTTCAATGACTTAAACATGGGATAATATGTTTTCTATATTTTATTTTGCAAGATTAAGAAAAATGTTTCTAATGTATGTTTTCTTAGTGTTTCAACTGTCAATAAAAATGTTTTTGTGAAGTGTAGTGTGGGTCACAGTTGCCATGTAGTGTGAGTCACAAACAAAATGTCATGTTATAAATTAATTATATAGTTAATTAATCTGTTAATAATCTGCTATTAAAGTACAATTATTGGAAGTAACAATAATTTTAAAACAAAATTTTTTGATAATCAACAGAGGAAGAAACAAGAGTTTTTGTACTTAATCAAAGTATCACTTCCCTTTCATGTAGTGTGGGTCACAGCTCAGTTTTCCCCATGTACAGAGAATACCCAGTAAGATAAATAAAATTTAGTAGCTAATATGTATAAATTAAACCTTTACTAAAATAAAACAAGATGCAAATCTCATTTTATTGTAATAATAATTTTTTATGGTAGCTTTAAGTTCAAGTTTAGCTCACTTATAGTGTGAGTCACGCACGGAACTAGCCAACAGCAAAACTACTTAATTTAGGCTTTTAAATTGACATCCAATTCACCGTACTTGCTGTATAGATATATTTATTATAAGCGTGGTACGTAGTTTAATTCAAATCGTATTGGAGCAACACAACGATCTATTAGTGACGGTCCGGAAAAAATACGAGGACCAGAGCTCGTAATTTTAAACCACGGTCAAATTGTAAGGTCACACCTGAGCTGGCACCCACACTCCAAACTTCCACAACACACCACCGACCAATCGGTCTGGTGGCTAAGGTGTTAACTTCTAGATCGAAAGGTTGCTGGTTCGAATCCGGATCAGGTGTTGCCTCGTCATCTTCCACAACACGCTAACGTGAGGATATTTGAGACCACGACAGATTTAACGGGCACCAACCCCCACTTATACGTCTTAGGTTGTACCTAGTTTCGAACTAGCAACCCTCGAGTTCCTAATCTGTTACTCTTCCAACTGGGCTAAAGTAACCCAATATAAAATGGAATGTACTCTCATTTAAATAGAAGCTTAATGTGTCCAATAATAGCGAGTTCTCTGTATTCTTTTGTAGTTTTGTACTGTCCTTAGTGCATTGATAAATGTTTAATGTTCGCTCGTACCCGTCTGGACAAAGTGATGACTGAAAACTGAGATTTGCCTATAATGTTAAAAAATCGTTTGTTCTCCTGATTAACGAACTAAACCAGGGGTGGCCAACCTTTTACATACCATGCGCCAATTTTTCTCATATACGAGTTCAGATGCGCCATACAATTCAAGCACCTTTTTTACCTTACGTTCATGGTCTTGCCATATCCTTAGTAACTTTTTTAATAAAATTATGTTTATTGACATAATTAACATTTTAAAATTATTCAACTATATTGTATGTAAAACAATGTCTATTACAGAGAATTCTTTAAATTTCAATCAGTCATTCGCGACCTCGTTTTCAATACCTTTATAACCAAGATGGCGTGCAAATATTTGGAAACAAGGCTTCTCCGTCAGAATAGGTTTTTTTTTCCGCCAATGCTCAAGCAATTTCATAGGACGCTTCTGTCATCGCCTCGTCTTCACAACTTACATTAGCAAAAATATTTTCTCTTCTGATTTCTTCCATTTTTTAGTCACATATTCTTTACGTAACTCCGACCTAGAACAAGTTTAATTTTTCATTCTATGTTAGCCTGATGCTGTGTTTTATACTGTTTTTTAAGATCATGTCTTCTATTATGTAAAAGAGTAATTTCACAAACAATGCATAAAACGATTTTCCTGATGGACTTGCTGTAAATAACTCATTTTCTGTTCGTTAAATTCACTTTTTATCTCATACTTTTTGCGCTTCTTTTGCACATTTTCTTTTGCACAGTGAATAATAATGTAAGAAAAAAACATTAAATAGTACACAAAATCTTGCGACGAAATGAGGAGTAAGAAAACTCTATGAATTGAACTGAGAGTACTATGGTGTTGAAAATATGAAGATATTTTCAGTTATCTACTTCAAAAGAATAAGGAGGCATAATAATGCAATGCGCCACTTGTATTCATCCAATGCGCCAAGCTTGGCGCATGCGCCACAGGTTGGCCACCCCTGAACTAAACAGTCCACGGGCAAACGAGTGAATTTTGACGTTAATACGTCTTTAAATTTGGTCAATATATAGGGAGTCAATGAAACCCTAGCGACCAAATAAATTACAAGATTTGTTGCGTTCATACCTCGTAAATTATAAATGATAATCTGTTTCAAATTTAGTAGGATAGAGGGCATATATCCGTATCTAAAATGGTAGGTATTGTGGTGGGGAGGGGTGTAGTGTTGATGTGTAGCTCTTGCGCTTAAACTCTTAAAATGGCGACTCCGCGCAAAATTTGGGCATCGTAATTTTGGTTTAAGAGAAGGTAGTGTTTTAGGACGCACTGAATCTGGCTTTTACCTGTCTTCCCCAGATATCGATAGCGAAAAAATTTAATCTATCAGTCATGATTGACTGGATTTGGTGGATGAAATACTTCGGTTTCACTGCTATCGATACGTCCTTTCAATAAATACAAAGAAAAATCATTTGAAAAAGTTTCGTTTACATTTCCATCTTGTTAGTATATCACCTTGAAGCATTTTACGCCTAACTTTCAAAGAGTGAGCGAATCAAAGGAACTGGTCGCTATTTGTTATTGAGTAGGGCCCGGATGTTAATGACCTAAAAATGATAGGAAAAGGAAGCTTTTATGACCTTAAAAGTCTTAACATGCGATCTTAAAGTCGTTTGAATTGGATTTGAAATTGTTATTTTATTTTTTACTTTTGAGACATTTACTGCTAAGCTGAATGTAGGTTGCGGTTTCTGCGGCGGAACGGTTATATTCCGGAAGTGACGACACGTGGGATCTTTTTCGTACACGATATCAACACTTCGCCAGTAAAAATTCCAAAGAATGAATTCCGAATAAATAAGGCCTCGTTCACGTGAGGCGTTACAACGCGCGTATGGCGAGGCTATCGAGGTCCCGCCATTAAATTATGTTTTTTTATTCCTCTAATTCAAGTTTCTATATTTGCAACCTTGAAGAGCCCTGATAGCTTCGTTTTACGCGCCTCATGTGAACGAGGCCTGCATGATAGTTGATTAATCAACATCAGTTAAACGCCAAACGTCGATGTGTGTGGTATTTGGTATTTATACAACTGTTAGTCTGGATTTTTTTTTTTTTAATAAAATAAAAAATATGTATTACGTTTTACCCGTTTAAGTTGTCTCCCTTTGTTGAAATTAATAATTTTAGTCAACAATAAACCTTGATAAAAAGGTCTTTCATAAAATTTACGCTTTCTCCCCTCCCATATGGGCGTATTCCTTCTCAACAAATGAAAAGAGCTTATGATAACAAAGTGAAGTTTTTCCGGGTAAATGGTTAATAAGAAACAAAATATGACAGTAACATGAACCATTTTCAAATATAGAAAGAAATTAATTTCGCCAAACTTAAAAACAGACGTACAATTAAATTATCTCTACTATTATAAAAGGAAGTGTTTGTGTGTGGACTGTCCTGACGAATCTATGGCACTTACAGTAATGGGATTTTTCACACAGGTAGTCCGAATTTTTAGAAATTTTTCTACGGCGCCGAAATTTAAAATCCAATCTAGAACATTTTAAAATGAATTTAATGAAATTTAATTATTATTGTTTTCTATAGAATGGCAACAGCATAAAGATATGACAGATTCTAAATTTATTTTTTCCGTGCTTCCTTTTGATTTTGCGAAGGAACGATTTCAGCCGACGAAAAAAGAAATAAAATTTTAACTGGATTTATGTAGTTCTTTTTTCTATCTCCTAGACCGCTAAAGATAGAGAAAAAATTTCGATGGATTTGAAATATGCAGAACGTTTCACATTAGATCGATATCCGAAAACATGATTTTCTTTAAATAAATAGTTTTTAAATTGAATATATTTATATTTTCGCGGAATTGTGACGTCACGCCAACCTTCGCGTTGGAGAAATCCATTTCCTGCACTCATACAATTCCAGAAAAGGAAAGCAAAACAAATCAAAAAATTTTGACTGGCATTGTTTAGTTCCTTTTTTTGTAAAATCGGGATCGTTAAAGATAGATTCAAAATTTCAACGGATTTGAAAACCGCTGAAAATTTTACACCAGTTAGATACCTAATACATTTGATGTTCTTTTAATAAATAATTTTTCAATTAAATATTTATATTTTTGCAAGATTGTGACGTCTTGCCGATTGGATCTCTTCGCAATTCGAATTGGACAATGAGCGTTTACCGTGGTGTTTCGCAAACATACACCACGGGCAACGTCCTGATGGTTGTTATCCAATGGGCTACGAATTCCCATTTTTCGCGAACCAAATGCGAATTCATAACAATCACTGAGGTTCAGTGAGCAGTGGTCGCACCTGACCCTTTGAAAAGAACTGTCACGGACATTGTCGTGCTGGCCTCACAGTGACTAGTGATCAATAAAAAGACTCTAATTATTAAAGAATATGCTTAAGCATGCTTATTTTGGTTTATTATGAAAATAAGGAGGTAGGTAATTTAATTAACATCGCACGGAAGCAACACAACGGACTATTGGCGACGGTCCGGTATGAAACCCGAAAGGAAAGATCGAAAGAATGAATCTCCTGAAGGGAAAGATCCAAGGATAATTCGTGATCTTGAACCACTGTCAGATGGTGAGGTCACGCCTGAGCTGGCAACCCCACTCTAAAAATCCACATTTTTGGTCTTTGGATTTAAAATCAGAACAAAGGTTGAAATATGATGCCCCGATCATATTTAAACTTTTCACTTCAATCATATACTTTTTCAAATCAAAACCATTCATTGTTCTTTCATTATCAATCTCATTTTTTATTCAATTCAAACCAATTCATTTATATTCTAGCTATAGTCGTGAGTGGTACGAAATATTAATCAAGTTCAAGCTTATTTATCATGTTTGATGATTCGTATTCAAAACAAATCGTACTTTGAGCTAAGTACTTTTCATACAAAAAATATTGGCTAAAGGATCAAGGTAGAATTCATTTATTACGGGGGTCCGAAATACAAAAAAAACTTCAAAAAGTCCTTTTTATGTTTCTTTTCTCTAAAAATTTGTAATTTAATTCTCTTTCATTTGACACCAATTTTATGATGATATATTGAGTAGAACCGAAGATATAAACAAAAAAATGTTTTGATAGCTGTTTTTTTTTTTTTTTTTTTTTTTTTTTTAAGTTTTGAAACTAAAAATATGTCGACATATCCGAAAAGATAACAAAAGTACAGTTGCATACAAATTGTACCCTAGAAAGGCAATATTAGCCAAAATAAACCTTAATCAAAGATCTAAAGACAGTAATGGATTTACTTACGTACCCGGAGGTTTCTAAGGTACTAAAATTTCACTTTTGTAACTGATTTTCAATCGAAAAACTTTAAAGTGATTTTTCTCCATTATGGATTTTTTACACTTTTCCCAACTTTAAAATTATATAACTAAAAATGTATTCAAGATAATTGTATGAAATTTGATATACATATTCTTCATACATATTTAAGTGATTTTTCAACAGGAATTAAAAAAATTATTGATATGTTTCAAAATATAAGTGTTTTTATAAATTATGAATTCAAAAAATGCTCATTTTAAATTTTTAAAATGTTAATATTTTTTTATATGCATGTATTAGAAAACTGTGAAGAAAAATTTTTAATTATATTATCTTCTTTTAGAAAATGTTAATACTGTATCTTTTCATAAGTAATTTCTCAAGTTATTTCAAAAGTAAACACAGTCACTTTTTTGAAAATTTTTAAATTTTAGAATTTTGTTAACTGTTACAAAGTTAATTTTTTTTTCATTTTCTATTTGTAAATTATAAGCTTTGTCTTCTTTAAAAATTTCAAAGAAATATCTTTAATAGCAAAAAAAAATAGAAAACTGTGTCCTGCACCCCCCTCCCCTCCCCCCTTAACCAAATTAGCCAAAATGATTGTCTATGCACAGGAAAAATTTTAGTTTTCGGAAATTTAATGTCTAGTACCTATTTAATATAAAATATTTAGAAAATAATCTTCACTAAAAAAGGAAAGTTAACTGGAATA
Source organism: Metellina segmentata (assembly GCA_947359465.1). Lineage (NCBI taxonomy): Eukaryota > Metazoa > Arthropoda > Arachnida > Araneae > Tetragnathidae > Metellina > Metellina segmentata. Next base: position 116,938,221 of record OX375873.1, read on the forward strand.
TTTTATACTAACTCAAAATTATCCCCAGTTTTTAAAAGATGTACACTACTTTTATACCTATTTCTCTTGTGCAAGGTGAGCAATAAGTCTTAAAAATTCAAGAAACTGAGTATAGCTTTGCATGTCAAAATAAATTTTTATAACTAAACGCTTGCCATTTTAATTCAATTTAATCCTTGTATGCCTTACATCATCGGATTAAAGCAGACTCTTTAACTGACAAAATAATAGGTTTATGTTCTACAGTTGTTAAAATCTGTCAGGTCAAAAAATTAAAAATAGTTTGGTAGTGTCATATATTTTCAAACAGATTACATGACACTTCTCGTTACCATGAAAATGAGCATTCAGTCTGTGAAAAAATGTCAATTAATGATTTTATGCTCTAAACTGACAATATTTATAACTAGGGGGAGCTCCCTCCCCCCTGCTCGCTTACGCTCGTCAACAACACTCGTCTTAAAAACAAATAAAAATTGCAAAGTAAACAATTATTGTAAACAAAAAAAATGCTCTGTACATTTATTTCTACAGACTTATACCAAAGCTATCAACAAGACTAGATAACACTACAAGTATTCAAATTACATGACAAACATAAAGAATTTATAAAAACTTATTACTAGATGCTGCAATATTAATATGTAAATGTGTATTGTTAAGAAAAACACAATTAAAATGGAATACTTTTCATCATATAACACAAAACTAAGGTATAAAAATAGTTATCACAAAGAACTAATTTCGCCAAAGTTGCACTTGCATACCAAAATAAAATTTTCATATCAATGTAAATATAATACTGATGTTATGAATGTTTCAACATCGAAGAACTGTACATTAAAAATTTATTTTTACTTCATAATGTACATTTAGAAATAAGAATATCTCATTCTAAAAATATTACATGGACAATATCGAGCTTCAATAACTTACATCTTTAAATATAGACGGTGATTATAAGCTTCTATATACAGCAAAATAAATAATAGGGTCTTTGTTCAAGTTATGAAAATCAAAAGCATACATTTCTTCAAGTTTTGTAGAACTTTTTAATGCTACTAGTCGGGCTGCGCCGGCTAGCGCTCGGCAGTGTGTAATAGTGCTTTTTAAACTTTTTTACACACCGTAATTAAACATGTTTTGATTTGTATATTTTATTCATTTTTGTGAAACAATTCTTTAAATCATTGCATATTCAATCAAATATTTAAGCAAAGCTGGCCGAAATGTACATATACCGCTACAAAATTACCCGCGTCTAGAGATATTTTGCAGGAAATAGACATATCATTAAAATCTAACTCCTAAATAATATTTCTGCAACATGTAATATACCGGAACACATAATGCAAACAAAAATAAAATTCCAATCCTTGAAAAAATGCTAAATTCTGAAAAAATAAACACGTACGCATCTTTCCAAACGTGTTGAATTTCGACTTCCTGATTATATTTATTGTGAAATAGAATAATGCGACAAAAGACTTTTCAACGATATTGACAAAGACAATAATGATTTATTAACAAAAATAACACATTTATAATACTTGGGAATCCTCAAATATGTCGGCAACATCTCGCAGTCAACTCAAATACCCAAACACGGAATTCTAAATCAAATTAAAAAAGTAAACATTAATTCTGACGCGTGGCCCGATACCGGGTAGCAAAATTACGTTTACATCAAAGGAAGAAATAAAAAGTAAATTCAAACATAAATATTACAATTTAATTCCTTATTTTTAATAGAAATTGACCTCGGCTATTTGAAAACAGCAAGAATTCAAAATATCTGGGTTATTTTATATATGTTGATTGTTGCCATTCGACGATACACAAATAACGTCGATTTCGGGTCCACGTACGTTAGTGTTTTATATATATAGATACTAAATCTGAAAGTAAAAATTCTGTGCACTGTGTAAAATAAGTGACGAAAAGAAAATTTTCAAAATATTAATTAAAGTTAATCATATATATAAGCAGAAGAATATCACAAATCAAAGTAGAACAACGTAAGACATTTAAAAAAATCAGCAAACCTGATTACCATCCAAAATGTTTCTAGCCATAATGAAACATATCACTCAATTATTTTTTAATAAGCAATGTTCTGTGTGACAAAGTGTTACTAATACTACTATACTAATGTCACAATTCTCAAAAATCCAAACTCAAAAATAAATGTATAATTGTAAAAATATGTTTTTTTGATAATTCTATAAAATTTTTATACATTTAGAGAATAAACCAGGTGATTCTATATTTAAATATCCATTTGGTGCTAAATGTTACTCGTAACACATTCACTGACTATTTTCACCGCTGACACAGTTTAAATGTTCCTTCAGTAAAATTTCACATACAACTGCTTTACCGCAAAAAAATTCGAAACTTATTTCTTTCTCATGACTATTTAGGATAGAAAGAATAGTTTAGGATAGAAAAAATGAATGTAATAATGTGACTAAGCTTAAAATAATACTTTAAAAGATCATTGGTCCTTCATCGTAATATCACACGGAGTACCCCATTAATATGCACAGTCTATAATTATGCTATATCATCATACATTATTCAACATTCAAATTAAATAAAACTTTCAACATTAGAAAATGAAACAGTTATATAAGGGGAAAATGCAAACATGCAAAATTTTATTGCATTATGTAAGACACAGTCATTCATTCATATGTGCTATAGACATATTTTTCACTTTGCTGAAATCAAATATAAATGTAAGGAAAAAATACTCTGAATAAAGTTTAAATATTTTAAATATTCATTGAATTTTGAAAGTACAATAGAAGGAGTTGGTTTTCAATTAAAATTGTTCCACGCCGTTTCATATTCAACTGTAACAACATTGAATATGAAAAAATGTTGGCCATCTGTCTTCACACTAAATGAGAACTCCTTTCCTTGAAACAGAAACTCTTTCACAGCTAGATTACAACTATTTAAAAAAGATATAAGTTTACAAAAATGACATCTTAGTGTCCAACAATTTAAGTGTTTCACAAAATACAAGTACAATACAGTTCTCAAGTCTATATTATCTTATTAAAAGATTCATACATATGTAAAAAAAACGATGTAACATATGTGCAAAGTACTTTCTTAAAAATTCAATATTAAAATATTAATTTTTTAAAGTTGTCCTAATCAATCGTTTTTGGCGGTACAGCTGTTCTATTTTTGGTAATGAGTTCATATGTTCTACATCCCTAAGAAAAAAACATAATGGTTGTAGCGTTAATTGCTTATATTATCCAGCTTCTTTCAAGGACACATCCTTACACTTATATTTTGGGTATTAAGGAAGCTTTAGAAGGTGTAACAACGATAGAGTTCGATGGTTCCAGTTCTTGGTGCAATGATTCCGTAAAACGCACCACCTCGCGAGGTTCGTCCTCATCACTATCATACCCAATTACATCCCTACTTAACAGGTACGGCCCTAACATACTGGTCAGGGCTGCACCTAGTGGAGCGGTGAGGAAAATGGACAAAACGGAAATATTCAGAACCTAATGCAGGAACGAGAAAAAAGAATTAGTTGTCAGACATGTAGTATTCTTACAGCAGAGTAAAAACATTTTACATTATGAAAATATGTAAGTAATATTTATGAAACATCAATAAACATCAAGGATTTGCAATTTTCTGGTCACCAACTGTCAAAAAAGATCTTAAATGGATTAAATATTAAAGTGTAGTCAACACTGACTTTCAAGCACTTGTTGAGGAATCTGAATACTCTGGGTTGCTTGTTTGGGGGCTTATGGCACAAGGGCCATATTTGGCCAAGCTGCACCAAACAAAAGACAAAACCTCAAGTAAAAAATGTTGCGAAAGGGAGAAAAAAGGGAGCCCGGAAACAGAAAGTGCTTAAAACTGCGACGTACGTCGCAGAATACATAAAGTCTTTGCAGAACAATTTTTCCTTAATTTTGTCAAAATTTTGGCCGATTTTTTTTTAAATCATAAGTTACGATATTCTGCAGTGTAAAGTGCGCTCCTTGCCACGCTTTTTTTTTCTTTTCTAGCTACGTAACAATCTTCCTACACCACCCAAATCACCACAAACACTTTATAAATAACACATCTTCTATGTCAATGACAAAATATTTAACTTCAAAAGATATCGACAGAATTGCATATTCTGAAAGTATGCCTTGGTTTTAAATAAAGTAAGTTAATTAATTTTTATGTTTTATTATAAACATATTTGATACATATTTAGCCGATAATTTTGCTTTACGTCTGTTTTTGATTTGACTACAGTTTTCAAAATTCGGACAAAATGCCTGCAGAACAATTGCAATTGCTTGGAGTTGTGTTGCAGAGCACTGAACATAATTCTGAACATGGGAGAGGGAGTGGGGGGAAAGAATAGTGGGATTAAAGCAAATAAGGATCGTTTGTTTCCCCTGGAGCGCGACCCCGTGTTTACTAAAAACATTAAACCAAATGGGAAAATAAAAGATCACTATAGTACCTTAGGTCCATGAAGCCCATACACACCTAGAAGATGTGCCCCTAAGGGCTGAATTATCTGGGGTATTGGAACAAAGTTCTCGATAAAATGTGCAAGACATGCCGCTTGTGAGTAGGTTTAATTTCCCTCAACTTAACTCACTTAAGTTGTTAAGTTTCTTTTATATAATGAATGATAATACCAGGTTCCATAAAGCAACTATAGGCAACCAGCACTTACTCTTTTCTTTTCTATCAATTGCAGATATTTTCAAAATTTTCACACTGCATAAACACTATTAAATACAAAAATCCTTGATGTTTCTAAACATGTGCAAAATCTCAAGCTCCTATCTAGTCTTTGTAAAAAGATATAGTGCAAAAGAAATTTGATAGTTTAAACTTTTGAATCAAAATTTCATGACTAATTACATAATAACTGATTGGCATATTAAAATAAATATGAAACCAATCCAGCAACAAATCAGGCTGCTTTAAAAGTACTCTTTGAAACTTAGGATTCAATTTCATGATTAAATGAATCAATTATCTAAGCACGCACTGCTTTACATTCGTACAGAACACAGTAAAGATCAGAGGAGTCTAATACAAAAGAGAAACATATATTGTAAAATTAAAATAACTGCAGCAAAAAGAAATTACTTCCCTGAAAATTAATTGCATGAGTTTTTATTACCAAGTACATGTTCTTTAAAATTTCCACATGCACGTGGAGTACCATCCATACAACTCGTACCATGATCCATGTAACCTAATCTGTACCTAATTTTAGAATTAAATGTTGTGTTAGTCCACATCTCTGTGTCATCCAACTTCACATCTTCAGCACACTCTAGATGTTATAATACATATATATCTTGTTACTTAAGTTTAAAAAAGGATTAAATTCTCATTGAACTTCGGTAAATTTTCAAGTAAAGTCATAAAATTTTCGACAATAGCAGTTTTAGAGACGATTTTTTCGTAGTCACGGTTAAAAAATAGTAACAAAAGTCGCCTTTTAGTCACCTGTGGCAGCCTTCAAGACTTACCTTTTCTTATCATCTTTTGTGCACCCAGTTTATTGATTCTTCAAAAAAAATAATAAACAACACAAATAAATTGGGTTGTTTTTCAAACTAATTTCATTCTGATGGCAGCTTGATACATGCATTGTTTAAGTGAAACAGCTTTCATGGACAGGAAACAAACCCCACTGTTATTTATTTACCAGGTGTTCATAAAGTCATACACAATTCGGTGATAAATTATGTGTCTGCTTGTGTTAACTATGGCTATAAACTAGCCTCAATGGTACAACGAGAATTTTGAGGATGATTTGGCGAATTTCCAATATATTTTCTGTTGTGTAGACAGATACAGGCAACCACATGTTATCCAATCTACTATAAATGGAATAAAATAAGCTTGCCCCTTGCTCGGCAATAACTGAACTCCCCGAAGGCCTAGCTCAAAAAACAAAACAGTGAGTAGAGTCATTAATAGAGTCACATAACAATTCACAGTAAGCTGACTGTTTGAATTTTTACACTTGTTCACAAAAGCACTTGCCGGTTAAAAGTCGTGTTATTTTCTATTTACAAGATATAGTGGCAAGCTGGAAACTTTTTTATTGCACCTATAATTTGTGGAATATATCAAGTAATCTAAAAGGTCAGTATGGGTCTTCAACAAGAAACAAGTAATACCTCTATCTAGTGGCTGTCAAAAGAAAAATGTGCTAACTAAACAACCCCACTCAACAGTCTATGAATTGCAACAGCTCTAAAATACAAATTAATACATACTATGGTTCCCTTTCGCACTAATTCCTCATCCATATTATTCTCTCTTGCATAATCTAGAATTTGTGATCCAATGGCAGCCTGTGAAACAAATAAAATCTTAGGGATGAAAATATCAGATAAATGGACATTGCAGAAAAGTTAATTAACATTTTAAGACTGCATGACATTCTTAATTTGTCTCTGAATTCTAAATGCAGTTAGCTAACACAATGAAATAAAGTATAATTTGAATACTAGATATGAGAATATTAAAATCTAATACAATATTTCTTTTATGTTAGGATTTTCAAAAATGTTGCATCATATTAAATTTGTGATGTTTGCTTCACTTGCAATTTATAAATGATAAGTTTGGAATGTTGCAAATTTCCACCAAAATACTGTCTTATTTTAAACATTATCATAAAAATCACAAAATACCTGCACAGTTGCTTTGGGCAGCCAAGCGCAGCAAACAAATAGCTTCTCTTTACAGTTCATATTTGCACCAGCACATACCAAAGCCGTAATAGAACTCCGACAAATAAGTCCCAATAGTAGACACAGAACTCCATAGCCTGCACAATCGAAACTTTTAAGTTATCAGGTATTAAATTTGAAATAAAATAGGGCAATATTATTACAATTTACGCAACAAAAATAAAATTTTAAGCGAGTTTTTAGGGAAATCAGCAAAAATAGGGACATTAGGAAAATAGTAATTTGGAAAAACAGGAAACATTAACAAGCACTTAATTTAAACTCAGTTAAAACGTTGTGTTTGCACATAACGATCAATATTTGAGTATTGGTCAAGGCTTCTGGATTGAAAGGTTCCTGTTTCCAATGCGGGGTTAGGCATGAATGTTTGTCCATCTGGAATGAATGCATGACCTGGCTATAAACGGGTTGCACCTAGAATGTGTGATGCGTATGAGATGTTACTTGAACCTTCCCTCCCCATGCTTCACCAGTTTAAGTGGTGGTTTAAAATCTATCTGGGTAGTGACATGATGAGTAATTTTCAATTGCCGGGCATTAGTAGAAACAGCATGCTGTAGCAAAACATACCCAAATCACAACAATGCTATGCTGCTGAAAGAATTATAACAGTCTGAACAGAATTATAGCCTTTTTTGGAAATTATTATAATGTTAATCTATTTTCAACAACAGGATAAGTTACTTTAAAAGTTTGTGAAATGCTTTGACAAAATAAAATTAAAGAAAGCTCTCGCAAAGATTTGGATGTGTGTTGACTAACTTCAATCTCATTTCAAAATCACTGAGACAGTTTTCATTGGAGGATGGCTAACTACATTCATTAGAGGTTATGCCACTTTTTAATTTGGCAGTATATTAATACAAAAGAGTAATTTGTCTTTTTCTGACATCTCTAGCACTTCAATGACACACTTCAAAATCTTGTCACTTCCTTCTAAAACTATTTTTGTACACTGGTGCAGAGTTTAAATTTGTATCACATTAAACAGATAAAACTAGTCACAAAATAGTCTAAACATTTTATCGACTAAAAGTATTCTCTTATTTAAGTGTTAACTATTATTATATTTCATATTAAAAAGGTATATTGCATATTAACATAACCTCAATTATGAAATTAAAACCATCAATCAAGTTTGAAAAAATTTGCATTAAATACGAAAAAAATATAGCTTTTAAAGAAAATCTTTTTTTTTTTTTACACAGCAACAAAGTCTGTTACATTAACTATTTTTTTTACCATATCGTTTCTGTTATATAAATGGGCTAAGAATCTAGCAAAGGTGCGAAGTACAGAATGCATAATACTGCAGTTTAAAAACATACAGCAAAGGTAATACTTAAAAATTTATTAAGAATGTATACCATACAATAAAACAGCAACTCATAAAATAACATACAAATGTCCAGTATGTGGATTGGGGAGATAAGAATATAAACTAACTTCGCTTATATCAGGGCTCGAAATACCCGGGTGCACAGGTGCACATGAAAATAAAATTGTGCACCTAATTTTTTTACGCTAGGTGCACGCATTGCACCTAAAGTTAAAAAAAAGTTGGGGAACGTGTGTTATGTTATTTTGATGTTTGAACAAAATATTAGTATCGACTTCTCTCGCTCTAAAGGAACGTAATTAAAATTCCTAAATTCACACACTATGCGAAAACAAAATCGCTGGGCCGTAACGGGTTTATACAGGAGGAAGGTCAACTTGTGTCATAGCCACCAGAACTTTCCGATGATCGAAACATTTTCCAGACGGCTCTGTTGAAGCGACTGTCGTGGCAGCCGTTAACCGGAGAATTTATATGTTTAAACATTTTTATTTACCATCTACTACTAACTTATCTAAACACATCTGTTTACATTACATTAATGCTCTTATATTACGTTTTTTTAAATATGCTCCTAAAATATAACCTGTGCACCTAATTTAAAAACTTAGGTGGTAAAAAATCAGGTCAGATTTGCATATGAAAGATTTGCTACTTTAAACTGTTGAAAGAACAGGAGAATATCCAACAGTTTCCTTTCAGCTGAAAATACTTTATTGCCCATCAAGAAATTCTTGGTTGAGTAACAAGTGTATACCAAACATTTTATGTTACAGAGAAATTTAAAAATTGAGTCTCACATATGTCCTTTCACAATAAAGGTAAAAACTAGTATGTCCAATTACCAGCAGTATTTTGAAGTGTCTTTATTGTTACCTCGGCACCAATTGTAGCAAAGAGAAAAGGCTGAATTATTTCCCAAATCATAGCAGTTGTGTCATGCACACCAGCCTAAAGTGGATAACAATTAATACAAAATAAATGTAAATAATTTGTAGAGTATTTCATCAGGTAAATTTATTGCAACAGTAAAGATAAAAATTAGATTATAATTGGTTTAAAATTTAACTGCGTGGGATTTTACAGATAATTAATAGATGAGAAAGTTTTATAAGTCTTTAGTTTTATGTTTTGTGAAGTGAAATTGTGGATTTTGCTTCCATCATATCATCTGAAGTTGCTGCAACAAAGGATAAGTATTTTTTAACACACATGACATATTTTTCTAGAAAAATTTTGAATTTGGAGTCGGGATTAATTATTTTAAAGGAAAAGAAATAATAACATGTTTTGATCATATAAATCTGTGTGAAGTGTTCTCCTTAAGACTATGAATATGATTTTTCACCATTTAACGCAAACAGAAAACGCCTGGTTGTTCCACGCCCGTTGTCCTGGTTGTTGAAAACGCCCGCCTGAAAATTTGTGATCATAGAAAATTTTCTCCTTTAAAAAAATCTGTTAAATATTTGTTCCATCTGCTAGAAGTTTTTAAAAAAGAGACAAAACGTTCGTTGGCTTTTGGTAAATTTTCAAAAAAGTGGTTAACATTTTGAAAATTAGAGAGTTTTGACATGATGTTACTTTAAAATATGCCAGGGTGGAAAAATATTCATGAAAGTCGCCTTTTAGTCACCCGTGGCAGCCGTGTAGATGAACACTTCATTTACTAATTCATGTATTATTTTATCAGGAAATTTAATGGAATTTTGATGTATTCTGATTAAACTAGTCCTCAAATTTACTTTGAATACCTAAATTATTTATGAATCGGCTTGAAGCTCTATGGAACCATCCATAGCAACATCCTAGGTTTTATAACGTATATATCCATGTCATATTTAAAAGTAGTCATGGGCTTTGTGGTTTAACATTAAATGTTAACTTTGGTGACAGAATTCTACCTCATGAAAATAGATGTAAAAAAAATTCCAAGCAAATTAAGTTTAATAGAATTAATGAAAGCAAAAATTCATAAAACAGATTCTACTGCTAAGCACCACTTCCATTCGAATCCTAGATATTAATTTCACTTAACAAATAAACGATAGAACAAAATAAAAACTTAAATGCGAAAAATTATATAAGTAGCCTTTTCAGTCTCCCTAATAGAGTTCTTAGAATCAGTTACTATTGTTTCTGTAGTTTTAGATAGTCTGTTCATAGTTTAGACCAGCGGTTTCCAAACTTTTTTAGCCACATATCCCTTTTTGAGGAAAAAATTTCTCGTGGAGGCTCAGAAAATGTGTGTGTGAATAATAGGGTACTATACTGTCACTCAAAGTACAAAAGTCGTTCTAACAGCTACATTTTTCAGGAGAGAAAAAAATTAATCATTTTCCTTATGATTTGAGTCTATTATTATTACATACATTTGATTGTAACTTTTATTGGATCAACTGATGATATAAGAGATTTTGCCACTAGGTGAAAATCACAAAATGCCACAAATAGCAATAATTTTAAAAAAATGGAATTTTTGACACACGATCGTTTGCACTTTGAGTGACGATATATTAATAAAGTAAACAATAGTAAAAAAACACTGGAGACAATATTATTTATTATTTAAGTCTACAAAATTAACTAACTAGATAAGCTATTTGAACAATGTTACATGTACACCCTAAATTAATGGAAGCAGCAATTTAGTTTTGTTATCTTCAAAACTGCCACGGAAGGAGCCCCTGAGAATCACTTGTGTAGCCCCAATTTCTACGCAAAGCAATTTGGGAAACACTGAATTAGACTATGGTCTACAGTGATGGGACTGCTGTCATTTTGCAAGTATGTGATAAGTCACGATAGATTTAACATCTGAATGAATGTTACAATAGTATGCATCAAATATTTTCAGCAGTTACCCGACATAAGACTTAAAACTTCCTCGTACCCTTATAATATATATTTATGAGTTTTTGATGTAAAAGTATAGATTAGGTTTACAAGAATAGAAATGCTGAGAATCATACAAATTGCCTTGGGTTCTTCCTCCAAGCAATGGCTGCCACAAATGAAAGAATAAGACATCCCACAGGTCCAGCGCCAGGTAATCCCATAATTTTACAAAGAAACATGAGAGACATGCCAGAAAATGACATCAGAAGTACATTGTAGAGGACTAAAGTGGCCTAGAAACATCATAACACTTTCAATCAATCAAAACAAAAACGATTTTTGAAGGTAGAGTAATTTGCAGCATAGTAAATTGTAAACGACTCGACAACTGTATACAGATAAGGCTTCATTTTATTGCAGCTTCAGTGATTATGATGGTATTATATTGGTACTCAACACAACCAATAATCTAAAACTGTTCCTTTCTCAATTTAATGAAGAAATTTCTCCCAATAGAACAGTTAGAACTAAAGGGCCAAGTTGGTCAAATATGACTAAAATCAGGTTGTAAAAATGTACAAGTTGTAGCATAGTGGGTGCTTTAGTGAGGAGGTAGTTGACCTTGGTGAAAGCTTCAATTGAAATGTAGTAAGCCTGCCAGGGTAAAGAGCTGACATACTCCTCAATAACATGTATGTGAGTCTATTCATAAAGTAGGTCAATGATTGTCAGCCAGTGTGCCACAAGAATGATGCTGGGGTGCCTTATGTATGGTCAAATAATTGAAGTTGCTCATAAGAGTTATTTCATTTCTACTGTTAAGTTTTGAACTTTTAGAGAATGTGCTCACAAAAATTTCACACTATAAAACATTTTGTATGAATAATTTTGATTATTTTCAGTACACAAATAAGCTGTGTCAAAAGTATTTTTAAAACCTCTTTTAACCCTTACGCTGAGGCGCTTATATTTTTTCAATCGTCTCACAGAAAGGCTCTTTCGCCTGGTTGTCCGACCCTTACTCACCAATTACCTAACTTTAGCGATAGAGCCTTGAGTGGCATTAACAACTGAACGTTTCCTTTCATAGTATTGCGTGGCGTATCGTTAGGCATGAGATAGATATCAACGGAGCAACTTTCTGTCTTTCCCCGAAAGCGTTCCCACCTCACGGTCAACTGAGTAGGGTACCGAACAAAAGTAGGAGCCCTCTAGAACAGGGATGACGAACCTATGACCCGCGGGTCAGACACTGACCCACACAGGCTTTTTAAATGACCCAAGCGTTGATTTTTATGAACTTATCATCATCATTTCATGCGATACAGAAATAATTTTAATTATTTTTCGAACCACTCTTTTAAAAACTGTTGAGGAATTACAAATGTAAACAAAGAACTTAAAAGTAACAAAAAATGCATAAATGATTTTCGTAAAATGTTTTACATTTATCCATAAAACGTAATGCTATTTTGAGATTTATATGAATGCCGATTGAGTAGAACATGTAAATTCATAAAATACCGCTTGCGAATTAACAGATGTGGTAAATACTAAAAATAAAGACATATTTATTAAGGCCTCACACATGAGCTGAGTAAAACGCGCGTTTGTCGAGGCTAGCGAAGTCCCACTCTTCAAGGTCGCAAAGATAATAACTTGAATTATTAGGAAAAAAACACAATAAACGACAATTTGCACAGTTATTAGAGGAAGTGGAGAGACAGTATTCAGGGATTTTGACAAACAACAATCTTCGATGGCTTAGTTCCGGTCAAGTTCTTAATCTGTTTGTCATTTTATTAGAAGAAATTACGCTCTTTTTGAATGAAAGAAACAATAGTTTTGACGAATTTTCAAATACAGATTGGTGAAATGATTTTATGTTTTTATGCGAAATCACTCAGTATTTTAATGAACTGAATAAAAAACTTCAAGGAAATGGTCAAATTATTTTAATGATGTTTGAGAATATTAGAATATTATGATGAAACTTTACATCTTTACTACGGATTTGGAAATGAAAATCATGAAATATTTTCTTCAATTACAAAAAACATTTTCAAAACACAATAACATTGGAAACCCCGCTTGACGTTCAAGAAAATGCAATAGGAAAATATTTAACGATTATACAGAAATAAAACAAGCTATTATTACAAGAGATTTAATCAATTTAAAAGTATGGAAAATACATTTCATTTTTTTTTATATCCATACAAAACGAAGTTCGAAACAATGGAGTTAAACGAATTTAAGTGGCTTGGTATCCATGATTTATAAATGGAATTAGTTAAATTTCAAAGCAGCATAGCTTAGAAAAATGAATTTTATAACTTGATTTAAGAAGCAGAAGGGGAAATGTCTGAAATTAGTGCAAATTAGAATGATCCCACACTAATATTATATTAAACATATGGGACTCTTTACCGAATAATTTTGTATCAATGAAGAAACTTGCTAATGCTCTTTTAACGCTGTTTGGATCCACATATTCATGTGAAAAATTGTTTTCTTCGATAAATTTTGTAAGGTCTACCAATAGAAATAAACTCGGAAATGAATTGACTGCAAAATGCATTAAACTAATGAATATTGAATCTGAACAGAATAGTTAGAAATTATCTGACAAAAAACAACAACAGATTTCTCATCAAATATACTTTAACTTTACTGTACATACACATACCTGTAACTATATTATCTACTAGCCACTGCGTGGCTAGCCCGGCGTTGCCCGTGCCCATGGTGTTTGGTTTTCATCTGGCGTAAAATTTTGCGCAGATTTCAAATCCGTTGAAATTTTCCATCTGTCTGTAACAATTCCGATTTTACGAAAACAGAACATAACAATCCCAGTCAAAATGTTTTCATTTCTTTGCTCTCCTTCGTTAAAATAAAAATCTGTTTTTGTTTTTATTTTAACGCAAAGGGCAGAAAATGTAATATCTTTATTTTTGGAAAGCGAAAGCTCACGTGACGTCACAATCTCTTGCGAAAGTTAAAATATTAAAAGAAAATCAAACAAATAAGCAAATCTGTTGTAAAATATTCCGCAAATTTCAAATCAGTTAAAATTTTTATACCACCTTTAAAGACCGCTGAAGTAGAAAAAAGCACTGAAGAACGCCAGTAATAACTTTAGTAATCTTTTGCTTTACTGGAATCCGCTTCGCAGGAAATCAAAATGAATGAATCTCGAAATAAACAAAGGTAATTCGAATGTGTTCTCTCCACGGAGATGAAAAAAATTGCATGGTTCCAAAGGCTGACGTCAAGGTGACACTTGAGGGCAAAAAGTCTAAATTTTGATGTTTCTTTATTACTCGGAATTACCACGATATAATGAAGAATAGTTAAAAAAAACTATTAAATTCATTTTAAAATGTTCTAGATCAAACTTTAAAATTCGCCTCGACTTTAAAATTGCAAAAAATCTGCACTACCTGTGTGCCAAATCCCATTACTGTAAGTGGCATAGATTTGTACTGAGTATATATATATATACTCAGTGCAGGGGGGCTGGGCACGATTTCTCCCCTTTTACATCGATATTTTGCTCTTCACTTGTAAAAGTAAAAGTTGCAAAACAAAAAGGAATCGTTAACTTTTTAAACAATTAAAAAATTGAGAACCAAAAAAAGTAGTTTTTTGCCATTCTCCTTCCCTTTTGTCCAAGTGACCCACGAGCTAGTACTAAAAATAATGTACAAAATTTGACCCACTGCTTATAAAGTGTCGCCATCCATGCTCTAGAAGGTCAGTCGCTAACAGCTCGTAAATGGTGATCGATGCCAGCAGTCACTTAAAAGGGGGATAACATCCACATTACACAGATCTATATCATGCCGTCGGTATAAACGAAATTTTGTGATAACAACTGTCTACCAGCCGCAGCGTAAAAGTTAAAGCATAAAAATAGGTTATTCTTTTTCAAATCGTTCAAAATCGTACTTTTTTTCATGTCAGATTGCAAAATATATGGTTTGGTGTGCCATGGAATTTTAGTACTGAATTTATATGTGTCATGAAGTAGAAAAAAATTTGAGTTAGATGATAGGCTGAAAAGTATACGAAACAGTCCTCTAACTGGCATTTTTAGCACAGATTACGGCTATGAGTCTTATCACTTGAAGCAATTCTCACTTATGCTGACAAATGAATTAGTATGTCGTTTGCCATGGATGACTTTTTCCCAGCCAACTTTAAACCACAGCTTACGACACCGAATGATATTCTCGCATGGCCAAATCTGTGCTATTGATGCCAACTGTGGAACTACTTTGTTTACATTTCAATCTATCCATCTAACTTAATAAAGACTCGTTCAAAACCACGTGACTCAAATGCCAACTGATCAGAGCTTGACTATAATACAAATAAAAATATATCATTCTTTATATGAACACATTTGACTGTCTGTTGCCAATCAAAAATGGAAATTATAGAATTTGGAGGTTGACCCTTGTAGCACCTCTTTAATCTATCTAATAATCTAATTTCCATAAAAAAAAAAAAAAGATGGTAGTTCAGTAGTAGGCGTGTGAAGCTATTAAAATAAAGAGCAATTAAAATGTTAATCAAAATATAACACAATTTCTTTTCATGCAGGTGTTTGGCTTTTTTAAGTTTAGCTCAATTTTCATTAACATTAATTTATTTATGGAACATGGAATTTATTTTTTTTTCTCAATAAATAAGCAATGGCCTGCTTAAAATGAGTTAAAACAGTACATTTATTTGCTTAAAGACATATTTGATTAAATGAGTCTATTTCATATGCTCAACAGCAATACATTGTACAGACAACTATGTTCGAATCTACTAATTAAATCATTCAATTTTTAATCGATTTCTATTCCATTATCAAATTCTTTGCAATTTAAGCAACAAGATAAGGAAAAACATACCACTTTTCTATCTGAACTTGGAAAAAGCCAAAAAATAATTCCATATACACAACCAAAAGCAAAGCCCATCAATGGCTCCAGTGGTCCTTTTATAATAGTCCATGCTAATTGAGCTGGAAACAAAAAAAAAAGCTAAGTTAAATCGAATACAGGAATCAAAGTAATAGTGTACAAACTTAAATATGAACAAATGCCATGCACTTAAATTTTCTGCTAAGTTTACTACCAGAAATTATTTTTTTAAATAAATTTTTCTATAAAAAAAGAATGATGGTAGTTCAGTAGTAGGTATGTAGAGCTATTAAAATAAAGAGTAATTTATTATGTTAACCAAAAATCCAATACGTTACATACACACAACATGACCCAAACTATTTAAATTAATATCATACATTCAAACGTCAATCAAATCCATGAAAGTGCAGTACATGTCTGTAGGTTAATGGTAGTGTGACCAAGAAACCCCAAAGTCAAACCTCGTCTAGATTTTCAAAGTCAAAATGTCAAACATAATTCCTTAGAGAAATTTGGGGCAGCGGTAGGCCAGTTGGAAGAGTCATGGATTAGCAAATGGAAGGTTGAAATTTTGACACTCAATCCAAACAAGGACCTTCATGTGTAAGGGGAACGGGGCATGTTAAATCTGCTGTGGCCTCAGATGTCCTCACATTGGCATGGCGTGGAATTTTGGAGAGTGGCGTATCATCTCAAGTGTTGCTCCATCATCTGTCTGTAGTTCAAAATGACAAGGTGTCCAAGGATCTCTCCCTCCGGAGTAGGTAGGGCGCCAATAGTCTGATGTGTTGCTCCAGTGCGACTACCATAAATTCAACTACCTACCTTTCATAATTTGTTTATGTTTTTAAAATGATAAGTTTTGGGATGGCCAGTCTAAAATCAAATAAAAGGTAAGGTATGGAACAAAAATTGCACAAATGTTTTTTCCACCTTAATTGACATCAGCAAACCTGAAGATGCCTTGCCTTAGGTTGAAAAGACTAGTAATGAACAAATAAAAAATTACTTAAAGATGTATTCACTGTTTCAGAATAAAACATACATTTAGATGTGGCCATGCTAAAGCACATGGTGAAACCAGCAATTGCTAATACATCATCCAACGTTGAAGCTGCCATTATCAAAGTAGGTATTCCTTTTTTCACACCATAACCTCTATGTTCTAGATTTATCAAAATTGGCAGTACCACTTCAGGAGAGATTGCAGATACTATGAACCTGTAAAAAAAAAAAATTAAAAGTTTAGAATTTATTCACTTTTTACATACAAGTACAAATCTCATAATTAATACATAGGGGAGAAGAGAAATAAAAGTTTTTAATTTTAGGCTATTTCCCATGTCAATGTAGCGAATAAATATATTAGTACGCATTAATAGATGGAAGTTAAGTCAGATAGTTAAAAGATATAGTGCTGCTCTAGTGACCTTGGGCAAGTATGCTGCGAACAGCCACCACAAAGTAATTTTAAATTCTTACAACTTGGCCATCCTGCAACATCACTGGTCTCACTGAAAGCTTTATACAATATAAAAAAGGTTTTTTAGGAAAAATGTTACATTATGACTAGGGGCAACTTTTTTGTTGCAGTAAAAATGGAAAAAGTTGCATTTATCATTGCCTAAAGGTGCATTTATGGAAATAAAGTTGCATTTATTTTTGATTTACTAAAAAATCTAAACTAAATTATTCGTAAAAAATGAAAAAGTTCAAAATATATTGATAATTTTAGTTGTGTACAACAGTATTATAATACATCATTAAATACAGAAGAAGGTTGAATGGTCGATCCTTGGCCAGTAATTTCTGTAACATTGAAAAACTGCATTAGCCGCAGTCATATAATGTGCCGTATCGGATAGCAGAAGCGCAAAATCCTTTCGCTCAACATTCAGAGATTTTAAAACGTCCTCTACAAGGCGAACAATATATTGATGATCGACACTCACCTCACAAACTCTGCAGTCGATTACGCAAGTTTCCTCTGTGTTATCAAGAGTGCCAACCAATGTGTTAAAAGTACTTGCCATTAATTTCACTTTAATTTCACTTTTTAGGACGAACACCTTCTTTCCATAAACTTTTTGTTTGATCCGAAATTCTTCGGCGTTCGCAAGATCGTACACGTGATCGAAGAGTTGATATACAGGGCAAAAATCTATATATATATAACTCTTACGTGGCACGCAAAAAAGACGTTATTTGTAATCGCGTTTTGGCAACACTGTACGATTGTTTGTTTATCGCGAAGTCTCGCGCATCGATTGAATTTATAGCGTTATCGAATGTGAAATTTTATTGAAAAAAAAAAGGAAATTTTAATGAGCTGTTGCAGTTAGTTTATAATAGAAATCAAAGAAAGCGGAGAATCTTTTCAGGGCCATTTTAAAAACGGTCCTTTTCAGGGCCAACAATTATAGTTCAACAAGACGCTTGCACTACAACTTTCGGCAACAAACTCAATGAAAAAGTGTGGGTCGTTTGAGTGCTGGGAAAATGTACACACAAACAACATGCTGGGTATTCAATTTTCAAAGCAACGCTCACATTTCGAGTCAAAATTTGCACAAAGTTTTCATTTGAATTATGATTTCAGAGGTACTGTATATATTTTTTCTGTAATACAGCAAATTTAGATTTCAGAAACATTTTTTTTGATAACATATTTTGTAAACAATCCCTTCTGCTAGGACACATGTCTTCATTGAAGCGAGCGAAGCGAGCATAGGTTCGCGCAGCGAACCAATGAGGATTGCGAAGCAATCCTCCGGGGGTTGGCGAGCGTTAGCGAGCAGGGGGCAGGCCCCCTAGTGAAATAATAATTTCATATTAATTAATTTTAAGCTAAATTTTAAAAATTTGCAAGACTTCCATTTATGCAAAAAGTTGCATTTATGCAGAAATTTGCATTCATGTTGCGGTTGTAACTCACAATACACCCCAAGTAGGAGAAATTTTGGTTTTTGTACTTAACATGCAGCGTAAAACGTGTGAAAAAAAGTTGCATGTATTGCAAAAAGTTGCCCTAATAAGGACAGAAGTTAAACACGCAAAAAAAAGAAACTTCATTATCACTAAAATATAAAATAAAAATGTCAACACTGTTAATTTTTATGTTTAACATTAGTTCCATACGTAAACATTTTCTTAATTCTTAATGAATATGCTATGCATTTGCACACATGAAAAACACTAAATTATTAAATTATTTTTTAAATATTTCATATGATCAGCAGAGGTGGTGGTGGATAGGACTACAATGACTATCTTTTCAACCTTCCTCTCTTTAGTGCTTTTCTCAGTTTCCACAATGACAATTATCCCAGTTATACAACGTTCATACCTGTATCAACATGCTTGTTTTCCATCAATACCTTTTCCTCTACATTCCTGTTGGAATCATTCTTCTTACTTTTCATAAATTCCATTTATTTCTGCTTCTTAATATCATTCTCCGTGTCACCCTTTTTGCTTTCCCAAAATGCAATTATTTCCTTCTTTTCAATACTATGCTTATCGTGATCCTCACTAACTTAAAATACTTCATACATATTCCTGACTGTATCATCTTTGATTTCAAATAAAACCGTTCTTTCCTTCTTTCTAACATTCCTTTTATTTATCGTAGTTCTCACTTTCCATAAATGATATTTCTTCCTTCTTTCCCACACTATCTGCATCATCTTCGTTTTCCACACAATTGCTGCTTACACCCTTCTCTGTATTTCCATATCTGTATCTTCATTCCTGCATTTTGCAAAAATTACTTCTTTTACAACATCACTATCTGTATCATCATTCTTGCCTTCTATAAAAACAACCCTTTCTTCATTTGAAACATTCCACTGTTTAGCTTTTATCAAAGACTATGCTGGGCTGGTGGTGCAATACCATCAATGTTTATGGGAATTCCAAATTTGTCTTTAATCCTCAACTTTTCAAGCTCGAACTTTATTGCATCTTTTTGTATTTGTTTTTATAGAACGTCTTTTTAGTTTTTCTCTTGCTGTGGTACGGATTGGATGAGTTTTACGTGAAACCAACATGCACGATTACGATTCTACAGTTGATGGGAGCTATACCCCGACTTAAGCAAATTCGACTTAATCATGTTTCATCAGTAACTTCGGGGTATTAGTGTATTGTGGGGAACTCTTAGTCAACAACACAAAAAATTAACTTAAACTACAATCTCTACTATTATAAAAAGGAAGTGTTTGTTTGTATATGTGCACGCTCCTGACAAATCTATGGCACTTATAGTAACAGGATATGGTACACAGATAGATAGTCCAATTTTTTTACAATTTTTGTGTCGCGCTGAATTTTAAAATTCAATCTAGAACATTTTGAAATGAATTTAATGGAATTAAATTATTATTGTTTTTCTTAGAATGGCAACACAATAAAGATAAAGGACATATTCTAAATTTATTTTTTCCATGTTTTCGTTTAAATGCTTTCAGCCGAAGAACAGAACTGTTGGATATTCTCCTGCTCTTTCAACTATTTAAATGTAGCAAATATTTCATTTACAAATCTGGCTTGATTTGCATACGAAAGGCACATTTAATTTGATTGGTCACAGCTATACATATAAACGAAGTTAGTTTATATTCTGTTCTCCCGGATCTAAATACTGGATAATTGTATGTTCTTTTATGAGTTGCTGTTTTAATGTAAAGTTTACATTTTAATAAACCCTTGTTAGCCCATGTCTATTTTCAAACTGCGTAATACTGTGCATCCTGCACTTAGTACCTTTGCTAAATTTTTAGCCCATTTATATAACAATAACAAATAAAAAGTTTAAACTGGAGTTATGTAATTCTTTTTTCTATCTCCTATATCGTTAATAATAGAGTAAAAATTTCAACGGATTTAAGATCTGCGGAAAATTTCACATTATAAACAATTTTCAACACCCAAAAACAATTTTCGTTTTAAACATTAATTTTTTTTTTTTTCAATACGAACGCCGCTGCAAAGAATGACCTTTGTTTGATTCGAGATTCGAGAAATCACAGATTCTATTTCCTGCGCTCAAACAATTCCACATCAAAGGAAAGCAAAACAAATAAAAAAAAATAAAAATTTTAACTGGCATTGTTTAGTTCTTTTTTGTAAAATCGGGATCGTTAAAGATGGATTAAAAATTTCAACGGATTTAAAATCTGCGGAAAATTTTTACCTTATACTTTTTATTTTATTTTAATAAATAATTTTTCAATTAAATATTTATATTTTCGCAAGAGATTGTGACGTCGTGAAGATTGGATCTCTTCGCAATTTGAATTTGGCCACATTTGACCACGGGCAATGCCGTGATGGCTGTTATCCAATAGGCTATGAAGTCCCATTTGGTTTGCCAATCAAACCAACACCACGGGCAAGGCTGTTATTCAATATGCTATGAATTCCCATTTAGTTTGCGAAGTAAATGTGTATTCGTAGCAATCACCGGGTGTTAGCGAGCAGTGGTTAAACCTGACCCTATGAAAATAACTGTCACGGACAACGCCGTGCTGGCAAAGCAGTGGCTAGTAGTACACATAGCAGAGTAACCCAACTCTACCATGAAGTACTTTTTAACATATAAATTTGCTCTGCTTCACATCCTTGCACTGTTTTATATACTGTCGTCTACATATTGCCGATTTTTTTATGATGAGATCAAGATATAGTCAAATTTTTATGACGAAATATCCATTAAGATCTGGTTAGTTTTGGTAATGACAAGATACCTCGTTGAGACCTGGAAGGTAAAGGACAGTTTAGCAGAAGCTATGTGGGGTAAATTAGTGTAAAAAAAGTTATTCACATTAAAATTAAACAAATTGATCCTGTTACCCTAACATAAGGGAGAAGGTCCAGGGCAAATCCAACAAGAAGCGTGAGAAAATTCCAATGCTCAAAGTCTCCGCTAAGCAGGGAACAATAGTAAGTCTGAGGACAGTCATCTTCATTTCCATAAGAATGCTCCCATTTATTTCTAAGCCAGCCCTTAAAAGGATAAAAGATAGTGCAATATACCTGTAGAGAATAAGGGGGAAATTAGTTAACATGTGATTCCAAAACAAATATAAAAATTGAAATGTTTGCTGCAGTTAAATTAAGACAAGGAAAGCATTAAGTGCATCTTTGGCACAATAAGACAAGCACGACAACAAAGCATTGCCGCAGCGGATAGAAGAATTAGATATATATGAATTGATTTTTGTTATTATGGTCTTTGTTAGTGGTTTTGAAATTAATTCTTCCCTGAACAAAATAAAGCATCCAAGGCGGTTGCAATTGATGATTTAGAAAAAACGATGGAAATACCGGAGTTTCACGAGAAGCAATTCAAACAAAAAATTAAAAAACACTAGGAAAGTGTTTTATATTTATTTTTAAACTAACAGAATTAATTACCGGCGTTGCTCGGGTGGAAATAATTAAATTCTGATTTAAAAAGTGATATATATATAATATATATATATATATATATATATATATATATACTCTATTTCATATCATATTTTTCATCGCGATTCAGCTTCGCTCTCCGCATCATCTTTAGCAGTCGACACTGGAACACCAACTAAACCGTGTGTGATCAACTACTCCCCCATTTGCCGTTATCTTGTTTAGTAGAACTACTAAATCACTCGCTACTCGACTAAATTACTGGCCTAGTGTGTAGCAGCCTTAAGTTTCACTTCCCACTTCTTAAACCGTTCGTATCGGTTACTTTTAGTTTCAGTTCACATTCGTATATAATGCTTACTTCTTTGTATGCTAGTAGTGTGCTTTGTCTCTCTATCGTTGTAACGTGTATGTGCTGTGATGTTCGTAAAATATAAACCATCTGATTTAGTCAGCTTCAATATCTTTAAAAACAACTGGCTATCAACTAGTTTTCAACAATTTAAATCCCTAAAACAAACCATATTTGAAAATTATGTGAGTATAATCTGGCTTACTGGTCTCTATAGCACAGATTTTGGTTTCCAAGTTTATAATTCAATGCCAAAATCAACAGCAGTGTCAGGTATAAACCAGTCACATCAAACACCATTCATACTTCTGCATATGGTACCCTTATCCTAACGGGGTTTTACCTATTCAGTAGTAAACTGACCCGTTGTTGACCATTGTCTGCAGGAGCCATTAAAACTGAAAGATTCACAGGCTGAACTATAGTCCATTCTAATAGCAAAGCAGTGCCTGAAATGTGCATTCATATATACTATTCCCCCTGGACTTATAAGTAGGGTTAGAAATGTTATGAATTTGCATATTTTTAGCAAACCTGAAACATTATTCAAAACATTAAAAAAAATGTATTTGACAAAAGCCACGGTACCTTCGAAAAATTATTTTCATCCATTATTTTTTTTTTTTTTTTTTTTTGTGCAACATAAATTTAGCTATTTGGATATTTAAAGAAAAGGTGATAGAATATAAGGTTCTTGTAAGAATAAGTGGTTTCTTGTTTTACAGTTCACCTTTATTAAGTGAGGGCAAATTGAAATAATGAAAAGGAGATATGCTAGAGCAAGCTGCAAATAAAAAGTATTAAAATTAAGTTAACCTCAAATTATATAATTGTTTCAGTGTAGATACGCTTACATCGCAACTGAGTAATTTCTGAAGTTGTGTTTTTTTTTTCTTACTTATATCCTCACGAAACAATGCAAGAGAGTTACTGTTGTTTAATACTAAATATTAACACAAAGGCACAAATAAACAAAAAATTATCACACAACTGCACATTGCATTAGGAGTCAAAATTTTCAAATGAAGACTTCAACTTAAACATTTGTACTTATTTCTTCTAAATCAAAAATAATTATGTGGTTATTACTTTACCTTATAATTGAAATGGTTTTTTGGGAAATATCTTCATAGAAGGTAATAAAATCAACGTTCTTTAAAATAAATCCAACAATCATCATACCTGTTTAAGAAAATGAATGCATGCACAAATACCATTAGAATTTGAACAACGTGAAATTACTCAAAAATGCAGTAGTTTGGATAGTTTAATTTGAGAATATATCATTTACAACTATACTTTGAGTTAGCTCAACTTGATTATACGTACTAGAGTGAGGTTTTCCATCATGAAAACATGGTTCTAGGAAACAATACAATAAATCTTATGCTGAATAAAATTTTGAACACAATTGCAAATATGAAAAACATATGCTCTACTGATTTCATTTTATTTTTGCTTTCACTGACCTCCACATTATTATGCTTTCAAAGAATGAAGTCGTTCGCCTGTGTGAAAGATGAATTTCCCTCTCAGCAAATCAGAATGAAGCACTCGTTTACTCTTGTGATACATTTTGCATATCTGTATGGTATTCCATATAATAACATTTACAGGACCATGAGTAAAGTTAAGCTACCTTTTCACGTTAATGATACATTTTACTCGTGTTCTTAAAATGTCGTGTGGAATTTTTATGATCATGGGAGGGGGGGGGGCAGTTTTAGTTCCATTTCATTTAATTCACAATAAAGATTTTTAATTCATGTGTAAACTCTTAGCGGCACAAGATGGGATGCCACTGTCACATGATCATACACATTAAGTAATTGATGATCTAGCTAATCCAAGGGTCAGTATGTTATTTTTGCGGCCTGCATAGTCGAGTTTGAAGCCCTAATTAAAACAAATAGAAATAAAAATAAAGATAAAATGTGATAAATGCCATACTAAATTACCTACCATGCCAGATCTTAAAATCTAAAGTACCCGAAATAGTTAAATCGAAAACAAAAATTTTATCGTTTTAAAAACATATCTCTCATAAACGTTATTATCTTAGCACAAGAACAAATAAAGCAATTTTGTTTAGTATTCTTATTTTGGCAGGATGTTGTGCTTTTTTTTTCTTTTTGAAATAAAGTAAGAAAGAGAAGTGTTGAAGAACATTCAAGGCCCTAAAATTAGTGTCAAGTAATGTAAACGCTATCAAACTAATGTAAAATTAATGAACAAATAAAAGTTTTTGTAATATTAGTTATTTTTAAACCATTACTTATTTCACAAATGGCCAATGCTAAAATTGTACCTCATCAAAATGACCCACGGTACAACTTGGGTAGGGTCAGCATATTTTATTTGAAGCCTTCCATCTATATTTTGTATTTTAGAAGATATTTTAAATGCAAGCAAAAGCAAAGTTTGGCAAAAAAATCTTTCGGATTCAAATATAAAGCTTTTTAGTTTTCTAAAAAAATTTAGATTGAAACACAGTGTAAAATATCACAATTATTTTGCATGTTCATAAATTTCACATTTCTGATTAAAAACCTAAATTGTTCACACATATGCTTATTGTTTTTGCTGATATGAACATGTGAAAGATTTTCAGGGAACACGAGTCTAATTTCGGGTGGTTACCCTGAACAGACTTTATTCATCTGTTCTTTATTCATCTTCATTCATGTCAAAAGGCATTCTCTCAAGACAATTTGAATTTCCATTGGCATTATCGAAAACAAATGTGAAAAACTATAACTAAACAGCATTACTTTCTCCACTTCCTATGCCTTTTTAAAAGAAAAGATTAAATGGTAGCTATATATGTTGTGTTTATAAACTGTTGCAATTTTTGGGTGGTATGTAGTATCCGATACGTTACAACTTATGGCGATTTATAGCCAAATGCGGTAACCTTCCAGTTTTCGCGAGTTTGCGCGCTTTTATCAAATTTTAAGGTAACCAACAATTCGTATTTCTGCCATTTTTTCCCTTAATTTTTTACATTAGTTGTTTGGTTGTTCCGTCAATTGCTATCGAATTTCTTTGTTGTTTCTTTCGAGTAAATTGCACTTTTATTTTGCTTTAATAGGGTTTACCCCTCGCGAATTTTCCGTTTGAAATAGTAAAATATGAGATATATAAATAGGATTAATTTGTAAAAAACGAAAACAAATTTTTTTAATACAATGGAATAAATTTTAATTGCAAATTTTCTATTTTTTCTGTGTGGTATTTACTCTAAACATGTACGTTTTATTTTGCGTTGTTTCATCAATTAGGTCCATGTTCAACTATGTTGGATCAGTGGCTATTTGTCCCAATGTGCATCGGCAAATGTGCCGTATGGTGTGTGTGTTATTCTCTAAGTTTGTATTTATGATTTCGACAGTTTGCTATATAAATGATATGTTCTTCTGGTAAAAAACCAGTCGGGCTGTGCTTTCGTGTAAATAAAGTGATAGGTTTTATTCAAAGGAAAGTTTCTTATATTGCATAAAACCAACACAAAACAAACTCCTTGATTTTTAAAAATTGTAGGAAAAATGTAAAAAATTGTGAAAAAAAACGCAAATTAGCAAATTGTTCGGAAATTTGGAAAATTTCGGATTTTGGACTTTTTACTGTATAACTAATCATATTAATTCTTATTTTTTTGCAAAAATGTTTGATGACAGTATACATTTGGAACCTATAAAGATGTATCTATATATATAATTCTCTTACGTGGCACGCAAAAAGGACGTTATTTGTAATCGCGTTTTGGCAACACTGTACGATTGTTTGCTTATCGCGAAGTCTCGCGCATCGATTGAATTTATAGCGTTATCGGATGAAATTTTATTTAAAAAAAAAAAAATTTTAATGAGCTGTTGCAATTAGTTTATAATAGAAATCAAAGAAAGCGGAGGATCATTTCAGGGCCATTTAAAAAACGATCCTTTCAGGGCCAACAATTATAGTTCAACAAGACGCATGCACTACAACTTTCGGCAACAAACTTAATGAAAAAGTGTGGGTCGTTTGAGTGCTGGGAAAATGTACACACAAACAACATGCTGGGTATTCAATTTCCAAAGCAACGCTCACATTTCGAGTCAAAATTTGCACAAAGTTTTTATTTGAATTCTGATTTTAGAGATACTGTATATATTTTTTCTGTAATACAGCAAATTTAGATTTGAAAAACATTTTTTTGGTAACATATTTTGTAAACAAGTCCTTCTGTTAGGACACATGTCTTCATTGAGGCGAGCGAAGCGAGCATAGGTTCGCGCAGCGAACCAATGAGGATTGCGAAGCAATCCTCCGGGGGTTGGCGAGCGTTAGCGAGCAGGGGGCAGGCCCCCTAGTTTCACTAATTTATATTAAAAACACTGGATGGTCTTTGTGTGATAAATTCTCAAAATGTACAACACGGAGTAACCAAAAAGTGGTTATACGCATGGAAGCCAATGGTGATTATGTCTAGCAGGCATGCACAGGTCGCGTGTTATACGCTGACTTATCTACAAAAAAAAATTCCTCCTGGTACAGTGGTTTATAAGCATAGCAGCCAACGGTGAAAGTTTCTCGCCGGCCCCGGAGTGGCGGCGAGGATAACGTGATACGCTCTGACTTATCTACAAATTCCTGGTAAAGTGGTTTATACACGTGGAAGCCAACTACGAAAGGTTCTCGTTGGCAGGTGGGGGTCGCACGTTATGCCATGTGACTCAGCTAAAAAAAAATTCCTACCAGTATAGTGGTTTATACGCATTGAAACCTTGAGCGTTTTTGCTTTGACTTACATACAAAAATATTCCTACTGGTCCCATGGTTGCAAAAAATTTCCTCATCTTCAATTAAATATCTTCGTCTGTGACCAAGAATATCCCCATCGAGTTGCCCACATAATGCTAAGTAATTGCTAGAACTCTAAAATGAAATTCCATCTCAATTATAGATACGAAGAACAAACCTACGTTGATTTTTCTGACATTGAAAATATTTGGTGGATTATCAGGACCCCAGAAAAGAACTAACCTATCTACAAAAAAAAATTCCTCATTTTTAATTCCATATGGAGCACAAAATCCCAAATCCGGAATTGTTAAAAATCCGGACGTTTCGCTAACCGGCATTTTTTCCCTTTTTTTTTAAACATTTTTTCGATTTATTTTAATGAATTTAACTTGGACTCAATTGAGGAAACAACGCAAAATAAAAGACATGTTCAGAGAAAATACTACACAGAAAAAATTAGAAGATTTGTAATTTTAATTTGTTGTATTGCATTAAAAAGGTTTTTTCTTTATTTTTTTTAATTATTCCTATTTATGTAATGTATGCTGTATGGTGGCCATCTTGGGTTGGCCACCATCTTGTTTGGCGAAAAACATCGCTTTGGCGAGTAACGTAACGGATGCTACCACTCTACCCAATTTTTATATTAAATAAACATTACAAACCTGATTTCGACATTCAAACACGGTTACAAGCAGAAAAATAAAAACTTTTCAAAAGGTCAAGAGATATGGGTGTTTCTTTTAACATTTAATTTTCTTTGCTGAATTTTTCAAAATATCTAATTGTAATAATATGCAGCCAAAAGACTTCATCTAATTTTTAAACATTTGTAAAAAAATAGCTAGAGGACAAAATAAAATTTAATTTTAACAATCAGAAATGAAATTGCAAGTGCCAAAAGAAGTAGAACTCTTTTGATTTTTGTTTAGATAAAGCTATTAATTTATGAGGACTATAAAAACAGTGTAATTCAATTTATATATTAAATATTGTATAATACTCTGGTATAAAGATTTAAACTATAGAAAATTACACATTTTCCTAACTTTATGCTTCATTTACAAAGAGAGATTAAACTTACCAAGAAGAGAAGGTAATTTCGCCATGCTAAAAATCTTTCCTCCAATGAGAGAAAGAAATCCCATTAAAATAATAGCAAACACTTCTGTTCCTGGCTTAGCATCTTCATACAGCAAACCAAACAAGAAATAGCAAAAGAAGAAGAGAAAAAGACATTGGGTCAGGAGCAAATTGGTTCTATTTTTAGTTGGAAGAAGCTTGTTCAAGTGATGGTACCACTTTTTCTCTATTTTTCTTAATCTTTCTCCACCTGTAAAACAGAAAATACTATAAAAAATAGCAGTCATACATTTATAATTGTTTGAATTGCATATCATTATGTCAGCGTTTTTGTAAAGATGGTTGAATACAAAATTGCATGGATCATATGTTAATACAGGTAAATCTCTAAAAGAAGAATCAGATTGAAATATAATATTGCTTTAAACCAACAGTTCACTGTTATCATTAATTTTGGGGCCCTATAAATGATACAGCAGATAGGTTTCGTACTGCATTTTAGCAATTTAATTACAGATTATTTCAAACTATTTTGCATTTATGAATAAGCTCATATACATGGTTTTCAGAAAATATAGAGTAACTTTTCATGTGTAGATAGATATGAAAAAGCTTAACATAAGACTAAAAAATATAAAGCAGAAAAACATAGTATGTCTGTATTTTCAGAGCTACGCCCTACTGATTGTACCAACTGAATCTGGCTACACAAAACCTCTTAGAGATTTCCTCTTTGTTGGTTCATAAAACTTAGAAAACACCATTTGTGACTTCCTCTTTATTTACTCATAAATTTTTCATGCTTTTTATAGTTAGTAACCAGTTTTCAATGTACTTCTATAAAATCTAGTTTCTGAATGCCGATATTATAAACATCATAGCATGGTATGTTAAGGAACAGTGAAATTTGACTTCAGACGTTTTGTATATACGGTAACAAAAATGTTTCAAAGGGTACATGTGATGTTCTTAACCTTTGTATTTTCGCACAACTAAAAGAAATTAAAAAGAAACCAATCAAAATGCTTTAAATGCTAATTGACATCTAATAAAAGAACACATTCAATCATCTTTATTGTTCCTAAAGTAGGCAAAATTTAAAACAGCTTTAGTGCATAAATTGCTTTAGTTTTTCTAGTGCATAAATTGCTTCTGAGAAGCATAATCCTTTTAATAATGAAGGTTTATTATTATAAATGCTTCTGTGCTCACTTTAAAATGTAAAAAGCTTCAAATGCATATAATTTCAAGTTATATTTCCTTAAAAATAAATTAAAAGATAGATTCGAGGAATGTTACTACAAATCTCCATGAAGAAAAAAGCTATCAAGGTCGTTAATTAAAAAGAATTTCAAAGGAAATCTGATATTTACAGGTGAGATATTATATAATTATGTTTAAAATGAAAATGTAAAATAAAAATTATACTGTATGCAGCCATATCATCTATTCTCTCCGAGCTAGGACTGGCTGATGTCACCATATTTTCGATATTTTCAACTGAAATGCATGAAAAATAAACACTTTAATTGATAAAAAAGGCTATGTGCGTTTCATGAAATACCCTTCAAGCACTAAAAAAATAATTGAGTATATTTGCAGGAAATTAACAATGAATTACATCAGGGCTCGAAATACCCGGGTGCACTGTGCACATGAAAACAAAATTGTTACCTAATTTTTTTTTCCGCCGGGTACACGCAGTGCACCTAACGTTAAAAAAACCCGAGGGGAACGTATTTTATGTTATTTTGATGCTTGAACAAAATATTAGTATCGACCTCTCTCGCTCTAAGGGAACGTAATTAAAATTCCTAAATACACACTATGCAACAAAAAAAAATCACTGGGCCGTAACGGGTTTATACAGGAGGAAAGTTTACTTGTGCACTGCCAAAGTTCTGTCGCCAGAACTTTCCGATGATCGAAACTTTTTCCAGATGGCTCTGTTGAAGCGACTGTCGCGACAGACGGAGAAGGGAGAATTTATATCACTTGACCACCCGCGAACGATAGGCATCCCACATTTTTGCAAACACCTCGTGTTTCAATAAAGTGTAAAGACGTAGAAATTCCTGGAGAATTGTCTGGCCACACTGCATGTCGCAAACAAATAGTTTTATTATTTATCTTTAAATTCAGATTTTATCTACCTTAAAACATAGTGTACTCGTTTATTTTTTGTGTTTTTTGCCCTCCAATGTCTTATTGCTGAATATTTGTAAGTAATAATTTCGCAGATAAATAAAATTGATTAAATATTTTTATTTATTATCTACTACTAACCTATCTAAACATACCCCACTAATAAAGTAGTCTACATTACATTAAGGCTCTTATATTACGTTTTTTTTACATGTGCACCTAAAACATAATCTGTGCACCTAATTTAACACTTAGGTGCATTTTGTGTACCTGTATTAAAAAATCTATTTCGAGGCCTGAATTACATTAATTTCGCATTTAAAAAAACCAGTTCATTAGACCAAAAAACATGTAGCAATGTTTCCCTGGCATTATACTTCAAATAAAATTTTACAATATCAGTAAGAATTAAAACAATTTCCATTTTGTTATTATAAAATTATTTGAAAGCAAAATTATTCCAAAGATGTTTTCTGAATGCAAGATAAAATATTTCCTTTGTTGTTGAGTTCTGATTAACTTTAAATCCTGAATGGTAGTGCAGCCTTGGCATGATTTCAGTTTTTGTCGCCAAGTCAATGCGAAATGGTATTACCAAGGCTGATACGATGCCAACGCGACAAACTTAGGCGGTCTCCCACTTGGATCATTCCATATGGGGACACCTGAAGGCTGTTGTACCATAGTCATGGATTTTTTTTTTTTTTTAAATTTTTATAATAGATAGACTTGGCAGTAAAACCCTTAAATCTCAATTTTTTTTTTTTTAAATCTTGTCTAATATTAGCCGAGATACGATAATTTAAAAATTGGTCAATTTTACAAAGTGGCGGCCATCTTGGATTTACCACACTATCTATACAGGGCACTAACTATAGAACTAATTGTTCAAATTTAGTAATTTTGGCACCAAATGGAAGCCATTTATTTCAGGAGTGTACATAAAATACAAAACTAGTCGTAATTTTACGTTTTAGTGGAGTTTTTTTACACTCAAAGTGGAAAATTCACTTTTAAAAACAGTAGACTTTAAAGGGTTATAAAAAAAATGAACCCTCTTATTTTTCTCTGATACTTCGTAGTAGTATTAACTAACATATGTACTTTAATCTGAGAAAAATTCAGAGCGTGCAACACATGTTTCATTTTTGAATAAAAGCTATTCTAATGACAGACATGGATTTCAAAACGGTGGTCATCTTACAGTGCAAAAATGACCATAACTTTACAAAAATGGTCAAATTTGAATTTTTATGATGTACTAATTCAAAGCAAGCTCATATTATTTCATGTTTATTTATCAATACGCATAGCAAACGAACATTCAAACACAAATTGTAAATTCTATTCTGAAACTTTTGAAATAAAAAATATGAAAAAAAAATTTTTGCTAAAATATATTATATTTAATTGAGAATTAAACAATCGTTTGATAAAATATATAAAAAATAATTTTTGCTCTTTTAAATAAATATTGTTTGCTAAACTATGTAGAGGGTATTTAGGTCATCAAACAGTTGCAAAGTTCTTTTTGAGTATTTTTGAATTCTATACAGGAGATGGAATGTTTTGTTTGCAAAAAACTCAAAGTATCGTTGTGTATTGAGTTTATTTCTGTCTTTAAATTGTCTCCTCATGATTCAGAAATATTAAAAAGGTGAATATATCACCTAATTCCAGATGAAGAAATCTATGAAAGCGGAAGTATCTGTAGGTTTCACAAGGATAAATTTTTAAAGTGGTACAAGTTGAAACAGAAAACATGTGACCCATTTAACCAACATCCAAAGAAGATCAAAATATCAGAAAACAATTTTTCTGGATTTATCTTTGGCAAATCCTAAAATACTTATTTCTGGAAAATAGTTACATAAAAATTTTGTTTCTTCGGTGACTTCATCAGATACTGATGCAGTGATTACGATACCTGACATGGATACTGATTATAGGGATTCTACAGTAGTGATAGAAGAACTGAACAAATATTGTGAAATTTTGGATCCATCACCTGTAAAAGTAAATAGGCATAGTTCTGAAAGAAAAGTGACTTACATATGCTCTAAAGTGGAAAAATTAATTAGCTGTGTTGCTACTAAAGCATCTGTAATAATAGGTGTTGATGTTATAAGTATTAAATACCCACAAAATTCAAAAGACAATAACTGTTCAGACTGCAAATCCATAATGGAAAATTAAAAATAAGTTTGTAATTGCTTCATTTTTTTTAAAAAGTTCAAATTCTTACATTAGTACCAGATTTATGGACATTACAGCAAACAAAGATTTATTTTAACACCACATAGTATTTAGTAAAAATTGCACGAAAATTAAAAACTACTAAAGGTATATTATCAGTTCTTACTGAAAGAAAAAGTGTAAAATTAAGTTCTGATACTGTCGAAAAAGTGATAACATTTTACTATGATAATAATAAACGTTCACGCAGATCACGTTTTGAAATCCATGCTGTCATTAGAATAGCTTTTATACAAAAATGAAAAATGTGTTGCACGCTCTGAATTTTTCTCAGATTAAAGTACATATGTTAGTTAATACTTCTACGAAGTTTCAACTAACATATGAATATACTAACATATATGTAAGAAGAGAAAGATAAGAGGGTTCATTTTTTTATAGCCCTATAAAGTCGACTGTTTTTAAAAGTGAACTTTTCATTTTACAAATAAAAAACTCCACTAAAATGTAAAATTACCACTGGTTTTGTATGTTATGTACACTCCTGAACTAAATGGCTTCCATTTCGTACCAAAATAACTAAATTTGAACAATTAGTTCTGCAGTTAGGGCCCGGTATAAAGTGTGGCAAATCCAAGATGGCCGCCAGTTTGTAAAATTGACCAATTGATTTTTAAATTATCGTATCTCGGCTAATATTGGACAAAAAAAATTTTAATTAAGATCTACGCGTTTCACTGCCATGTCTATCTATGATAAAAAAATTTAAAAATCCATGATTATGGTGCAACAACTTTTTCCCAAAATGGGTGTTTTCACATGGAATGACCCACCAGTAAGATCGAACCCAACATACGATTCTCAGATAAATTCAGCGTTTATCAAGCGAGTTTTGAATAGCATCCACAAATCCACATTATAAATGCATCATTAAATTTGTTTTTTTAATTAAATATATATAAAAATAATTTCCAAGAACGAAGCAGCTAAGTATTTTATCTATACATGTAACTTCTAAAAATCTTAATTTGAAAAACAAAACAAATAATAAAAAATAAACGAATAATAAACAAATCCGCCAAATGAAGGTTAAACATAAAAACTTTTAATTTTTTCGCATTTTAAAAATATTAAGAAAAACATTTTCAAATACCAGAGAAATCCGCATCTTTAAAAACCCCAATTCGTTCCCTTAGTTAACAAAATAACAAAACCCGAGTTACTTTTTGTCACTAACTTCAGACGGTTTCCGGTACATCAAAAGAAAAATTCATCAAGAGGAAAAGAAAACTTATTCTAATTTATAAAAATAACAACAATATTTCCTTCAACCGCGAAAAAATTTGAATGACTAGCTGCATTTTCATATTTACCTCGCGCACTACACGAAACAAAGTGCTTCCATCTGGATTAGGGAAATATAAAATCTTTAACGCGTTCTTTTCATTTAATCACCCAGGCTTAATTCTGTAACATAACCTTAAGAACTGATATAAGAAATTTTTCGCTTGAACGAACTGGTAGATCTGGGCTATTATTCCCGTGCATTTGCTATTAGTTTTGTAGCAAATTAGCCAACTGTCTCATCAAAAATAAAACTATCAATAAATGTAACAGGTGAAATGTGATAAAGAAAAAAAAGAGAGAACCTAGTTGGTAGCAGAAATCACGTTTAACAATTGGCACAGTTTATCGTCTGCATGAATTTTTTCAATTTTTACTGTTCATTTAAGCCTTTTTGAACCATTCCGATCTTTGCGACTGTTTTTTGCGGGTCTTCGAGACACATTTTATTCAATTAATTATCACTAAAAATGGGTATGCATTTAAATCAGTGATTATAACTTTCAGGTCCAAAGATGGTGAAATATTTAAGAAATTATCCACTTAGAACTTAAGAAATTTTAAAATCCATTTTTCTGAACAGTAACCACAAAAAAAAAAAACCGATTTTTGCAGATGGCTATAATTGACTTCAGAAAAATAAAATTAATATTTTTTTTAAAGTTTGAAAAACAAATTAATTTTTCATAAATGTGTGTGGAGGGGAGTTTTTAATTACAAAGCTTTGACAGTTTCAGATAAGTCTTTGATTACCTATAACGCTATGAAAGAAGAAAGTATACTTTCTCGAAGCTTAGAATGTTTTTTTCGTGTTTGAAATAGTTCAGTAGGCCACTTAAACATTTTGCTTTTTATCCACCGCTTACAAATGTACAAAATAATTTCGTCACATAGATTTCATGTTACCGATAAATTTTATTGAAATTGTATATTAATAGTAATGGTTTTTTCAGCATAATGATTTAACTTTTAAGGTAACAGAAGTTAAGGCAATCACGATAATACTTTAATAGAAATTAACGCATCGCTACATTGATCATAAATATTTCATTTCATTTGGATAGCCATCATCGAAAAAATCTAGTTTCGATTTATGTATGTGACTGGAAACCCTATAATACAAGGAATTCAAGTCACGTTTATCAGATTTCTTCCAAGATCTTTCAATTTGTAATTTTCAAAAAAAATGCATCGGAAACTTGTTTATTTATTACAATACTTTGAATATACTCTCTATATTTGTGTTAATATTCCCTTACGAAATATTATAGAGTACCATAGAACTCTATAAAGAGATTTATAGTAAAACAAAATTTCGTTTCTAAAGAAATGTATTGCGTTTTTTTAGAGAACACGAGCTGATTCTATATAAATGCATTTCTACAGAGAATCGATAAAAGAGAGTTCTCTAAAGAAAAGAAAAGTCGTGAAATAAAAGAAATTAGTTACTATTTGTTTCTAGACATTCTATAGATTTCTAGACTTTCTAAGATACTCTATAGAGCCTATAGAAAAACAGGCCATCTATATACTCGTAAATAAGAATGGAGTGTTTGTTTGTACACTGAATATTTTCGACCCATTTCAAGTTTTCTATCCGTTTTGAACCCTTCTGATGCCAAATCCGCCTCTTGCGCGTTTGGTGTCTGTATGTATGTGCCCTATACACGTCCACACGGTTTAATATATTTTCATAGAAATTTGCATACAGTGAGTACTTATCTTCATTTAGTGAGTGAGATTGGTTGCGAAAGTCTGTCTGTCCTACTTTTTGTTCTATGTTCAATTTTGTGTTTGTGCAGGCATCATATGAATTTTATTTTAGATATTTGATTGAAATGTGTTTTATTGTATACACTATCTATTAGTTTAGTGAATGCAATATTAAATATTTCTTTATTGTTATATTTAGATGAGTTTCTTGCTAAAACACCCGAGTAAGTGTACTTAAATCGACCATAATTTGGTAGTTTTGGAAGAATTGGAATGTATATTCTGGGGACAGGCGATATTTTTCAACGAACGGGAATAAAACGGAAACTCGTGTTTCTTTCGCTCTGAATTGACTTCGCATTTCTAAATTTTGTGCACTTTTTAGTAAGTTGTGGCAACTGCGAGATCAAGAGATAAAAAAGAATCACAGATTAATACCTTCAGAACAACTTTTTCCCGACATCTTTACTTTTGTTTTGTTTCGCTCGTCTTTTTTTTATTTATTATTTTAATAAATTGTGTTTTTTTTTCATCACACGCAAACACAAACACAAAGTATTCGAAGTGGCAGGTAAGTTAGAATAAAGCAAATGTTAAGTGAAATTATGCCAGGCCTCGGAATAGATTTTATAATACAGGTGCACCTAAGTTTTTAAATTAGGTGCACATTTAAAAAAATACTTAATATAAGAGCATTATTGTAATGTAAACTATATTAATAGTTGTGTACGTTTATATAGATTAGTAATAGATGGTAAATAAAAATATTTAAAGATATAAACTCTCCCTTCTCTAGCGCACGGCTGTCGTTACAGTCGCTTCAACCGAGCCATCTGGAAAATGTTTCGATCATCGGAAAGTTCTTGTGGCAGTGGCACAAGTAAACCTTCCTCCTGTATAAACCCGTTACGGCCCAGCTGTTTTGTTTTCGTATAGTGTTTATTTAGGAATTTTAATAACGTTCCTTTAGAGCAAGAGAAGTCGATACTAATATTTTGTTCAAACATCAAAATAACAAAAAACACGTTTCTGCTTTCCCCCCCCCCTTTTTTTTTCTAACGTTGTGTGCATTGCGTGCACCTAGCGGGAAAAAATTAGGTGCACAATTTTATTTTCATGTGCACAGTGCACCTGGGTATTTCGAGCCCTGAATTATGCTATTGTTGAAAGAATAATGACGTTATTGAAATCTCTCTATATTAAAAAAATGTTACCGCCGCCGCCGAAGAATTGAAAACTGTGTTGTTTAGCTCGATTCTTAGCCGGTTTCCCGAGAAAGTACTGATCGGAAAAAAATGAAATTAACATGCTTTGTTCTTCATCGTATTCCCTGGATAATTATTAAGATTTTTTTCCGATGCGGCTATTAGTTTAGGTTTTATTAAGTGTTAAAGTTGAAGAAGCGAAATTTCTTCCGCGAGTGAGCAAAACACATTCAAATTTTCAGTCTTCAGTCGTGAGTTTTTTTTTAAGAGTACCTCTCAACGTAAATTTTTGCAGCTCGTCGAGTTTTTTTTGAAATTTAAATTTGGTTCTTGATAATATTTTTTTGAAATTCAGGAAAAATCGGGACATTTTTGTTACTTTTTTTTAAAACTGCCGTATCTATATCTAATTACTATTAATTTTTAATTTTTAAAATATCGCAGTATACCTCAGAATATACTCTTTCTTACAGTACTATTATTTTTGAAATCGGTTAATAATTAAATTGGATGCGATCAAAAGTTCGTCATACAAAATTCGGAATCTTTGGATATTTTCGCTACTTATTGTTAAAACCGTTTTGTCTACGGCAAAAGCCATTATTTTTTAAATTTGAAAACATCACTGAATACATTACATTACACTCTTTCTTATGGTACAGTTATTTTTCAAATTGGTTAATAAATAAAATCGTTGCAATTAAAAGTTGGTCATACAATTTTCGGAACTTTCAGATCGTAACTTCCTATACAAAACTAAAATGATCATATCTGTATAGTATTACTGTTAGTTTTTAATTTTAAAAATATTGCAGTATACCTCAGAATATACTCTTTCTTACGGTACAATTATTTTTAAAATTGGTTCATAAATAAATTCGATGCAATCAAAAGTTGGTGTCACAAATTTCGTATTTTTCAGTTCGCATAGCTGCTTCCGAAAGCAGTAGTGGGTTGCACTTTCGACTATCGGGTTTGCCAGATATCAAATTTATCGTAGCAACAATTGCCATAAAAACGATTTCTTTTTATTTGGCGAGGAAAAAGGCTCGCTTTTTTCCCTGTGTTCTCAAGACAGTTTACCGACAAAGTACAGATCGTAAAGTTTGGATATTAACAATGTTTACTTAAAATTGTACAGGGAACAAGATGCAGAAGATTTTTTACTGATGCCGCTATTAGTTTAGGGTACATTAAGTGTTAAAGCAAAAAAAAAGTTAAATCACTTGCGAAAGAAGTATTGGTTTGAGAAAGCAAACTAAACGGATTGCGTAGCAATCCCCGGGGTCGGCGAGCGTAAGCGAGACGCAGCGAAGCCCTCGCTGTGACGTCATGAACCGGAAAGTGAAATCAGCATAATACGAATTATTCAGAAAGTTTCACTCTGTGAAAGTAATGTTGGTTTGCGAAGCAAACCAAATGGCATCTGTGACAGGATGGTTGGTTTGCGAAGCAAACCAAATGGGATTGCGCAGCAATCCCCGGGGGTTGGCGAGCGTAAGCGAGCAGGGGGCGGAGCCCCCTAGTAGTTTAAAAAGTCCGAAGTAGAACTTTGCTAACATTAAAAAATTATTTGTCATAATGACAGAGAAGATTGCGAAATTCCACAATGTCGCATGCCGAATGCAAAGAGTGCCACAAGTAAAAAAAATATTGTTTAGTTGACTATGAGTGCGAAAGCCACTCGCCGTAGATCATCGTTCTTATTAATTGAGTTGAACATGAAAAAAACTTAAGGGAATTCCAAATTTCTTTCAAAATCGTATTTTGTATTAGTAACCTTAATGTCACCTTTCGTCATTTTGTAGCTTTGTCATACAGCAAGGGTGCGATGTATGTGAAATATATTACATAAATGGATATGCATGTGTAGGATTTGTGTCCAAAGTAAGTTGTAGAAATGATTCTATAGAAAAATTATTTTGAATATTTTTGAATTCTTTAAAAAAATTTCTTAAGGGTTGGGTTGGTCAATATTTTCGTTCAACAACTGAAAACGCTCCGTTTTTAAAAAGAAATCGCAACTGGCCATGAAATGTGGATGCTTAATAACGTGGAACGATAGATCGTGAGGCAAGAAAATGAAGACCAAAATTAACCATCTCAAAGGTTGGTTGGTTTTGGAGTTTTATGGCGCGAGGACCATATTTGGCCATGTTCGTCGAAAGGTGACGTGTAAATGGTTTGATATGAAGAGAGTACTACTTACAAGTTCGTTCCGCAGAAAAACCAAACCATTAATTCCGACAATCACTGCTCCCAATTAGATCAATGAAAGCAGCATTAGCCGAAAACGGTCCAGAATAACACAAGACCGCATGTTTCTTTGGTGATCAGGCCAAAAACGTTACAGCTTGGCTGGGAAGTTTTGACTCATCATCATCTTTACCAGACACTGCACCTTAGGATTTCCATTCCATTCTATCCTTGCAAAATTTTCTTTGTAGAAAAAATTTCAATTCCTTGAAAGGTACATGGAACAGGACAGGAAGATAAAAAGTTTTGGGAAGATGGAATTGTAAAGTTGTATGAAAGATGGTAGTGGAAATAAACAGTCAATACCTTTCTCAAGTTATTTGTGACAAAGAGAAATGTTAGTTTAATATTCTAAAAAGAAACGAACTTTTCGGTCAACCCAATAAAAATATTTCTTGACATTACTAATTATTACTGCTACCAAGATATTAAGTTATTCAGGATCTACAATGGAGGAACGATGTTTTTGCGCCGTTCTATGTATTAGGCGAGATTAACGAAATCGATTTCGACCAAGTATTAGAAACTCAGGGGAAAGAATAATTTTTATTTGTTAATGAATAAACGAAATAATCGGTTTATTCAACGTACTACACTAATGGATCATCATTCTAAAATAAATAAATGAGATGCTGACGTACTTCTACTTCCATAATTTCCTCCAATTTCACAGTGAACTATAAATAAAGCTCTTGAGACAATTTAAATCTTTCATCTACACAGCAAGACAAGGTAGTTATTATCTTTAGGGATTCCAGATCTGCCTTAGAAGTAATTGCAAATGGTAAAGCAAAATGTGTACAAGATGTTCATACACTTCTGCATCAATTCATGAGTTAGGAGAAAGTCTATACTCTTCAGTAGTTTCCCGCACTTGTAGACGTGAAGGAAATGAAACTGCAGATCAATTGACAAAGCCAGAGAATCAACCCAAATAACTCTTACTGATATTAATCCTTTGGTAATGCCTCAATAACTCTTACTGGTGCTCATGCTTTGGTAAAATTCACTCATATAAAAAAAAAAATTTTAATTTGTACAATTAACATTGATAGAAAAACACCACCAGAATATCCAGACTGAGAACAGAACTTTTTGAAGGTATGAAAATTAAGTGATGGAACCAGAACGTATGGATATTGTAACTGTATGGGCGTTGAAATCATGCCAAATCATATATTCACCTGCCCTGCAATAGTAGCTGCTCTTCAAACAATCGATTTCCATTCTGAACAGCTATACAGCATGAAAATAATCGACATTGCCAAAGCTGTGCAAAATGCACAAGGCCACATCTTATTTAGAAATGGACTCAATAAATAAATTAATACGTTTTTAAGAATTATTTCTTTATAGCTATATTTACTATACAATACTTGCAACACTGTTTTATGCATATTGTTTACGCACGTTTGTTATTATTTTGGTAATTGCCTTTCTAACAAATTAATAATGGATCCAATAAATTTGAAAAATTATGCCTTTATTCAAGTTTTCTACTCAATAATACTCATGTGGATAATTGAAAATTATAAATACAATAAATAAACAAATTTCATAAAAACTACATATACTCACATACCTGCATGCATTTTAGATTAGATGTGTCTCTGACTAGAAATGAATATAGACTGACTAGAATGAAAAATAAAACTGTATAATTTAAAAATTTATTTTAATGATTACTTTTAACTAATCATTGATTTTAAAACTTCATTTAAACTATTAAAAACATAGTTTGGAAAAATTTATTTGTTGAGTCATGCTAACTCAAGTTTATAACTGTTACCATGCACATGGTGTGCCCAATGTACACCAAACTTATATAACAGCTATGCACAAAGTGTCAGTACTTTAAAATGTGTGTAAAGGAGCAAGAGAAGGCATACGAGAATTCCAGGTATTTTGGAAATATTTTAAGTGTTCAAATGACAATTCCATCTTGTTCATAAATCCTAGTCCGTTTAAATACCGAAAACAAATCACAAAGGAAATTCTTCACAAGAGGCAAGTCTAAGGTTGACTGAATCCAACATTATTAAAATAATTAGCATAAAAATGGGTAGTTGATCATCAAATATAAATGTCCAATGGCAACTGTAAGGATTTTTATATTTTTAACTTTTGCACTTTTTATCTATATCGCAATTAGTAAAAATGAAAGCATGTTAAAGGAACATTAATTGCAGGTATAGTATGTTTTTGTTAAAAATAATAAGAAAGTTAAGAACAAGATATGATTATTAAATGTGTTTGCAAGGTATGTAATATTTTTATTTTCCTATCAATCCGATATTATTTAATAGTTGGGGAAACTCGGTATAATTGTATTCGTGAATGAAAAACCTTTATACAGTTAAACTTGTCACAATTTCATTATTTAAATTTAATTATTGTCCCTCATCAAAAATTCGAAAGACACAATGCAATTTCATCAAAAATTACAAGAGTTGAGACTGCTTCACAAATCTTAGTTTCGATTTTGTCTCAAAAATAGAAAGAACAGAATATTAAATGGACACTTATTACCAGAAAGAAATGCTCTATTTGTTTATTTCCAGAGATAAACCATTTATCAAAGCTTTCAACAAGACTAGATAAAACACTATAAATATTAAAATTCACAATGAATACAAAAAACTTTTTCAAAATATATCACTAAAA
The DNA here is from genome assembly GCA_947359465.1 of Metellina segmentata. Taxonomy (NCBI): domain Eukaryota; kingdom Metazoa; phylum Arthropoda; class Arachnida; order Araneae; family Tetragnathidae; genus Metellina; species Metellina segmentata. The sequence goes on from OX375873.1 coordinate 116,980,247, forward strand.
GCTGCAACAGCAATATGTAAATGTATATTATAAAGAAATAGTACTTAAAATTGAATGTCTTTCAACATGCAATACAGCACTAATGTATAAAATATATTTGCAAATAAATACAAAGACTTAATTCCATCATTAGATAAAAAAGATTTAAATATGAGACTTATTTCATACACCAAAAGTAAGATTTTAGCTAACACAGTCTAGTTCTATTATAATACTGCTGCAATATATGCTTTCATTTCTAGCTAGTAAATATTAATTTTACATGTTTCGAAATGATTGTCATCCCATAATCTGCAGCACAAGAATCTCGTCAACAAATATTACTTGAGAGATATCATCCATTCTTGAAATATAGAAACAATTATACTTCAAGAAATATCAAAGTTTAGAATGGTTTCTCATTTCAATTTAACAAAATGGAAAATAAGTTTATTTGTGCTCTTTTTATATATTTTAAAGAATACTGAATATAAGCAATACTTGAGATGTCACAAAAGAAAATGGTAAATAAGCTAAAAAAATACGAAATTAACCTTAATTTTTTAAGATTAAAGATATCAGAATTCTAAACAAAAAATGAGTCAAAATATTATGCATTTTAAATAAAAACAAATCTGATTATCATAGAAAAGGCATTCAAGCTATTATGAATGCCAGCTGCAATATTTTAATGGACAGCTTTGCATAACAAAATGTTAAAGTAAATGCTACAATTCTCAAAAATAAATGCATAGTTGTAAGTTATATATATTGAATAATAATTTTATAAAAATTTAATTTGTGTGAGGAGCAAAACAGGAGGATTTGAAATGTCACTTTCTACTTTAAAATTAAATGTTACCAAGACATTTCATGCACTATTTTCAACATCGAGATATAGAGTTGGTTATAAACTGTGCTGTAGTAAAACTATGCTCCTAATGATACGTTACCAAGAAATGCTAATGAGAATAGTCATTTCTTAAATACACAACATGCAAAAAACGCAGTTCAAAAAGTATTAAAACAGTTTGGGACTGAAAATGTTTTTGAAAAAAATTAAATTTCTCTTGGTGAAAGCTTACAATATCACATCAAGAGTATATCCTTCAGAGAATGGGTTTTCTGCATCACCATTTAAATTAAAATTTCAGTGAAACAGAATTTTAACGAAGTGTTTTTAACCCTTCTATCTATTAAATGAATTAATTTATAATGCAACTTAAAGTGCATAATATTCTGTACTTTTACTCAAGAAGACAAGGCAATAAAGTCTTAAAGTAATGACCATTACAGAGACAATTTTTAGAAAAGATTTTGAAAAACATGACATAAAATTTGGATGAAAATTATTTTGGCAATTTCACATATTTTTTAGCTTATATAAATTTCAATGTAACGTTCGCATTTTTATACATTCTAATTGTAGGATGCACTGATGAATAAATTAACGCAATAAAAGTTTAGTCCCAATCATATTTCATCATTAACCTAAGTTAAATAAACAGAATAAACAATGTAAGGAGAAAGTATACTAAGCAAAAGACAATGTGTTGATAACAATAAAACAATGACAGTACAAATTTTTCAAGGAGACAACAAGAACTAAACTACATTAAGGCCCTAGAGAGTGAGTTAGCAAAACATTTTAGCCAAATGCAATGACTAGTCAAAGTATCAATAAGAAACATCTATATCCATTCAAAAATAAATGTATCAATTTCTTAAACAGAACCTACCGAGGAAACTAATAACTTTTTTAGTCTACAATATTATTTAAGTAGATATTTTTTAAACACACATTCTCTGCAAAGCACTCATGAAAAACAAAAAAAAATAAATTACAAAAGTGTTTTTCTCACACAAAATTCATTGAAATAGTTTCTCTTTTTTAGTTGCTTAAATCAAATAAATTTTGACAAAAAGTTGAAAAGAATTATAATATAAATTATGAATTCGGCAGAAGATATAAATAAAATATCTGACAACACATAATTTGTATTAATAAAAATATTTATAAGCTTTTATACAGTAACTATAAATTAAATGTACAAGAAAAATTACTTTTAACATAGGAAACACTACAGTTGAGCAAAAAGTGCATAAGCAGGTCTAACACAAATTAAAACAGATATAAATAAACATCAAGAAATCATAACTACAAATACAGCCTTTCAAAATAAACACAAGCTTCCGAGGCTTGCTTCCTTTTACTGAGAGGCAGTATTAATACTTAGAAACTGTAACAATTTAAAACAATATTAAGTAATTATTAAAAAGAATAAAATAAAGATAAATTTAATAAGTAATGAAATGTAAAGATAAAAAAGTGACTGATGTATAAGCTTTGTATATAAGTACAAATTGTTGTGCTTCACTTTACTACAAAGTGTTAATAAATGTATATGAAAAAAAAACGTTAAAATCTGTTATAAATATACGTCTATTGTATCAAAAATGACTTGCATGTAATATTTGGAATGCAGTATGCTGAATGATATGGATAAGCATAAAATATTACTTTAGAACATTGGTCCCTTAGACTAGGCACACAAAAACAATATCACATTTACATATTAAGGCAATCCGCAATAATAAATATCTTATAATATATTACCTACATTATTCTATTCAATTCGATTAAAACTTTCAGCATTAAAAACTTAAACATTTATATAAGGCAACTACGTGCAGGTTTGTATTGCCTATGTAAGACAAATTCATGTATTAACATATAATATGGGCATCTTATTCACTGCCAAGATAAATTATAAATAGCAAAAAAATACTTTGAATGCAGTTTTAATACTTTCAAGATCCATCGAAATATCAAGTATTATGGAAGTAATTGGTTCTCAAACATAAATTTTCTGCATTGTTATATTCAACTATAAAACACGTAATGAAAGAGAGTTTACCTTTCATGACTAGATAAGAACATGTATACAAAATTGACTAGGCTTTAAAATTTTTCGTCTTACATTTAACAATACTCAAATGTGTTACAAACAAGTTATTCTTTTACAAAAACAATTTCTACAGTTCAGCAATATCATATTTAAAAAATAACAAGCATTTTTTAAATCCTTATTAAAAAAAAAGGAATATTGTGATTTTTAACTTGCAGCATTTATCCCAGCATCATAGTTCTACTCTCTTGATATTTATTTCATAGAAATTCCCAACAGTGAGAAAAACATAACAAAAAGTATCTAAAAACAAAATATAATTTTGGTAGTATTGATTGTTTCTTTTGTCCCCTTCAGACATGCCGTAACGTTTAGACTTTAGGCACTAAGGAATCTGTAGAAGGACCAGCAACAATGGAGCCATAATCTGATGGTCCTGGTTCTTGTTGCAAAACTTTTGCCAAACTCGATTCGTCATTTTCATCACTTTTGGAAGGAGTCACGTCTTTGGTTAATAGGTAAGGCCCTAACACACTGGTCAGGGCTGCACCCACTGGTGCAGTGAAAAAAATGGATAAAACAGAAACGTTTAAAATCTGAAGGAGAAAGGACAAAACAAAATCAGTTTCCATATGAAGATAATGATATATATTAAAATAGTCAAGTAACTAGACCCTTAATCTTTATGGGACAAAGAACTTAAATTAGGTGTTTGTGTTGGTTTTTAAACTGTTTTTGATTTTTTTTTTTTTTAATTTTAATATTGCTATACATTATTAGATAAAATCAATAGGAAATTTAACAGACATTGAATAATTACTTACCACTGCAATAGTTGACTCAGAAATACATTAGTACATGAAACTCAAAAATTACACCTCAATTTTTTGCAAATTGAAGTTTTTTTTTTATTTTTTTTTTTGCATTATGTCTAATTTGTCTTTTAAGAAATGACTTGTAGAGTTATAAACCAATCATTCATGCATTAAATTTGTTTTTAGCAGAACGGATTTGAATGTACTCTTAGATGGCATGCTTTTGACTGTTACATAATTGAAGTTACCCACAATAGGTCAAAGAAAACTTTGATACCATCATCATCATAACTGTAATCTCTGGCAAAAACTGAAGTTTTACGAAATAATTTATTTTTGTTACTCATGGTGAGACAGTGCCGATGAGAGTTTGTATTGTAAATTAACTTAAATAGAATATAGAAAATGAAATTTGACTAAAAAAACTTTAAAAAAAACAGGTCCGTATCTTTAGATAAAAGTGTTGGTTTGGTTTGGTTACCAACCCACCTATAAGTATACGGTAGATAAAAGTATATAGAACCTTGTGTACCGCATTAAAACAAACTAATACTGGGAGTGATGTCATGAATATGGACATGTATGGAACTTTTGACTTTTACAGTTAATTCATTCTGTATTTGATTAAAAAAACTTCTAATAGAGGATATACAATTACACTGAATTTAAATATATTTAAACAAAGAAATATTTATAACAGGGCTAAATGATTACATAAAACTAACACATACTAGCCACAATCAAAAACAGAATCTTTCAAAACTAATCTCTTAGAAAAAATCCTTTTTATTCTGGGCATACTGGTGTCAGTCAATACAATCACCAAATGCAATTCCAGTATATAAGATGTAATAATGCAAGTACAATTGGCATTTTTTTAATAAACTTCTATTTCATGAGCCCACACAAATGTATGAAATTTAAATGCCAACTAGCATAAATTTATTTCCATGAACAAAAAGTAACAAATATCCCTCCTCTCCACAATAAAAGGAAATAAGTAGTGAGCTCATAACAGAACCTTACTTAAAAGTTCATAAATTATTATACATGTAAAAAGAATAAATATATTACTGTAATTCCATGCTGCAGATATTCTTCATTCATAGAATGCATTCTTACATAATCTAAAGCATGTGATCCAATGGCAGCCTAGAACCAAAATAACATATTTTAGATGAAAAGTGTTTTTTTTTTAACAGTTCTAGGCACTCTCAATTTTGTAACAAATATCTATATATATATTTCTCTTACGTGGCACGCAAAAAAGACGTTATTTGTTACCGCGTTTTGGCAACATTGTGCGATTGTTTGTTTACTAAGAGCCTCGCGAGTCATTTGAATCTATAGCGTTATCGGATGAAATTTTATTGAAAAAAAAATGAATTTTAGACGAGCTGTTGCGGTTTGTAATAGAAATCTAAGAAAGCGGAGGATCTTTTCAGGGCTATTTAAAAAACGGTCCTTTTCAAGGCTAACAATTATAGTACAACAAGACGCGTGCACTACAACTTTCGACAACAAACTCAGTCAAAAAGTGTATGGGTGGCTCGAGTACTGGGGAAATGTACACACAAACAACATGCTGGGTATTCAATTTCCAAAGCAGCGCTCACATTGCGAGTAAAAATTTGCTCAAAGTTTTCATCTAAATTCTGATTCCAGAGGTACTGTATATATCTTTTATGTAATACAACAAATTTAGATTTGAAAAATATTTTTTTGGAATATATTTTGTAATCAATCCCTTCTGCTAGGACACGTGTCTTCATTGATGCGAGCGAAGCGAGCATAGGTTCGCGCAGCGAACCAATGAGAATTGCGAAGCAATCCTCCGGGGGTTGGCGAGCGTTAGCGAGCAGGGGGCGGGCCCCCTAGTTCTTAAAATTAAAATTATTTATTTTTGCTTATGATTGCAAAGTGCAGCAAACTATCAAACTGAAGAACAGAAACACAACTTGAATAATGAACCAAATAAGAAAATATAACTTAAAAAATTTAGTTCCTTTTCACCCAAGAATGTTTTTTGATGAAATCAAGATTATAGACATTGAATTTTAATAGTTTTCTAAACTTGCAATTTGTAAATGGAAAGTTTGGAACATTGTTAATTTCATCCAAAATTATATTATTTACATTATTATATTATTACGGCTTACAGTTATATTTACATATATCATATCATAAAACTTTAAAATAAAATAGTGTGCACACCTGCACAGTTGCTTTAGGCAGCCAAGCACAACAAACAAATATTTTTTCTTGCCAGTTCATACCAGCACCAGTGCATACCAAAGCAGTAGCAAGACTCCGGCAAATAAGTCCCAATAGAAGAGACAAAGTTCCAAATCCTGCATATTAAAAATATCAACAGTCAATAGTATAATGGTGGATAACCTTTTCAGATAGATACATGATCCAGTTAAAGCATTAAATAATAGATTCAAACTAAAACTGTAAAAGTGTCCTGTGCGATGTAGTTAGTTCAAATAAGCAGACTGCATAATTTAAAAAAAAAAGTTATTTATTTAGAAATTTATGTATGCATTAACAGAGGTAATGGAAGGCTCTCAAATGACTGCATGTAGAGAGTTTCCATGCATCTGTAAAAAATTTGCGCTAAGGCAGGCCTAGAAATATATTTTTTAATACAGGTGCACCTCAGTTTTTAAGTTAGGTGCACAGTTATATTTTAGGTGCATATTGAAAAAAAAAACGTAATATAAGAGCATTAGTGCAATATAGACTATTTTATTAGTTGGGTATGCTTAGATAGGTTAGTAGTAGATAGTAAATAAAAACATTTAAATTCTCCCTTCTCCGGCTTACGATTGTCGCGGCAGTCGGTTCAACAGAGTCATCTGGAAAATGTTTCGATCATCGAAAAGTTCTGGTGGCAGTGGCACAAGTAAACCTTCCTCCTATATAAACTCGTTACGGGCCAGCGATTTTGTTTTCTCCTAGTACGTATTTAGGAATTTTAATTATGTTCCTTTAGAGTGAGAGAGATGTTGATACTAATATTTTGTTCAAACATCAAAATAACATAAAACACGTTCTCCCCCTTTTTTTAATGTTCACTGCGTGCACCTGGAGGGAAAAAATTAGGTGCACAATTTTGTTTTCCTGTGCACAGTGCACTTGTGCACCCGGGCATTTCGAGCCCTGCGCTAAGGCATAAAATAATTGACAAATGTTTAGTTAAAAAATTCTTGCAGCTCTAATACAAATGCTTAAAGATATATTTTTTAATGTTGCCATAACCTGGTGCCTTAAGAATAAAAACAAAAAAAATGCAAACGATTCTTACTTCTTCACAAGCCCAGATATCAATGCATGTGTGAAACGATAATAATCCTGCATGCATAAACAAACAGAAAGCAGGGTGTAAAAAAATCATGATTTTTTTTTAATCAATTAATTGGATTTATTTGATTTAAATCGGGTTTATTTGATTTAAAGCGGATTTATTTGATTTAAATCAAAAATCGGATATTTTTTTATTTAAATTTCTGTAGGGCCTATAAATTTGTTAAATAAAAAATTGAGTTTCTGACATGACATGTAAACCAACATTTATTTAAGTAAACAATCGGAATTTGTAATATGGTAAATTAATATTTATTTTACTAAATATCATTGTGTATTACATGGTAATACATTTAAAAAACAAATGTATCAGTAAGTGTAAGTGTGACCTAAATTAGTCTGATTAAATAAATATTTGTTATGGGTCACAACTCTTAAAGTGAAAGGTGACTGTTTCAGGGTGCATTTTGAAAAATAAAAGGTGTTCACAGTGTTTAAACTTTCATCCTTTCAAACAGAAAGCTAAGTTGAATTTTTTATTTAATAAATTATTAATCGCATTAATTGTGTTATTTGTATTTATGTTTCAATTAAAAAAAAGTAGTTGAAAAATCACTATAGCTAAGCCATTGGTCAATCAATTAAAGGGGTAACAAGTAGTTTAGGCCTACTTTATGGGGATTTTCTTTGGCTGTCTTGACATTTACGTAGATGTAGGCCTACTTTTTTATTGTTTGTAACATAAAATTATGCATGAACATTGTAAAAACTTTCGAATATATGTCAACTTATTTCTTACTTTACTGTTTGGCAGAATCCCCGACTCAACACTCAACAGATTACTTAGTCCATAGACACCTCAGATTATTTGCAAGTGTCCAGTGCCAAACATTTTTTTTAAAAGCTCATCAGTACGAGGTGTAGCCATTAGTGCTGAAATCGCCACGAGTGCAGAAAGTTCAAAGCATTTGACAAATTCTGTGATTTTTCTAGGGTGTGTTTACTTAGTTATAAAAATGTAAGATTGGTTGTGATTTAAATCAATGATTTTTTTAAAAATCATTTGATTAAAATCATGATTTTAATCATTGATTTAAATCTTGACACCCTGACAGAAAGCATTAAAAAGAAACATACTAGAATATATTACACTTACTACAAAAACCATAATTTACTTGAGTAATTGAAAATAAGAAAACTTAAAAAGCAATCTGCCTATAACATATGATGTGTTTACTCAGAATAATGTCTGCATTTCCACCAACAGAATTAATACCTTTGCATTTTCTAAATCAAACAATAAACATTTTTTATATTATTATTTATCAATAAACCATTTTATATGCTTCCAAATGCCATAAAGGAAGCTGCAACTAATACATATTAACAAACAAAAAAAACTGAGAAACTAATATTTCCTCTTTATGAAAAATATAATTTTAATCTATCAAAAGGAATTGTTATTTCTTGAATTTTTTAAAGGATTTGAAAAGAAAATCAAGCTTCAGTGAAAATCTTGATAAAAATTACTAATTACAATCACATTTAAAACATGTATTAGACTTCTTGACTATGGCTTACAATGGTCATAGAGGCTACTTAAATTTTCGGTCTGTCAATATATTTCTGCATAGGATGAAAGTTGTGGCCTAATTTTAATCACGGTTTGGCTTTAAATGTACCTTTTGGCTTTAATGTTTGTTTCTTTTGCGTGCAGGAAACAAACAAACGAACATTCAAACACTTTCTTTTATATCATTAGAGATAGTTTTTACCGTGATTCTTTCATGTTGAAAATTTGTGCAAGATTTTATGTAATAAATAATCGATGCAGAACATATGGTCGGTAGATTACAAACTCATCAACAGACACCTTTTAGAAGACACTAAATGCTTATTTTTATGACGAGAAATGTGTAGTCATATTGCAATCTGTTTATAAAAGATGCACAACATTATCAAAATAAACTTAAATAATAAAGAAAAAAAAAATTACGTAAAAACTAATAGCCTAGACTTTAAACAGCTTTACAGTAAAAAATAGTTTGTCACTTAATGAGTTCATATTCTAATATTGTATAATTAACATGGGTGTCTAATATTTTGATGCAACAACCAAAACATTTGAAAAATGTCTCACATAGCCTTTTCTCAAAAAATGAGAAAAAATATTAGCAAATACAATTACCTGCATTATCACGAAGTGTCTCGAGGGTTACCTCTGCACCAATCAAAGCAAAGAGAAAAGGCTCAAGGATTTGCCAAACCATTTTAGCTGCACCTTGCACACCAGCCTATATGAAAGGTAATGCAAAACAAATTGAATGCTAGTGGATATTTTAGTTGCAGTCTAAATAGTTCATAGGGAAAATCATCTAGTGAAATATCTACAAATATATACAATATAAATATTTGATTAGGTCTGGTTAATTTTTTTAATAAAGTAGAACCATGGATTATGCAGGAAATTATCTAGGCATTGTGTTGTGAAATTATTATAAAAGATACCTATTTTGTATTGCATTGGTTATTATTAAAGTACGTTTTTCAATTTGGAATCAAGATGGATTACATAGGGAAGAGAAAAATATGTATAAAAGTATCAAGTGTAAACTTTAGAGGGAATGCATTTTTAACATTTAATATCACACTCTTTACATTGGAACTTTAGACATCGATTGTATGAAAAGAATGAGTATGCTTCAAGAATTGATTCTAAATACACGTTTTTACACCATAGACATGAAATTAGTACAATTAGGAAAGATATGCACTAAAGAAGAGAAAAAGAGACAAATATGTATCTTCATGGGCAGTCGTGGTTCTTGGACAACCTCACGCAGGCTCTCTCTCTGCGGATTCAGTATCCTTAAACTGTTTTCATAAGTTGGACACAATGCTGGGTGTTACATTCAAGTCTCTAGCAATCAGCATTTGAGACGGCCCTGCTTCCAGTCTCCAGACGATTTACCTCCTCATTCCATGATCAAAACATCAATGATTTCCTTTTCAATTTCACCAAATGTTTCAAAAAATCCACCTCAAAATTCGCATAGGTGAGACAGCGAATGAAACGTGGAAACTATCGTGCTTTAGAAAGCATGTTCCTCTAAATGCACCACCCACAGGCACATATATGCTACGTATTCGACACTAAGGATTTGCATCTGGTAGTATGGTGATTATTTGGAAGCATTAGTTTTACCGTTCAGTACTTTTCAAAAAATTAGACGAAATATGGAAATTCTCTAAATTTTGAACACCAGTGTAACTAACAATAGAGCCCAAATTTGTTTCACCTAAAAAATGCACAACATTTACTTAAAAATTCCTAAAAACACAAAAGTTATCTAAAAATAAAGTCATTATGCTAAAAGCTAAGATAACTAAAAAGATGCTATAAAGATCCCAAAAACGACCTAAAAACTGTACATATATAGAATCAGAAGATTGGAAACGGAATTTCTATCCACACAACCATTATCGACGATATACTAACAAAAGTTGACACATTAACAAAATGTGGTCCTGCTGATTTAAATTTTCTTCATTTTCAAGTAATAATTCATATTTATGGCTAAATCAACAAACAGTAATTGCTGAGAAACATACAAATTGCTCCTGACTCTTTCTCCAAGCAATGGCAGACACAAATGCCACAGTAATACATCCAAGAGGCCCAGCACCAGGTATTCCAAGTCTTTCACTGGCAAACATGTTCGAAATGGCAGCAAAGGACACAAGAAGAACATTGTAGTAGACTACTATGGCCTAAAAACAAAACAATAAGCTTTCAATCATTGATGTTCGAAGAAAATTTTATAATCAAGTGCTCAGTAATTTCCAAAATTAGTTGATTAAATACTAATGTCACTGCACTCAGTTATTTGAGAAGTAATTTACAAACTGTGCTTATGCATTCTTTTAAATTCCTTCATTATCTTCTGAAAATCACCAAGTACTATTTTTAACTACAACCTGCAATTCTCCCATCAGAGCTAACCAGTTTTAGCTTTCCTGACCAATAGAATGAGCCATATAATTCTTTCAACCAATAATTGTAGCTTTTTAGTTAAATATGGGTAAGGTTGAAGCAATAGAGCATTTTTAAGAAATTTCATGGTGCTCAGAAGATTAAATTATAAGTTTGACTCAACTAATTGATTCTTTCTTAAATCAAGGAAAAGCACATACCATTTTCCTACTTTTACTTGGGAAATACCAAAAAATAACTCCAAACACTGCTCCATAAGCAAGCCCCACCAATGGCTCCAATGGTCCTCGTATGATAGTCCATGCCAATTTAGCTGGAAGCAAAAAACTTCATTACATTGAAATAAGCAATTATCATGTAGTAATATACTTGTATAAGCGAATAAATTTCATAAAATCAAATTTCCTGAAAAGTAGGTATGGTGATTTGTTTTCATATTTTTAAAAGATCTTGCTAAATATTTTCAATTTTAATGCAAAATTTTATTTTTTTAAAAGACTTAAGATATTTTTGAACATACAAAGCTCAAAAATATAATTTTTATGGTCCTTTGAAGAAAACAAAATCCTAATTAGAGTCATTTGAACAATATAGTCAGTTGTTATCATCAGCCCAAACCCAACAGTTCAAACATGGCATCATTTCCACACCTACTCAATGGATCACATTGCCAATATATTTGTAATATTGACATGGTCTGCTGAGCTGCCATTAATCTGTTATATTTAGTCATGGCCTGCTTGCAGCATATAATTAAAAACTAAGAAACAGATTAATAGCAGTTCAACCAAGAAATCCTGTCAGGGCCCGCTCGGTTTTTTATCAAATCCAATGTCAAAAAAGTTCTACAGAGTAGCGATCAACATTATTTATAACACCTGTCTACAATGCAATCATCTCAAAGAGGATAAAAGTCGATTATGGACATACCATTATAAAAACATTTTAGATTTTTAGAGAAACAAAATTTCGTTTTTGTAGACAAAAATTATCTAAAATAAAATTATACAGAGAAAACGAGCTATGTGTTTCTTTAGAATTTTATAAAGAAGATCTATAGAAAAGTAGTCATGAAACAAAATAAATTAGCTTCTATGGAGGTTTCTTTGAGACATTCTATAGGGATTTCTATGAACTTTCTAGAGATTACTTTATAGAGCTTACCAAAAAAAAAAAAAACATAATTCTGCAGAATTTTTATAAAATTCTATAAAGAAATTTGTAAGGGTAAAAACACATAGATGTCTTAGAACAAAACACACCTGTAGAAAAGGCCATGCTGAAACACATGGTAAAACCAGCAATTGCCAAAATATCATCTAATGACGAAGCCGCCATTATCAAAGTTGGTATTCCTTTGTTAACACCATAACCTTTTTCTTCAAGATGTAATATAATTGGCACAATCACTGCAGGAGAAACTGCTGATATTATAAACCTGTAAAATAATAAATACAGTTATAATTATTCATTGATTACCAAAATGAATTGATTTCATAAAACATCGATATGTCTTCTCTCATTCAATTGATATACACTCATAACAAAAAACATCGGCGCAACAAGAAGGAGTTGTCCAATTGCAATAAAAATTGGTAGATGTGAAGAACGTACATAGAAAACCAAAAGATTAAAATTTCAGAATGATTGAATGATTGATTTCAGAGTTTAACTATTACAAAGTCAATAATGCATTGGTCCAACCTCTCGCCTGGATGCAAGCTGTCACCCTGCATGCCACAGACTAAAAAAGTTCCCGGATGGTGTCCTTCGGAATTTCTTGCCAAATTGTCTCCAACTGGCGGGCTAAATGGTGAACATTTCAGGATGGTTGCAATCGCCTTCGCAACGACCCAAATGTGCTCTGTGGGAGATAGATCAGGAGACCTAGCTGACCAAGGAAATGTTGGGAAGGCTTGAAGACAATTCATAGCAACACGTACCATGTTAGGTCAGGCATTATATTGTTGAAACATAAATCTGGGGTTTAGCAAAAGGAACGATAACACAACTGATCGTAAAATGTAGTTTACGTAACGCTGTACTGCAAGTTTGACAGAAATGACTACCAAAGGGGTTCTGCTATCAAAGGACACGGCACCCCAAACCATAACGCCCTTTTGTGGGCATGTATGGCATGTGATAGTAAGTGCAGGATCCCCACGCTGACCTGGACCATCTCCAGACACGTCTGCTGTTGTGGTTAGGACATAGTTGGAAACAGGACTCGTCACTAAAGACTATATGCCCCCAGTCATCACCGTTCCAAGTTGATTGAGCCCAGCACCACTGTAATTCCGTACCTTCATGGTGTGTCGATTTTTTTTGTTAGAGTATATATATATATATATTGTAAACTCTCAAATATTTTTATCTAATTTAATTATATAACCTACTGACAGTCACAAGAGTCTGAACCACCAATCATTAAAAATCCAAAGCTGTTGATTTCAGAGAACTGTATCACCAACCTATTTTTCCCTCCCTACTTTCTATTTTATTTAACAACTCATTAGAGGCACCTACCTCAGGTTCAAAAACCCTGCTTGTTTGGAGGAGGACCATAAAGTTCTCCTTAGAACCTAAGTTGAATTAGGAAGTCATGTCTTTGTTTGATAGCATTTTGATTAAATACAGTACAAATTAAAATGATGTTACTTCATAACAGAACCAGAAAAATATATTCAGTTTTCTTTTAATTTCCCATCAGACAAACACGCTACTTTACGTCACGTTTTAGAACATATTTTTATCAATAAATGTTAAAAAAGAACTGTTTCTTTTCCTTTGTGTTTCCTATGAATCCCTTCCATTATTTCTTTCAAAGCTCCCAATATGGAACAATTGATATTCTACTTCTTTTCTAATGTAATATCTATTTTTTTTTAATAAATTTAGAAAACAGTTTTATTACATTACCCTAACATAATGGAGAAAATCCATGGCAATTGGAGCAAATAGTGTGTGAAAACTCCAACACACCCAGCTTCCACTAAACAAGGAATAAAAGTCAGTCTGATGACAACCATTTTCAGTTTCATAAGGATGCTTGAATCTAATTCTAATCCAGCCCTTAAAAGGATGTAAGACAGTGCAATCTGCCTGTTAAAGAAAAAAAGTGCCATATATTTAGTAATTATAAATAGTATTTTTTAATTTTTTAAGTAATGAATGTACAAAATTATTTACTTTAACACCTAAGCAATCTTCCCCCTAAAGATTGCTCAATACAGAAATAATAACTGACCTCCCTAAACTGGCATTTTGACAACTATCACTATTTATTTTTATATTGTTAAACAAAAAAATCCATTTACATGACAAGGGTGAAATGGCAAAATACAAAAATATCAATACAAATAAGCACAACTTGTGCTAGGATACCAAGGAATAAAGTAAACGATCAATAAAATTTATATAGTTAACCATTCTATATTTCATTAACAATAAAATATTTACATTTGTCCGAGCACGCGCTGATTCATAGCAGTCGGTCATGTGACCTTGCTGGGAAGTGCGTCGCAGCAGAACCTTTGTAGCTTCCAACGGAACAACATGTATGAGACTTGGCTCTCTAGCGGGACTTATTCCCCATTTTAACATATCTATTGTAAAAATGTATATAGTACTTGTTCATATGTGTTTGAAATGAAACATAAGAAACAAGTTGGTCCGTCACTCTATCAGAACTCTATAGTTCCAAACAACATTCATATCATTAATTCAATGATATAAATAATATTGATCATATTTTGCAGTCTTTCATCATTTTATGTTTCACATTTATTATGCTGTCACAGGCAAATGTCGCGCGGGTGCTGCGAGTTTAGCATTATCTTTAAAGTTTTTGGCATTGATTTAGCTAAGCTTGTAGTTTTACATAATTTTAAATACAGAAGATCTTCTTCCACCTGTAAACCTTGTTGGTAGTTGCTATAGGAACAGGACTCTTTCATTTTGAGCAGGTGGATGTCTTAATAGTGTTTTGTTTATGAATGTCGGATATAAATTGGAGGTAGTGTACTAGCATGTATCATCTTTATAACAAGTAAACATAAAACCAAATATATTCCCAACTTGTTATTAAATCCAGCAATGTAACAAGATTTAATACTTTTTTTAAGCATCTCAAATGTAAAATGTGATAATAAAATAAGCTGTCTCTGCATTAACAAACAAGTGCAGACTTTGTGGCAGGAGCCTTTCTCATGGTAAACAGATGGCAGTAAGAGTAGTAAAATTAAATTAACTGCCACATTAAAAACTGTTCCAATACATCACTTTAAAATACATCCTGTGGGATTTCAGAAATTATTCTTGTTGCATATATACACTTGACAAATAATTCCAATAATATTGTTTCTTCATTGATATAAAAAGTAGTAAAAATAACAAAAAGTCATCATACAAATAAAAAATGAATAAATGGTTGAAATATGTCATTTTACACTAGCTTAAAATAGTGACGTTTATTTTTTTCTAATATTAATTCAATAATTATGGGGTTATAACTTTACCTTACAGCTGAAATGGTCACTGGAGAAATGTCATCATAGTAGGGAATGGAATCTAAATTCCGGAAAAGAAATCCAACCACCATCATACCTGTTTAAGAAAATGAATAGCATGTAAATTTATTAAACAATTTAACAAATTAATATTTACTTTAGCATCTAATTTGTAATTATTTTAATTGCAACACTATCATACAAAATACATAGCACTTCAATAAAATTTAATTATAAAATAAATGCAACTAGTAGCTTAAATATAGATGGTGACTTAGTTGATTATTTTATGTTTTTAAACACTTCACATGGAACTTTTTAATCTTTGAATTTTACAGCAGATTAATTTTGTTCTCAATTTGTACTCAAGACTTGTAATTCCTGAATTCGTAATTCTTTAATTACTTTCAACAATTTTAATAGTTGAGCTTGAAGTGGAATCTTAGATCCATTAATCTACAAGTTTTTCCCCTTCTTTGATCTCTTGATACTTGTTTCTTCTGCACTAATCCCATACAAAAAATTAACACTTTTATTTATTTAAACACAATTTTTAAGTTGATTGCATTACATTACATTTTTGCATCAAGAATTAGAATTCACTCTTGTTGTTGGAAAGATATTTTAATTGGAAAATATAAGATAGTGACAACTAACA
Organism: Metellina segmentata; assembly: GCA_947359465.1. Classification (NCBI taxonomy): domain Eukaryota; kingdom Metazoa; phylum Arthropoda; class Arachnida; order Araneae; family Tetragnathidae; genus Metellina; species Metellina segmentata. The sequence continues at coordinate 116,996,419 of OX375873.1, forward strand.
GAAAAGTGTTCAGTTTCTTCAAAATGAATAGTTCAAACAATAAGTTAACACATTAATTTTTGTACACTCATAAATTTTGACACATTTTGGATAAATGTACAAATTGTTCACTCTTTTTTCCCTACTAAGTTCAGTGACATGAATGGCACTAAGTAGTTTTTATTACCCTCCAATATCAGCCAGGTATCTCAAACATCAATGCTATTCTCATAAAAAAAGCTTTCTCACAAAACATTTTTCATGCCATATTATCAGAAGCTTGGGAGTTACACACATAAAAATAATCAAAAATCTATATACTTTCAGAAAATGTTCTTTTCTGGCACTCTTGCTTTCAACAAGATAAAAATGAAACACCCCACTGTTATGAAAATTATTTTTAAAAGGACTACTACTTTTACATTTAATTTCCTTTTGCAAAATTTTCAAAACCATCTCATTCAAATAGCAATCCAAACAGCTTTATTAAGCTTTTAAATATTTGCAAAGAAAATGCACTACTAGTATGTTCAGAGAATATTAAATTTAATTTAGTAATGCTCGAATAATTATAAATTAACGACAGCTATTTTAAGAATGGAATCAAATTATTTTTAGAGACTTAGTTTACAAGAAACCTAGAAAAATTTTTAAAAAAGTAAATGAATCAGTTTATGTATTCAATATTGCATGATACACTAGCATTAGAATTTCAATCATGGGAAAATCACATGATTTCACAGTTTTATACCTCCTTTACATGGTAAAGTGAGAGATTAAACTTACCAAGAAGAGGAGGCAATTTCAGCAAGCTGATAATCTTGCCTCCAAGGAAAGAAGCAAATCCTAAGAAAAGTATGGCAAACACTTCTGTTCCTGGTAAAGCATCTTTATACAGCATACCATACAAGAACAGGCAAAAGAAAATGAGGCAAAGACACTGCGTCAAAAACAAGTTAAATTTCTGCTTAGTTGGTAGATGCTTGAACAAACGATGGTACCATTTTTTCGGTCGTTTGATTGGGCTTTCTCTTTCTGTAGAATATATAATTGGCATACATTAATTGTTACTGGATATCACATTGCCATGTCTATTTTTTATAAAGATGGTAAAACATAAATAGCACGTATCGAACAAAGTTGAAACAGTTCAATCTGTAAAAGAATTCAAATCAATAATTTGTCTAGATTGAAAAAATTACAGATTTAAAGTATCCTCCTTCAAATGAGACTATTTTTCCAACAAGCTCATTTGTATAAGAGCTGCTAGTAAAATTAAATATATTTAAAATGGTAACATTTATCTAGCTTTTCAGATAACGAGTTTCAATGCATTTCAGCAATTTCGAATGCAAATTTTATCAACATGTATTGCACTTATGAGCAGGTGTGTTGCTGTATTTGAAGCTAATAAATATAAAAATATGTAGAAAATAGCAAGTAATTTTTCATGTTATATACAAAAATACTAAAATAAAACTGAAGGAATACATAAGGAAAGAAGGTTAACATATCCTCTATTACCTATACCAAAATTACTGATTATGTATCTGCAATTGAATTATGTTCCCAGAAACAGTTTTATTGCAGAAGGATCCACTGTATAGTGCAAATAAAAAAGTATTGAGGGGGGTCAAATTGCCCATTGGCTCAGTCCCACCAATGTGACTGGGACCTGGTCACTGGTGTATTCTTTTGTTTCAAATAATGGACTGTATCAGATAGAAGACATAATTATAAAAATCATTTACAAATCATGAAAGTATTTACACCAGATTAACCAGATTTTGGATAAGAGACACTATTTTTCCATAGTAAACAGAGGTTAGGAGCATAGCTATTACAAAATTACTAATAAAAATTACAAAATTTTAAGTCTCAAAATCTTGATTGTCAAAACAAAATACATAGGTGAAAAGTATGACGAAATAAATGTTCATAAAGATGACAAAATAATCATTAAGAGTATATCAGGTGTTCACCTTTGGAAAAAAAGAATTTGTAAGTGACATAATTTAACCCACCTAGTGGCCCACACGAGTACAGTTCAGCGAGATTTATTTTATAGTAGTGGGCAGCATGCCTGAAATATTTCAAGGAGCAACACATCTAGGGGTCCATGTGATAGGTCTGAATATTTCAGGCTTGTCACATGCCATGTGGGTATTTTTCAGGGTTATAGTCAAACTTAATTTTCCTAGCGTGTTTGGGCATGTTGTTTGGAGGGTTAAAATACACGCACAATGTAGCATACAAGCCCACCAGGAATTCATGAAATTGCCAAGAAGCTGGTGCTTCAAGGAGGTGGTAGGGTTTTCAATAGAAGCAACTAAAAAATAATGTGACTTCAGACAAGAAGCCTCATTTTATACATTAATTCAAATATTTTTACAATAAGACAAGCAGAAAAATGTTCTAAGTAAATAACCAAATAAACTTTGTCATATCCTACTAGAGCATGGTTCTCTATTTTAATTGGTAGCAATGTTGATCGTGGTTGAATTAAAGGGTCAAGATATATAGCAAGAACCCTAGGTCAAAAGGAGGGTTTGGAGTTTTTTATCACTATGCCCAACTTTTGTTACATGAGGGCTAGTTAGATCGTTAGAAAAATAAATACACAACAGTGATATGAAAAACTAAGATTTGCTGAAATCCAACCCCTTACCTAGTCATTGCATTATTTTAATCTAGAAATACTTATCACTTAGATACATTTTTTTGCCTTGCTAACATTTAATTAATATTTTACAAAGACAAATGGAAATGCTTTCACATGACGACCTAGACTGTACATATGTACTGTTTTGAACAGGGCAGAACTGTTTTGCTTTAAATATATTTCCTGTCTGTCCCATTCCCCCCCCCCTCTACCTTAATAAAATTTAAAATTTTCAATATATGAATATATTTAATTTTGGACATTCATAAATGTTTATTTCCAACCAATACACTTCTATCAAGTGTTGAAACAATGAAGGATATCTGTAAGACAAAAAGAATACACAATAGTGATAGACAAGACTAAGTCTTGCTGAAGAGGATGAGTTAATCCATGTCAAATCATCAAAAAAAAAAAGGATTTGACACCCATGATCTCAGATTTTGATGAAACTTGGCATGTTTGGATGTAAGTAAGCATCTAAAATTCTTTTGCTCTATCTCAAGCAGTTAAGGTTAAGTTTTTAAAATTTCGCGGTGTTTATTGATTGGGCAGGGGAAACCCAATTTGTCTTTTTATAGGAAATAAATTATATAGCCCTTGTTTACCAACCAATATTGATTAAATTTGTTATGAGTATACATCAATATGTAAGGAGTCCAGAAAAAAATAACCTGTAAGTATCTATACATGATCAGAAAAAAATCCAAAAGTTTCATTTATAGATTTTTTAAATAAAATATTGAGTTCTACACTAAGTAAAATATCTTCAAAAGGGATAAGATAATCAAAAAAAAATTTTTTTTAATTCATGTTTTAAAAGATATGCTCTACTACATGAAGAAATAAAATGAATGGTTTTTCACTCCTTTATTATTTTTTCTCACTTCAAAGATAAAAATCACTTGACTCACTCATTTTTTTTAAATTGGCCATGCCAATTAATTGATGAAAGCTAAATATTAGCGAAGTGTTTCACATGTAAATAATTCCCCCTGTGCATTGTTAACTAACATGTTCAATTGTTAAAAATGTCACTTCAATCCCTTTTACTGCAAATAAGAGTTTTATGCATTCTACATTCACACCCCAAAATTGTTTATAATCATAGTTTATTCCTAAGTTCTTCCATCTTAAGTTAGTAAATGAGTATATTTCCTGATCTGATCTTCTGAATCAGTCCATCGCTACAAGTGTGTGTTAATATCTCCCCTTACAGTGTTTAACATACAATAGTTTGAACTACTGGAATTGGATCATGATTTATTCTTCACAGTATCAATTTACCTCGACCAATCCTTAGTTATATAGATGTCAAAAATCAAAATTATAAAAATATATATTACCAATGCGATGTAAATTAAGACGTCTTACATCACAGCTAGATACAGCTGCTATCTCCATATCTTTCCAGCTGAAATATACAAAAAATACATTTTTTAATTGACACAGAATGTAACCTAATGTTTTCTTTACTGATATATCCATCAATTACTTTACAGGAATTCAATAACATTAAATTACATTATTTTTACATCCATGCCATCCACAGTTCATTTAGACACATAATTTGAAGTAGGAAGTTTCTTTGGCCAAACTAACAGCATCAGTCAACAGTTTGAACTTATTTAAACACCGTTCTGATCATGTAAAAAATTTTCCAAAATAAAAAAACTTAGATTTAGTTTCCTGTGATAAATCCAACACATTTAATATGAATACTATATTCTAGACCTACTACATCTGTAATACATTAAGTTCTGATTTGTATAATATATCTACATATAACTCTATTATACTATTGCATTCACAAATCCATTGACATAAGATTTACAGTTTGAATAAATGAGTCAGCTTTTGCAAGTCTTTTGTTTACATTTCATGATAAATCATAATTTGGAATTAAGAAACATACTTGATCTTGCTTTTTGCTGAGAGTATCAACAAACTCATATTTCGTATTTATTTAAATTAGAAAGAGCATTTTCAAAACAAATTAATTTTCAAAGGAAATATCTTTGTGGTCCTTTTCATTTAATTAAATGTGCAAGTGATTTTAACAACACAGAATATTTTAATTACAGTAATTAATATGTTGAAAAATTTAAAACCCATCACTTAAAAGTATTCTATGATAAGTATAATAATATAAATATAAATTCAATGACAAAACAAAAACCTTTCTTAAATGTGTTCAAATTTAAAAGAGGATCAATTTTTAAAAACTCACAAACAGTCTTCTTTTTTATAAATTTCGTTTAAAAAATAATTTTGTCAATCCTAGAAAATATAAAATACTTAAAATTTATGAAAAGAAATTATGGAAATTGGATGGAAGTACGAAAGGATGAACCGTGTATGATTGAAAAGAAATAAGTGTTCGAATCCAGTGTTAACAAAAAATGTAATGTAAGCACTAAGTAAATGTAATAAATAAACACAAACAGTGAAGAACACAGAACACCGATATCAAACGTTATGAAATGTTATGTAAACACAAATAAAACGAACAATGAATGACACAGAACATAGAACCTGATTTAACATGAGAAAAACTCACCAAGATGAAAAGAAAATACCAAACGTTCACTAGTATATCAGATTAGCCTATTACAAACTTATTTCGTTCGAGTAAATGTTTTCAAAATGTATTTGGAGAAGCATGGCATCTTCCGCAATTCCAGAAACAAACTGCGCCCGTCTGGGCTGGTCAATATAAAATTTCTGATGTCCCACAAGTACCTCTTTCTAACGACCTTTTCTCTCAAGCTCATTCTGCACTCTTGGATACAATAACGGATGTTTAGAAATTCATCCTCCTCATCTTTCATTCATGAGAATATTATCCTTTACGATACGAAAACCTGTCGCCTCAATACTTCATCGATAATTTGCCACCGGAAGTAGGAAAATATAATTTTTTTTGTTCTTGGTTGGTTGGTTGTTTAAATAGCTTTTTCTTATGGCACAGGGCTAAATTTGGTTATGCTGGCGCGGTAAGATAAGGTAATTTTAATTAACATCATACTAGAGCAACACAACGGGTTATTGACGAAAGTCCGAAATCAATCCCCTTAGTGAAAGATCCAAGGACAACACTACGTAATTTTGAAATACGGTCAGATGTGTTTGACTCCTTCTAGCATACAAAGAAGTAAGCGCTATATATAAATGTAAACTGAAACTATGAGTAACCGTTAGGAACGCTTTAAGAAGTGAGAAGTGAAACTAAGGGGAGTGAGAACTGAAGCTGTAGTTAGCGATTCTCATCAGCAAGCCCGTTAGAAATGGTATGGTGGCTCGGTTCAAGTCACCGCATACTCCCCAGTGTCAACGATATACACAGAAATGATCTAGAAAATGTACTGTTCTTCCAGATCTGGTAGTATAGTTTGGCACTTCTGGTGTTTACACAGTCACAAGACAGGCGCCTCAATCCCATGATAGTACTTTACGCAAGTCCAACTTGATTGGCTAATCGGATCACATGACCTAGATACGTATGTCATCAAGGTTTATAGTTGTTGGCTATTTATCTCTTCCTTTCTGCTTTCTTCTTTTCTTTTCAGATCCATGGCTATGGGTGGGTAGAGGTGGGAGCCGAAAATTGTATCCTTTTATTATATAAGTTAATAATTATATAAGTTAGTGTTTTATGTATGCTTTTTGTTACATCAGAATGGTCCTAAGCCAGCGGTGGATACGACACCAACATCCTAAAGCAAAGGGGGCGGGAAAATATCAGCTGGTAGTGAGTTCAGGAGTGGTTCTTAGATTATTTATGTAAAATCAACGGAAGCTTGGAAAAATATGAAAAGGGTATTAAAAATTAGGAAAAGTAAATTAGAATGAAAAGGAATTAAATTGGAATATTTTTGAAATAATTTGGAGGATCTAAAAATTTTTCCGCCAGCTGGTTTCGAACTCAGGAAGGAATTCTCCGCTGCCGACGCTAATCTGAAGGTGGGTGACTTTAGCCATTAGGCCATCGTTGCTTCACGAAAAGAAGCTCTTTAAAGTATAAGTACCCTTAATATAAGTTGGCAATAAATACTACTAACAACCACCATACAACATATATATGAGGAGCAAATCAGAGTCAACTTGTCGGACACTTACGCTGTACGCTGAGGCGCTAGTGTATGTATTGTATTTCTACGAAACAACGCGCATATTCAAAATCAAATGGTTACTGCAACAATCAGATTGGCGAGATATCCAAGTGAAGCCAAGCCCGTGAAACTAGCCAATCAAGTTGGACTTGCGTAAAGTACTATCATGGGATTGAGCCGCTTCTAGTCACAAGTGTGTGGGTTGATGATAGAGCATCAACAGCTTGGAACGCAGGTTTGAGACGATCCATCGACGCGTTAGCATAATTGCCATGAACGTTAACTTTAAAGAATTTTTGTTCACGAGAAATTACTTCAAAGGGTCCATCATATGGGTTGTAGAGGCTTCCGAACCATATCCCTTCGGACGAATACGTGAGATGAAGAGTGCAGCTCTTTGGGCACAAAAACAGTTCGCTTCCCATGAAACGATGTTGGTCTGAGTTGTAGAGACTGCATATGCCAGCGGAGTTACTCGATGAACGTCGAGGGATCATCCTGCACCCGTGAGGGATCGAAAAATTCTCCAGGGATGCGGATGGGGGAATAGTAGACGAGTTCTGAAGGGGTTGCTTTCAGGTTCTATCGGAGTGAAGCACGGAAGCCAAGGAAGACCGTAGGAAGAACTTTAGTCCACTGTTCGGTGCTATGTTACTTGATGGCTGACTTTACTGAGCGGTGAAGGTTTTCTGCTAGACTGTTACTGGACGGGTGATAAGCAGTGGTTCGAACTCGCTCCGCTCCTAGGAATGTTGCAAGGGATGAAAAGAGTGTGGATTCGAACAGTCGTCCTTAATCTGTAGTGATTTAACTAGGCACACCTAGAGTGCCTATATAATCAGAGTGGCGACATACGGGAAACACTTTCGGATTCACTTAGAGACCTTTTCTACCATAGAGGTGGGTTTTTTTCCAATCTCCCGTAGACTTAAAATGGGAACTTTTTGTGTGTACGAGAAAAACGTGTGTACATTAAATTTAGAAGAAAATATAGCTTTTTCATGTTCTATTTCGTGTTCTAGAATGTTTATTTATTATTATTTTAGTGTTTTGTCATTACAAATTTGAAGATTTATTTAAGTAAATAGCTTTTTTTGAACAAAATGGTGTTTCCCGCAATCTAAGTTAGCGCGTTGTGCAATCCATCTTATCAATTACGCATGTAAGTCGGCTTTTATATGATTCAATTATTCCGAATGTATTATAATTTAACATTATAATTTATATATGTATTATAATTTAATTATGAATTTATATTATAACAATCCTATACTTTTTGTTCTCCCTGAAATGATATATTAATTGATATGTCCAACTTTCATGTCGTCAATAGCCCGTTGTGTTGCTCTAGTACGGCGTTAACTATAATTACCATTACCATTACCAACTTTCACGACGATTGTAGCAGACGACATTGAAATGTTACTTTGTGTCATGAGCCCATTGCAGACGCAGCCGTCGATGGTTTGGTGTGAGGGGGATCCTGTATAAAGGAATCCTTGCACGCAGTCCACGTTGCAGCTGACGTCGGCGAATTGACGAAGCCGACATTAGTACACCTGTAGCAGCAGACCAAAGTGCTGCCAACTGCCTGGAGGAAGCTGTACGGTCATTCACCGCCATGTGGACCAGGTGTCTATCATAGCGCGCTGACGTCACCTTCCGTCGTCCACCCCCAGTTTTTCGAGTTATCCGGTGCTTGTCGGTCCACTGCTTCTAAACTTGCATCACTGTGGAACTGTTCCGCTGCACACGAGTTGCTATTGCGCGATAGGAAAATCCTCCTTCACGAAGGCCGATGATTCTCCCTTGTTCAAACTAGAGATGCGACATCAATAGCAAAACATCGATATTCAAAATTAAAGCATCGATGTTGAAAATACATTGACCCAAAAACATCGATGTTTTTAAAATTCAGTGTATTTAAACTTTTCCCCCCATTTCTTAAAACTGGTTTAGCAACTTGTGATGCTACATCGACAGCAAAACATCAATGTTCGACAGTTTTTTACAAAACATCAATGTTTTGAAGACATTGATGTCGTATCCCTACTTTTCAGACCTTTCATCCTTGGCTGGCGCAGTTTGTCCGCTTTTGGACCTTGCGCCATAAAACCACAAAATCCAATCCTTGGTCACTTTGGTCTAAAAGTATGTCCAATTTGCTAATTATAAAAATTATTCTACTTGGTTATTTTTTTAAATGTATATAACGGTACTTTTTTAATTTAAAAATAAAACATAGACAAGTAGAAACATCGATGTTACCAAAACATCGACCCCAATACATCGATGTTTTTTAAAAAACATCGACATCGATGTCGCATCCTAGTTCAAACTCCGTAAGTTGTTGAAATTTCACCCTATTACGTCGTGGAGGCATACTTATGTCTCACTAAATGTTCGCCACTAAAAAATAACCACGCACTATTTTCAAAGTCCCGCTACTGCCCTCTATTTGTACGCTTTTAGCATCAGTTCAGAGGGCGATGCTCACACTACGCATGCGTGGTGGCTCTGAAACTTTACTACTTTGCATAACATCCTATAATTGACATTTGCTGCAAATTTCATTTCATTCGGATGATTCCTTCATGGTGTTTCATTTTTTATAAACTGCAGAGTAGAAATGGCTCGAAGTCTGAAGTACTCAAATGAGGAAATAGATTTCCCCAAATATATATGGGCAGAATTTTTTAGCACTTCTGTCTATGTTTTAAATAGAACTGGCAAATCTCAAATTGCAAGTTCAAATCCCTATGAACTATGTATGGGTAAAAAACCCAAAATAAAACAAATGCGCATCATAGGTTCTTTTTGCATATGCACATATACCGGTCCAGAAAAGGAAGTAATTTATATAAAAGGAAACGGGATGGTCATTTGTTCCCGATATGTCGTTTTTGAAGAAAAGCCATTCCCAACTGAAAATTCGATTTCATTACCTCTCCAAGACGTTGAAAACAAACCTCTAGATGACAGAAGTGAAGCTGCAGCTGATGAAGACCCTAGACTGAAGGGAAACATAGAAACGGAAAGTCGACCCAAGAGACAAGTATCGCCACCCAAGTGGACAGAGGATTACATCATGGGAGACTCGAATATTGCAAATGATTCTCAGGAAGTCACAAACAGGGAGGAGTCCAGCTGACTGATGGCGTCCAGAGATAAAGAATCCAAGACTTTTCTGAAAGATCCCGAAAGTCTAGAAGAAGCTTCAACTATTCCTGATGCTGAACAATGGAAGTTAGCCATGGAAGAGGAACTAGAGAACTTAAAAAGAAACGAGACTTGGGAAGTAGTTCCTAGACCGAAAGAAAGAAAGTTGTAAAATGTAAATGAGTTTTCAGGAAGAAGTATAAAGATGGAAGCGTGAACAGATTCAAAGCTCGACTAGTTGCCCGAGGTTACACTCATAGGGAATAGACTATAAAGAGACATTTTTCCCTGTAATAAAGTCAAAGTCTATTAGAACCTTGTTGGCATATTTAGTCGAGCAAAATTGGTTGGTCCAATAATTTGATATCACTGCTGGCTACCTGAACGGAAAACTAAATGAAACAGTTTTTATGAAACCGCCAACTGTTCATCTGCAATGAAAATCAGCAGAGGTCTGCTTATTGAAGAAGTCACTTTATGGTCTTCATCAATCTGGAAGAGAGTGAAACATATGCCTCGACAAATCCCTACATACATATAAGCTTACACGATCTAAAGTAGATCCTTGTTTGTATTTCGATATGGAGAGGAAGTTGACTGTGGGCGTATATGTGGATGATCTTTTAGTAATGTTCAACCTGGATGCTACCATCCAAAAGTTTAAGGACAGTATTGGAGTCAAATTTGAAGTAAAAGATTTAGGAGAAATACACAATCTACTCTCTATCAAAATAGAGAGAAACAAGGATGGCTCAATGACTCTCAAACAGAGGGCATACACAACAGATTTGCTGTAATCAACTGGCATGTTGAATTGTAGGGGAGCATCGGCACCTTTGGATCCAGGAATGAGGTACATGCCAGCATCTATTGACAACATGGTCGATGCTGAAGGAGCATTCAGGTATCGACATGCAATAGGAGGGCTCTTGTACTTAGCAGGAGGAACAAGACCAGACTTGGCTTTTCACACCACCTACATGAGCCAATTTAACAATTGCCCTAGTAAAGAACACTGGTCTGGTGTAAAACATATACTTCTGTACGAGACGTAGACCAGGGAAATAAAACTACTCTTCCAGAAGACAGGAAGAAATCTCGAGATGTTCTGCAATTCAGACTGAGCTGGTGACCAAATTGATCGTCGATCATTTAGTGGTTATGTCACCATACTTGCAGGAGGCGCCATCTCATGGAGCAGCAAGAAGCAGAGGACAACAGCCCTGTCTATGGTAAAAGCAGAATACATGTCTATGTATAATGCCACTAGGAAAACATTGTGGTTCCAGAATTTTTTCCAAGAAAACCTGGGGGCACACTTTATGGGCCTTCCTCAAACCATTTTTGTGGACAACCAGGGTGTAATAGCCTTAGCGAAGAACTACATCACATCAGAAAGAAACAAACATATAAAGGGTGTCCCAGAACTTCGTGTACAAACTTGGAGGGGAGGTAGAAAACATCGTTACGAACGATAATTACATAAGAAAGCATGGGCTGAAACGTCACCCTCACGTGATAAAGAGACACTGAGACACAATAAGGCCACAACACATAATGTAGTGTAAAACGCTTTATTACACAACAAAAGAGTACAATATATGAATTACAAGCATCACAGGAAGTGTTAAAAATTGCGCCCATTGGCATGGATACATGCACGACACCTTCGCGACAAGGATTGTCAAACATTTTCGAATACCTAAGGTTTCGCTGATAGTAGCAGCAGCGATGGAGATTCGTGCCACCAAGTCCATTTCAGAATTTACGGGCGTGTCGTATACAATGCTCTTCATAGCACCCCAGAGAAATTAATCAAGAGGAGATAGATCAGGTGACCTGGGAGGCCAAGCGACGGGACCGCCACGCCCAATCCAATTGTTTCCAAATGACCTGTCCAAATGGTCACGTACTCATCTTGCGTAATGAGATGGCGCCCCATCATTTTGAAATCACATTCCGTGTGGGTTGTCTAAGGCCGATATGTGCGCGTTGTGCGTATTGAACACCCTTTCAAGTGAAAAGGTTGCTTCATCACACAGCCCTTTCAGGGCAGCTCAATCCATCGAGCCAACCTCTTCTCATTGGCTGAAAAAGGTCACGTGATTTTCCCTCTATTTTTGGGTTCGAGAGTGTATAAGTAAATAAGTAAAGTTAGAGATGTAAACAAGTTTGTTTACCTTTTCCGCTGTGTTTAACTAACGTTACATCAACAGTTTCCAAAATGCATCCGAACACACTTATTGCAATTAGTAACCATTTCATAACTTTAAAAAAGAAAGATATATTTTTCTTCCAGCAAACCTCTTTATAAAATATCCGATATTTCTATATTTATGTAAATATCTCGATATTTTCCAACCTTGGTTTGGTAAAAAAAAAACTTTCATTTGAAAGGAATTACTGGTGTATGTTGTCAAAAATACCAGAAACTCATCTAATTAATTCATCGTTTGCATTAAAACTTCCAGAAAATTGGTTTTAAAATAAGTATCTGATTTTAAAAAGAACTAGTAAACAATTTGATTCATGAAATTATTATAGTAGGCTGTTGAAATAGAGTTTCAAATTTCAGTTTCAATTAAAATAACTTTGCGGATAAACTGATTTAATTGTAAAAGAATGAGTTCTGTTAATATTTAGTTCTTTTTCTACTAGAATTATTTCTCAAAGGTTATTTTATTTTAATTCATGGTTATAAAAACAAATGTTTTATACTGATCAGTTATATTAAATATTTTACGTTAAAATGAATCTTTGTGGTAATTTTATTGCATTACATAAAAAGTTAAAAACCATTATTTATATCAAAATATGCAAAAATAATAAGGCAGCTGAATGAAGGAGCATAACCCAAGGTGTAGGGCTAAAATTGGGGAAATTAGTTTTTTTACTATTAACCATAACAAATCCAACCCTCAGAGTTGATACTTTTTAAATGTTAACGTTGCACGTCAGGAGAAGCTTAGCATATTTTTGTTTCTTTCAATCAAATATTTCCCAAACGAGAATGTCGGAGCCTTTGCTTGATTTGAGACACATAATTTTAAGTGGTCAGATCTACTATGGGAAATAGCACCTGTGTGTGCTCATCCCAGCATTTTTATAAATACCAACATGCTTTGTGATGTTATCTTCTACCATTTAGGTTTTAATATTGATGTTTTTTTAACTAATAAATATCTGAACCAGCAACCAGACAAGAAACAAAATTCCAGTAATTGTAATAAAACATAAAAAGTTTCTTGAAGTTAAATGTTTTTATAGAGTAAGTTATGGAATTTTTGCTTATGTTGATGTTAGTATGTAACATAAAGCTCAATGTTTAGATATACAAAAAGAAATTTTTTTTAAATCTGATATAAGGGCGGATTTTAAGAATTGAAATGAAAAGCTTGACACTTGGAATGATTGTTGCACATGACATTTTGGTAGAGAAGAAAATAAAATACTAGTAAACTTAAGTAATATTACAGTATACTCTCAATATCTTGAAGTCAGAGGGACGTAAAATATTGAGATAACAAGGTCAAATAAAACAAAAAAATTAAGTCATCACAATAGAATCAGTCTAAATCATATGCGTAAAAAGGGGGGGGGGTTCTAATAATCCCCCTGTCCGTTGAGAATTTTTTCACAAATCCCTCCTATATTAATACCTATACTTAAATTGTTCATAATACAATTAATAACTGTGTTACTTGCATAATTAATTAATATCAATGAAACAATGGTACACATTAGCTTTTTAAACATATTGTAAACAATTATTTACTTGCAGACACCTACACATCCCTATGGGGTTTTTTATGCAAAATGACTCTTTTGAGAGGGTTGTTTTAAAACTTTAGTAGTAAACGTTAAGCACCGTCACCACTTCCCGACATACGTGTAACCAGGAGGCTTGGGAGTTCAACACCCCATCAGCTAAAAAAAACTTTGCAAGTGTTTTTTTTTTAATCAATTCCTTATTAAAAAGAATTCAAATTATTCACAGTAAAATTCATCAATTTTACTTGTGTAAATATTTTTTTAAAATTACGTTGAGGAATGGGTCGTATTGACCATTTTCCTTCATGCAGCCCAATATAAACCAGACTTGTGTAAATAGTAAAGGATTTCAATGAAACAGTGGTACATTAGCTGTATGAAAACATTGGCATAACCAAAGGAGTGGTGGTTCAAACCCCCCATTCAGTTAAGAATTTTGTTTCACATATAAGATTTTTTTCACAAATAACTAATTTATTAATACTTAAATTGTTCATAGCATAATTCGTCATTGTTTTACTTATGTAATTGATAACTGATACCAAGGAATGGTTCATTAGATGTAGCTTTTTATATTTACAATGTGTGATTGTTATAAGAAAATAAGCAATGCTGGAACGCTCCACTACACTCAATTATAGTGGTAGTTTGAACTCCTATTTCTTCATAACTGAAAACTGCTCATAGAAATAATCTTTATTAACACAGAATTTTATATGTTGTAGATAGAGAAAAATTTTCAAATGACAATCACACGTAATTGAAGTTAACAAAAAAGTCTAGTTCTACCCTCTATCTAACCTCTTCAGAACCAACCATATACAAATTGTTTTTTTTCTTTCTCTTTCTTCTGATAAAAATTATGAATTACTTCAACCTCGGGTCTCAACTATGCTGAAAGCCTAATAATTTTTAAATGATAAGATATTGCTGAAGAACTCATGTTTTTGTATAATGCTCTATTATTATCACTTTATAAAGCCCAATTAAAATAGGTTAGAAACACAAAGTACATTTTTTTCATGTGATATTGTATCTTGGGAAGCGCCTTTTCATATACATAGGTACATTTATTGCTACAAAACATAAATTTTGTACATAATATATCATTAGCACTAAAATAACACAGTATGTGTAGCAAATAAGACACAATACAATTTTTATGGACCCTATTTCATGATGCAAAGGATTTATGGATCACTTTTTTGAACAGAATACAGATTAATATTATGTGCAATTTAGTGTTATATGTATCTGGCATCTCCTTTTTTTTTGTATTCTAGTAAAATTTATGTGAACAGTAAGACGTGCTGTTCTTATTATCTTACTTTCTAGTTATTAAATCCCGAATTCAACTAGCTATCACTTTATTTCATTAATATTGCAACAGGTTATGGGTTTTAGCGACATTCAACTGCGCAGATAAAGTAACGATAGCTCTGACGACATATTTGAGTTCACCATTTCTTCTGGACTGTGTGTAGATGACTGTGTACCAATACCTTTTCTTTTTGTCGCACACTTTGGTACTGTTGGTTTGTAAGTACATTTATATTTGCCATGTTGGCAACACCTTGTACTTCTTCTCGGAGTGATAGCTATAGTCGTTGTGCTTGTAATCTTTTTCATGTGTTGTTAAGTTCTAATAAATCCTTAATAAAGAAGTTGTGCATCTGTTAATTCATCAAGCAACACGTAAACAGAGTTTACTGAACATGGTAGCAGAGCGTGGTTATTGAAAATTAGTGTTGCTTAAGAATATACCCATACCAGCGTAAAAAGAAAATGGCGCATGCAAGAAGCAGCGATATTAGTATACCGCTATTTGATGGTTCGGAATACTTTAATTGGAAAATAAGAATGATGACATTTTTGCAGTTTAAAAAATGTAAGGAAGTGGTACAACGAAAAATTAATGCAAACGATAACCAAGAAAAATGGGAAGAAAAAGATGTACAAGCAACGAATTATATTTATGGCGCAATAACAAACAAGCAATTGGAATACATCCATGAATGTGAGTCTGCTTTTGATATAATAGCCAAATTCGATACCATGTATTTGAAAACTTCAACGTCATTGCAAATTGTATGTAGAAATAACTTAGAAAATGTCAAATTGAAGAATTACTCCGATTTATGTTTATTTTTTGATGAGTTTGAAAAGTCTGTTAACGAGCTTAAACAAGCTGGTGCAACCGTGACTGAACAAGAAAAACTTAATTACATGTTAAGAGCATTACCATCAAACTACAGTCATATTGGTGATTTAATTGATGTTTTACCGGAGAAGGACAGAACAGTTGATTATCTAAAAAGTAAAATTAAGTCAAAATCGCTCGAAGAGAAAAATGATTGTGAAGACAGAGCACCAATAGAAAAATCGAATGCATTTAAAATTGAAACAAACAAATCGGGCCCACAAGGAAATGTCTGTTTTAATTGTGGTAAATATGGCCACATTAAAAAGTACTGTTGGTATGGCCGTGGTCAAGTGAACTATCGTGGCAGTGGTTCTAATTATCGTGGTCGAAGTCTTTCAAATTATCAGGGTCGTGGTTTTGGTAAACATCGCGGACGTGGAGCAAACTTTAACCACAGAGAAAACTATAGTCAGCCAGGAAACAGTTTTCATACTACAATAATTGAAAGCAACATGTCAAGCTCAAATGAAAATAATATGGCAAATAAAAATCAAATTATTTGGTTACTGGACAGCGGGTGTACCGATCATATAATAAATAGTGATGAATATTTTGAAAACCAAGTAGCATTGAAGAACCCTATTAAAGTAAAAGTTGGTGATGGAAGGATGTTAGAAGCGACAAAGGTTGGTAATATTACAGTCTCTTTTCATGTTTATGACACTGAATCCATAGTAACTTTGAAAAATGTATTTTATGTTAAAGAAATGAAGGCAAATTTATTAAGTTATTCAAAGATCACTGACAATCATAAAATAGTTTCAAAAGGGCAGTTCTCAAGAATTTATAAATTAGATGGTATATTATTAGCAGTAGCGAAAAAAGATGAAAGATTATATAAAGTAACAAGTTATGTTTCAAATGCTAGTAAAATATTTGCAAATGTGACCAATAATACATTAACATTAAAAGAAAAACTACATCGTACACTTGGGCATGTAAATTTTAAATATCTGGATATTATGTGTAAAAATCAGTTACTAGAAGGGTTACCTAAAGAAATAGAATCAGAATATATGAAGTGTGCTATATGTATTGAGAACAAGATGTATAATTTACCCTTTAAGAATAATAGAAGAAGAGCAGAAGATATACTGGAGATTGTTCATACTGATGTAAATGGACCTCATAGAACAACTGGATGTAATGGTGAAAAATACTTCGTGAGTTTTATCGATGATTATAGCAAATTGGCAAAAGTCTGTTGTATTAAGTCGAAGGATCAAGTCTCTGATTGTTTTATGGAATATGTAAATGAAATTCAAAATTTAACTGGGAAGATGATAAAAGAACTGAGATGTGATAATGGTAAAGAATATATGAATAGCAAGATATTTAAATTTGCAAGAGAAAAAGGTATAAAGATAAAGTCGTGTCCACCACATGTACATGAATTGAACGGCACTGCGGAAAGATATAATAGAACAATAATGGATATGGCTAGATGTCTTCTAGCAGAAGCAAAAGTTGACAGACGTTTTTGGCCTGAAGTGATTAAAACAGCAGCTTATCTGAAGAATAGGACATTGGCAAATACTGTAGTGAGGAAGACACCTTATGAAATATTTTTTAATAGGAAACCATCTGCAAATGAATTAAAATTGTATGGAAGTAGAGTTTATGTTAGAATACCAGAAGGAAAGAGAAGATCAAAGTGGGATAAAAAGGCTGAATTTGGAATTTTACTTGGATATGCAGAAGTTGGATATAAAGTTTTGGTGAATAACAGATTATTAGTTGCAAGGCATGTTGACATTATTGAAGAAGACATTATGTGTATAGGTTGTGCTGATGAAGATGAGGAAAAATCCGAAGTGTCAAATGAGCCAAGTAATGATGAGAACTCCATGGACGATGTGAAAAATGATGACAAAATAAAAAGTGGAATGAGACCAAGAAGGCAAATCAAACCACCAGTTCGATTTGATGAAGAATATGGGTATTGTGTTTGTGCAAATTTTTGTGATGCTATGATTCCAGGTAACTTCGAGGAGGCGACAACATGTAATGAGGCTGAACGATGGAAAGAAGCAATGGACAGTGAGATGAACAGTCTTGTAAAGAATAATACTTGGACAATAGTAAGTAAACCAGAGGGTAAGGCAATTCTAGATGTGAAATGGGTATACAAAAGAAAACCAGGTGATGTTTTTAAAGCCAGGTTAGTGGTTCGAGGTTTCCAGCAAAAAGACAGTATTGATGATACATACTCACCTGTTGTTAAAATGCAAACTTTAAAGTTATTACTTTCATATTCTTGTCAGTATAGTTTAAACATACATCAAATGGATGTTGAGACGGCGTTTTTAAATGGTAAAGTAATATCTGAAGTTTATGTAAAACAGCCACAAGGCTATAATGATGTTTCCAACAGAGTTTATAAATTAAACAAAGCATTGTATGGTTTAAAAGAGAGCCCACGTGCTTGGTATGAATGCTTTAATGATTATATTGAAACTCTGGGTTTTCGTAGAAGTAAATATGATTGTTGTCTTTATGTTAAAGCTGAAAATAATAAAACTGTATATATTCTTTTATATGTCGATGATTTGTTGATATGTTGCAAAGATATTCAGGTAATTAATGATATTAAAAAACAACTACATAATAAATTTAAAATGAAGGATCTAAATAAAGTAAAAAGCTACATTGGAATTTATATTGAATATGATTATGAGAAATGTAGTAATACCTTAACATTGAGTCAGAAAAAATATATAGAATCGCTAGCTAAACTATATAATATTGAAAACTCAAAACTTTATAATACACCAATGGAGATTAATCTTAAACTGAGTCAATCAAGTTTAAATGAGAATGTTAAATATAGAAATTTAATAGGAGCACTTTTGTATATTAGTCATGGTACTAGACCAGACATATCTTTCAGTGTTAATTATTTAAGTAGATTTCAAAATTGTTATGATGAGACACATTTCAAATATGCATTGCGAGTTCTAAAGTATTTGTATTTAACCAAAGATCTTAAATTAACATATAACCAAAGTCATAAAGCTGATATTATGAATTGTTATGTTGATGCTGACTGGGCAGGAGATATTGTTGATAGAAAGTCAACTACTGGGTTTGTAATTGAATTGTTTGGAAATTCCATTTATTGGAAATCCAAAAAACAAAATTGTGTAACTAAGTCATCCACCTTTGCAGAATATATTGCTTTATCTGAAGCTGTAACAGAAATAAATTTCTTAAGAAATGTTGTCAATGATGTTTTTGTTGAAATTGCTCAACCTATTAAAATTTATGAAGATAATTCTGGAGCTCTTGATATAGCTAAATATGGAAACTTTACAAAAAATTCTAAGCATATAGAAGTACAATATCATTATGTTCATGAAAATGTTAAAAATGGAGTTATTGAAATTATTAAGATAGATTCAGATTCAAACACTGCTGATATTTTTACTAAGTCATTAGGAAAAATTAAATTTACTAAATTCAAGGAAATGTTGAAATTGATATAAATTTTGTTTATGTCAGAATATTAAATAAGCTAAATTGTATTTAAATTTTTGTTAACATTTAGGTTAATGAAAGAATTTTTGAAATAATTTAAGTGTTTTGTGTTAAGGGTTGAATGTGATTAATGCTTGTTTCTGTTATGTTTGTAATTAATAAATATAAATGTAAGGAGGCGTGTTGGTTTGTAAGTACATTTATATTTGCCATGTTGGCAACACCTTGTACTTCTTCTCGGAGTGATAGCTATAGTCGTTGTGCTTGTAATCTTTTTCATGTGTTGTTAAGTTCTAATAAATCCTTAATAAAGAAGTTGTGCATCTGTTAATTCATCAAGCAACACGTAAACAGAGTTTACTGAACAGGTACATTCAGTAGTATTTTTATTCATGCCCGGCGAAGAAGTGAAATTGCATAACAATCAACAGTTGCCTGTTTGCTTTATTTGGCAATGGGACTAGGCCAGATATTGCTTACACAGTGAGTTTGGTACTTCATAAGTTGGACAACCCCACAGAGACTGATTGGGAAATCGTGCAGACATTAAGATACCTTTGCAAGATCATTGGATATGGGCATTGTGTACAATAATGAAGATGACAGAAGCCCGATGTTGTTTAGTGATGCAGATAACAGCTGTGCAGAAACACTCAGGTCTCGCAGAGGTGTAGTTTCGTTCTACGGTGGACGTGCAATTACGTGTGAAGCAAACTACAGGAGACCATATCCAATTCAACGACAGAGGCAGAGTTCATGGCATGCTGGCAGGTTTTGAAATGTAAACAGTTCTTGGAAAGCATGGATAAACTGTTACCTCGAACATATGATTCAGGCAGCTTTTGAAATGTAAACAGTTCTTGAAAAGCATGATAGAGGGAAAGCAGGGATAAACTGTGACCACGAACATATGATGCAGACAGGTTTTGATATGTAAACAGTTCTTGAGTAAACTTAGAGAGAATTTGTGGCTTGTTCCATTTCATTCTTTAAAGGTTGTGTCAGACTGCAAATTGGGCATGTCAGACTATTTTAACCAGCTTTGGTGACTGCAGATGATGCAACGTGAAATTGCCCTTGATGCTGAAACATTCCAGAACTTGTCTTGAAAGACTTGCAGCGAATCGAACAGATGTGATCGGAATCCATCACTAAACGTTGATTGGAAAAATCACCAAATACAATCGTGCTCGAAACAAACTATACTAAATGTGATAAAGCTAAAAAAAAATAAAGAGCTAATATATTAGGCCAATCGTATCGCACTCGGGAAAACTTTTAAACTGATATAATAAATAACAGTTGGACTCAACCAAAAAAGCCTGTATTTTCGGTTAACCGTGTCTCCATCCGCTTGTCTTGTTTATTTACATCCGTAGTTACTTATTTTACTTATATACTCTCGAACCCAAAAACAGAGGGAAAATCACGTGCCCCTTTTCAACCAATGAGATGAGGTTGGCTCGATGGATCAAGCTGCCCTGAACGTCTTTTGCTTCATCACTGAACATAACAGAACTGAAAAATTGGGTGTCGGCCGCACTTTGGTGTAGAAACCACTGTACAAACTTGACACGTCGTGGGGGATCATCCTTTGCTGCAATAACTGAACTCTCTGAAGATGGAAAGGGATGTAAACCTTCGCTCTGCAGTATGCGATGGACAGTTGATCGAGACGTTCCGGTGGCAACGGCAAGCGCCCGTACACTGGTACTGGGATTTCGGTCCACAGCATGCAACAGACCCTCTTCGAATATGGGTGTTCGTGCTGTTCGCGGCCGCCCAGTATCCTGCATCGTGTCTGTGAAGGATCCACATTCCGCAAGGTTTTGATGTACCCGAGCGAACATTTGATGATTTGGTTGGCTCCTCGTTGGATATCTTTCCCGATATAACCGAACAGCAGCGCGTCCATTTCCGTCGGTTGGGCCGTAGATGAAGTGGATGTCCGTCAACTCGGCGTATGTGAAACGATTCATGTTGATCGCACGCAATCGGAGTCAACAATGAGGAAGGAACACGTTCCGACATTGAGAGCTCGCGTACAGAGCCAACTATCGATTTCCTCCCATACTTTCCTATGTAATTATGGTTCCTAACAAGATGTTGTCTACCTCCCCTCCAAGTTTGTGCACGAAGTTCCGAACACTGAGTTTATCTTTGCTAGTTGGCAACATCTAGCTGATGTTTACCTTTTTTCTTTTCTTGTAATCCAGACATGTAACGTGCTTGTGTTCTACGTCTTGAATAAATAACCCAGAATTGTCTATTCTTCTGGTCCCCTTCTTCTATTCTTTAAATTATATGCCATTATGAAAGGGTACATCAAATGATATCGGGATATGTGATATATATCAGACTTTTGCTTTAAAATAGGATATTTAATTATTATAATTAGTATTATAATATTAGAAACAACGGATTTTACTCAAGTCACTATATTGAATATTATACTTAGGCATTTTACACTATCTCTTACTCTATTGACAAAATGGAATAAAAATTAATTTAATTACAGAAAGCCCTTGAACTAAAACTAAACTTTACGGACTTTGTTTGGCTGAAAACGTTTTTAAAATATCCTTAAAAGAAAGCTTTGAAGCTAACTTTGATATGATGCTTAGGTTGATTAGTCGTTGTCCTGTTAAGTTTCTGAGGTAATTTTTATGATCTTTAGTTTGCTAAAACTCCTTTCATTTGAGGGGACTGACTGTTATTGTGAGGAAAATTCTCCATGATGTTGTTATGTTGATGTTACGCGTCTTCTAGTCCGTTCTTACATATTAACGTCCGAAGATCTGATGGTGTAGCCGTTTTCATATTAGGGCTAAAATCTAAGATATGATATTTAAAACTCTCCACTTCTATCGTCAGCTCGTCTATGTCTAAGTCTTCTTACAAGTACCTGGTTCTTCAATTCTTCAACATTCCTTGTTTCTAACCGATCTCCATTGAGGAATCCAAATAAGCTATTCATGTTTTGAATGGTTTGAAAAATTTGCCCCAGTTCATTCAGAATCCTATCTATTATTTGTATAATCAGTAATCTAAACTTTTTTCTTCTGGGAATTCAAAGCTTTCATCTTCGCACTTCTCATCAAACATCAACTTCTTAATCCTTCTTTAAAATGAGGATTTAGGTAAAGTTATCCTGCATTACTTTCGCTTATCTCATGCCATTTGTGGAACTGTTTGACCTTTCTGATAAAAAATTCTAAGATACGATTGTTAATATGTTTTGCTGATCGATCTCTTTGGAATAGTTTATTTACGATGTCAATGTGACTTAATTCCTTATATCAAACACAGGATAGGACAATGAATTGAAACGTTTTGACATTTTTTAGAAGAAAAGTCGCTTTTGTTTTTGTTTCAGCGGTTGTTATTGAGCTCTCATGAGTTCATTCAAAGCAGGGGTGGCCAATCTGTGGCGCGTGGGATGATTACAAGTGGCGCATTGCATCCATGTGCCTACTTATTCATTTGAAGTAGGCGCCATTACTAAATCCATCTTCGTATTTTCAACATCAGAGTGCTCTCAGTTTATTTCATACAGCATTCTTACTCATTAGTTCATCGCAAGTTTTTTGCCGTTTACAATTAATATTCTGTGTGATTTGTGATGTTTGTTCTTTTTCAACATTTATACTTTTAGAGTTTTGTACTGTTTTTTACATTCCTGTTATATATGACAGTACAAAAGAAAATGAGCAAAAAAAGCGCAGAAAGTGATAGTAGGCGTGAATTTAATGAACAGTGGAAAAATTAGTTGTTATTTTAGCAAGTCCATAAGAAATTTCGTTTTGCATTGTTTGTGAAAGTACTCTTTCACATAAGAGAAGGCATCAAGTTTATACTATAAAACACAAGATCAGACTTACATAAAAGAAAAAATGAAGCTCGTTCGTGGGTCTGAGTTACGAAAAGAATGTGTGAGTAAGTAAAAGGAAGAAATCAGAAGACAAAATATTTTAGCTACTAGAGGCCTTCGCCACACTGCTCGCCTCCACTCGCCAACCCCCGGGTTTTCCTCGTTTGGAAGTCGCAACCTGGATTTTTGCGTATAACCGTAAGATATTCGTATTTTTCGTCAAATTAATAATTTTAATGATTCCAAAACATTTACGATCAGCTTACAGATATTTAAATTGTTCTTATCAAGTCAAGTAATGCAAAAAAGTGTTCACAATAACGAATAAACATTGATTATACTATGATGTAATGCAACGCTAATCTTTAAAAAATTCTTGGGGTGATTCTTCAGTTTGTCTCTTTTTGCAGTTGTATGCATAACAATATGCAAACTTTTTTTTACTAAACTAGGGGTCTCCACCCACTGCTTGCTTACTCTCGCAAACCCCCGGGAATTGCTACGCACGCAATCCCATTTGGTTTGCTTCGCAGAGTCAATCTCCTACGACGGCGAAACTATCTCAATAATTTGTATAATCCTGATTTGACTTTACGGTCCATGATGTCACAGCTTGGGTTTCGCCCCTGCTCGTCAACAACGGGGATTGATACGCAATCCCATTTGGTTTGCTTCGCAAAGCAAGACTCCTTTAACAAGTGTGATTTCCCATTTATTTTGCGTTAATACTTAATGCACCCAACTAATAGCCGCATCAGTAAACAACCCTTTCATCTTGTTCCCTATGCAATTTTGAATAAACCATGTCAATTTCGTAATTTTCTGAGCAGTGCTTTCTAGGGAAACCGTCAACTGCCAAATATAAAAAAATCGTTACCATGGTAATCTTTCGGAATCATCTTCCTTTTCCACGACGTCACAGCGTTTCACCGATGGTTTCACCCTCGGAGTATCACGAAGGACGTCTGGGCGAGGAAGAATTTGTACGTTATCACAAAATTATACTTTTCATCCAATCGAATTTATTTATGGACCAATTTAAAAAATAACTGTACCGTAAGGAAGAGTGCATTCTAAGGTTTCCAGTGATGTTTTCAAATTTGAAAACAAATAGTATTAAGCTATAGACATGTCAATTTTAACAAAAAGTAAAAAATGTCCCGATTTTTCACGAATTTCAAAAAATATTATCAGTAACCAAATTTAAATTTCTAAAAAAACTCGACGAGCTGCAAAAATTCACGTTTAGAGGTACTCTAAAAAAACTCTCGGCTGAAGACTGAAAATTTGTACGTCTTTTGCTCACTCGCGTTAGAAATTTCACTTTTTTCGAATTTGACACTTAATGAACCATAAACTAATGACCGCTTCGCAAAAAACTCTTCTCCATCTTGTTTTCTGTACACTTTTGAAGAAATCTTGTAATTTTTGAATTTTCTTATCCGTACTTTCTCAGGAAACCGTCTAAGAATCGAGCAAAAAAGGCTAGTTTTCAATCCTGCGACCTTGGTGGCGACGCTGTAACTTTTTTTCGATAAAAGGGGTGCAACTCCCCCTGCTTACCTGAGCTCGCCAATCTCTGGGAATCGCTACTCAATCGCGTTTGGTTTGCTTCGCAAACCAACATTCCTTTCGCAGAGTCAATCTCTTGCGACGGTAAAACTATCTTAAAAATTCGTTTTATACTGATTTGATTTTCCGGTATTACGCCCGATGCACATATCCGGTTTTTCAACGTGCTGCGCCGCTACCGCAGCGCAAATGCGGTCTGAAATACTTTAGATCCAATGGAGTAGTGCACACGTGCCTTCGGCGCAGCACGTCCAACTTGCGTGCAATTTGTACCGCACTTTCCCAAGGCGCCGTAGCTCGCCGCACATGCTTCTCCGGTCTGAAGTACCTCGTTATCATAAATAAATGGAATATAAATAATAATGAAAAAATAAAAGGAATCCAGTAACGTCTATTTTGTTTCAAAAAATAATTTTTTTAGACCAAGGGAGCGAAATAAACACGTTTTCCTCGATAGAATATTTATCGCAAATGGCGCGAAATGAGACTTGCGTCATTTCACGGTTATGCGTGCATAGTTGGGCTTCGGTGCAGCAGCGGCGCCGCATGTTGAAAAACCGTGTGTGCACCGGGCCTTAAGGAAGAGATATGACAGTTCTAGTTTCGTTTCAGAAATTATTATCTCAAAGTTCCGAAATTTGTAGGACCAACTTTTAACTGCATCGACTTTATTTATTAACCAATTTAAAAATATTTGTACCATAAGAGTATAATCTAAGGTATTCAATTTCTTCAAATAAAAAGTAACGAAAATTTCCCAATATTCTAAAATTTGTATGACCAACTTTTCATCGCATCGACTTTATTTATTAACCAATTTCAAAAATAATAGTACCGTAAGAAATAGTACATTCTAGGGTCTCCTACGATGCTTTCAAACTTAAAAACTAATAGTAATAAGATATAGATGACAGTTACAAAAAATAAATCTAGAATGTGCCGATTTAGTTTTACTCGGACTACTGGCAACCACTATACGCTCTCTATCTTTATATCTCCTCTAAGGTTGAAATGCAAGAGGAGGTAGTTAATTAACGTTTCACTGGAGTAACTGAACAGGCTATTGAAATGCACGAAGGATCTATATATATAATTCTCTTACGTGGCACGCAAAAAAGACGTTATTTGTAATCGCGTTTTGGCAACACTGTACGATTGTTTTGTTTATCGCGAAGTCTCGCGCATCGATTGAATTTATAGCGTTATTGGGAAAAAAAAAAAGGAAATTTCAATGAGCTGTTGCAGTTAGTTTATAATAAAAATCAAAGAAAGCGTTGGATCTTTTCAGGGCCTTTTAAAAAACGGTCCTTTTCAGGGCCAACAATTATAGTTCAACAAGACGATTGCTTGCACTACAACTTTCGGCAACAAACTCAATGAAAAAGTGTGGGTCGTTTGAGTGCTGGGAAAATGTACACACAAACAACATGTTGGGTATTCAATTTCCAAAGCAACGCTCACATTTCGAGTCAAAATTTGCACAAAGTTTTCATTTGAATTCTGATTTTAGAGATACTGTATATATTTGTTCTGTAATACAGCAAATTAAGATTTGAAAAACATTTTTTTGGTAACATATTTTGTAAACAATCTCTTCTGCTAGGACACATGTCTTCATTGAGGCGAGCGAAGCGAGCATATGTTCGCGCAGCGAACCAGTGAGGATTGCGAAGCAATCCTCCGGGGGTTGGCGAGCGTTAGCGAGCAGGGGGCAGTCCCCCTAGTCTATATGTGGAGGTTGGTGCACGGGAAATGTGTCGTGGTCTCAAATGTCCTCTTGTTGGTATGATGTGGAAGTTTGGATAGTGAGGTGCCTGCTCAAGTGTGGTTCTCATTATCTGAACATGGTTAAAAAAATAACAAGGCGTTGTCCATGGATCTCTTACTTCGGGTTTGAACCCGGACCGTCGCCAATCGTCCATTGTGTTGCTCCAGTTAGAATTAAATTCAACTACCTACCTGCCTTAGGGGTTTTTTTTTAAAGATATCTATCAAGTAACATTCACAAACTAGTAAACTGAGTACAAGATTGCGATTGTAGTCAGTAGTTTTCTTATTATTTACATTGTAAAGCTTTAATGTTTTTATGACATTAACAGTGTACCGTCATGTAAGAATTTGACGGACAGCTGTTTTAAAATTAAACTATTTATTTACATAAATTAAATATTTACAAGAAAATTTAAAAAGATAATTATGGGCACAGCCATCGACAACCGAAACCTGCCTGAAGCCAAAGTAACAAAATTGGCAAAACAGAGACGTCTGTCTCTCGTCGAAGCTCGAGTCCGAATCTCCCTAAAAAACCACGTTCGCTTCGCAGAACCGCCGCTGACAACGAGAGGGGGGGGTGAATTCCGAGCCCTCTAGAGATGTTTATGTCCTCTCCAGAACAGAAACACCCCCACACAGATGCGAAAACCGTCTGTCATGCCGACTTGAGTCCCCCACCGCAAAAACTTGATCCCAGACCTGGGATTGGGGAACCGACGGAAACTCCAGCTGTGTATGGATCAAATGGGCCGCCGAGGAGCCGCACGTGCAAAGACTGAAGTTGTTTTCGCATTCCGAAACATTCCAGCGTCCACGTGTTAGGGAAAAGGGTCGGCTAGTACCATATGGTACAACAGTATTCTAAAGCAATTTTGTCTGCATCAAAAAAAGTAATTAACCGCTGATTTAAGCAAGTAAAATGTACTGAATATTTCTTGTGTGTGCAGCGGATCTATGCTAAACGAACTTGGAAAAGAAGTGGAAACATCAATTAACTAAATTGTATTTATAAAGGACATCACATACAGGTACATTTGAATTAAATTTAACAACATTGCCACACAACCAATACTAATATTTTATTGCTTTCAACATTTCTTCATAATATATGGCAGCTGTACTCTAAATTCCTTGATTTCAAATTTGAAATCATGCACGAGTTACTTTAAAGATAGTCTAAACATTGAGATTCATTCGGATATCATACAACTTGAATAGCATGGCTAATTTGACGGATACAGAACTCCGAAAGCGTCTGCAATCCTACAACGTAGATGTAGGACCTATTTCGCAATGTACTCGTTACTTGTGGGAAAGGAAGCTACTGAAACTCGAAAAATTGCGCAAGTCTCTACATTCTTCTTTGGCCGTCAGTAATTCGGAGAGCGACGCTGTTTTAAAATCGCCAAGTCGCGGAAGAAGAAAACCAAGTTATGTTCCCACATGTGAATCCCTTGAAACTCCAATGGACATTGCTTCGAATTCTTCAGAGGAGTGCTTGTCGAGTCCTGATGATTACGAACTTATACCAGACGACGAGCCTGGGAGCACTCCGTTCCCAGGAAGTGTGAGGCGTAGAAGTGTGCACAAAAAGTCACTTCCAAAAACTCCAAAAAATTGTTTCCCATTGAAAAGAAGTAAGCGATGTGTAAGCAGTGAAACTCCTGAACCCTCTGTAGTAGCTAAATGTAGAAGAAAACCCGGACGACCACCAAAATTACGGAATCTTAGTGGAAAAAGTTAGTTTTCGCTCAATTATTTTCTATAACTTTTAACGGTATAGCTACAGTCTACGTTTATAGCGGTGACAACGGCCTTGGCAATTTTTCGGTGCACTTCTAGTAGCGAGTTACGGTAGGTTAAAGCAACACAACTGTATTTATGGTTATTGTGGTCTTCATGACAATCCTCCCTCCCCCCGAAAAACGGAAATTTTAAATTTTCATTTTGATTATTCTGGACAGTTCTTTCACAATCAGTTAAAGTCGTTTGATTTCATTGGTTCTTTTGAAATTTTTTCTTTGATCCCATTGGTTATTTTAATTTTAAAATATCCTTTGATTGCTTGATCCTAAAAAATTTTTGTCTTTGATTTCATTAGTTCATTTAATTCTTTTTCTCCAGTTGTGGAATTTTGTTTTTAATAATTTTTTTCCTGGAACACACACACACACACACACAGTTTTGACGTATCAGGTTGTATTATTTCTTGTTTTTTTTTTTTATATATTTTTCTTTTTCAACATGTGTTGTATTTAGTGCAATTGATACATTTCAGGGTATTCTTACCCAACAATCGCAGCTTAGTTTTTCTGCTGGTTAACAAACGTGTTTTAAAATGTGTTTAAGCTTATTTTGTGAAAGTTTTTAAAAAATATACTTTTTAAAATGTTCTTAAATGTGTTTTTGAGCTTTCATTTTCCGTTGTAAAAAGAAAAAAAATTTGAAAGAAAAGGATTTTGAAATAATTCTTTCCTTGGCGACTTTAGAAATCTGCCAAAACAAATCGACAAGGACGTTGCCACCGCTGTAAACGTAGACTGTAGCTGTACACCCGTAATAGGTTATGAAGTAGACATTTGGCCCGGTGCACACATCCGATATTTAAACGTACGATGCCGTTGCGTTGCCGCTACGTCACCGTTGTCAACTATGTACACACATCCGTGAAATGACGCCAGTACTCATTTGGCCACCATTTTCGATGGATATCTTCGAAGAAAACGTGGTTGTTTCGCTTAATTGGTGTACAAAAAATATATTGAAACAAAAGAGACGTTTCTGAATACACCCATTTACCGATTTAATACTTACAAGAAGTAGATTTTATATATATCCTTTGCGACTTTACGAGAGAATCCAGATAACTTTTTTAATTGCTTTTGAATGAATATTCGAACATTTTACGAGCTTGCGGGAAAAAATTACTGAAAAGATTATGTCCCGTCTCAAATTACCTGTATCGGGCTCTCCATACCTTCTTTACAATTCTATATCCGTCATCAAAATTTACCGACATTACAATAAAAATATTCATAATTTATATAAAATAACAAGCCGCTTTTAGTATGAAAATAACGGATATGTGCACCGCTCAATAGAGAACAACGTCCTGAGGGACCGGAGGAGACTGTGCGGCTACCTTGCAGCGACGAGGTTAACTTCGGCACAAATTGCACACAAGGTGCACATATGTCGCCGGAGGTATATGTGCAGACTACGCTATCAAATCTGCATCTCAAACCGCACTTACGGTGCCGCAGCGGCGCCGTACGTTTCAAAATGGGATTTGGGCACCGGTCCGTGGCCACCAATTTGCGCATCGATGTACTCTTTTTCGTCGGTTTCGAAAGCTCAGGTATGACCTCGGCATCTGACCATTGTAACGTCGTGAGATGAATTGAAGTAGCGAGTGGCGTGCAGGCAATTAAAAACTGCTTTAAGATATACAGCACATTTAATAAGATACTAAACAAATATACAAGCCTTACAATTTAAGGCAATTTCGAGGCTAAAATACGCAAGAGACAAAATTGGTTTCATCATTCAACATTCGTTCACGCTAAAAAGTCCAACGATTCTCTCTTTTCGAGGGGACAGAACAAAGTGTCACTCGCCTTTACCTCGTTTTTACGACACTCGACAGTTTAAAAACGAGGGGCTACATCACAATCCTTTATCCCCATCGGGTCACAAACTCGCCAGCCGATTCCCTTATCAGTGGCGAATTCACGTAATATAGGAAATCTCGAAGAAAGGGGACTGTGACGCTACACTATGATATCTTTCCCTTCGGGGTTTGATCCCGGACCGTCGTCAATAGCATTTTGTTGCTCCAGTGCGACGTTAATTGCATACCTACCTACCTACCTCGTCGGTGTTGTTTGAATGAGACAGACGCAATTACAATTTAGGATTGTTAATTTCATAACAATTTTATTCACTTTCCGGCTCCTGTCTGATCACCCAATCACCTGGTCAGCCAGCACCCGTGCGAGTGACCACATGTGAGCACCGTACAGTTGCACATGATGTGAGGAGGTACGTTGAATCCGTAGGACGGTAACTTCTCTCGACTGATGACTAAGTAAGTTGAGAGGGAAAACGAGTTCACAGCATTGACTTCATACGCCTCCATCTAGATTGGGTATTCATCCCTGTGTTGCTCTGTTTTTCAGTGAGTCGATTGGCGACAATTATCGAAATAAATTGTGAACTAAGATTTAACCATGTAGATTTGCGAAAGTTTTCAAAAATCTCCTTGATTGGTGAAGCTGCCTTACGCTAAAGCTACGGTTTCCTATGAAAGCGGAGGCTGTTATCTAGCGTCCGTGATACGTCATAATGCGGCGGGCATAACTAGGCGGCCATCTTAACGGAGACCAGAGATGTCAACTTAGACGGAGAGAATACGATTGAGAATGGATGAAACCGACAGCTGTCGTGGTTTATTTTATTCGAGAAACAAAACAAATGGGCTTTTATATTCTCTAGTTCAAGTTTCTATCTTCGCGATCTTTGAAGATAGGGTTAAAATTTCAACGGAATTCAAATCAGCGTAAAATTCTATGCCAGTTTTATACGAAAAACAGGTTTATTATTTACCATGTGATTATTTAATTATTTATTAAATAATTATTTACCATGTGATTATTTAAATTATTTATTAAATAATTATTTACCATGTGATTATTTAATTATTTATTAAATAATTATTTACCATGTGATTATTTAAATTATTTATTAAATAATTATTTACCATGTGATTATGAAATAATTATTTACCATGTGATTATTTAAATTATTTATTAAATAATTATTTACCATGTGATTATTTAATTATTTATTAAATAATTAATTATTTATTAAAAACTCACATTTAAAGAAAAAAACTCAAAATAAAATCACATTTAAGGTATCGATCTGGTGTAAAATATTCCGTAGGTTTCAAATCCGTTGAAATTTTCAATCTATCCTTAACGATCCCGATTTTACAAAAACGAACTAAACAATGCCAGTCAAAAATATTTGTTTTGCTTCCCTTCGCTCGAATCGTGTGGGCACAGGAAATTAAATGCTGCCGCTACAAGAGAAAAAACGTTCCCCAACTGTTTGAGACCGCTATGACGATCGTCATGCAAATGACGGCTCCGCCAACTGTCGTTACACACACAGACAACGCTCTCTGGGAAACCAACGACATCTGTTTGTGTAAACAACGTTTTAGTGACGTCATCCTCAGCTACATTACGACTTCTAGATTCCGTTTTCTTAGGAAACCGTAGCTTAAGAAAGCGTTGCTGTTTTCTGGCGGCCGTAAATGAGCGGTGGATGATGTCACCAAAACGTTGTCTATACAAACCAGATGGCATTGGTTTCCTACAGAGCGTTGATTGTGAGCGGAACGTCAAATAGCGGAGCCACCATTTGCATAACGGCCGTCATAGCAGTGACAAACAGTTGGGGAACGTTTTTTCTCTTGCAGCGGTAAACATTTTGGAATAAAAAGGTGTGAAACGTGATTTAGACCAGCGAAAATCAAGAAATTTTGATTGATTTTGTAAGAAATCATAAAGTTTTATATAATCCGAAGAGCAAAGACTTTAGAAAAGTTTAGTTAAACATACGAAAAAGTTCATCACACATACACACACACATTTCAAAATTTAATATAAAATCAACCAATTGGCATACAAGAGTGCGGTTTTCACAAAATTGCTTCACATGGCATCAAGTTTTTTATTTTTGGTATAAAAATTTAAAAGAAACTGAAAACATAGTTTAACGTATAGATGGCACTGTACCGAAAAACAATATAAAAATTGTACATAAATAATTACAATGAATATTAGAATTTATTAGAGCATTTTTGTTACTCCATGCTACCATATTTCAATGTACCCTTTGTATCTCGAGCCACATCTAACAGATACTCAATTTCAATCCACGTATTTGCAAACATGGATTGCGGAATAGTGTAATTCGGTGTGTCTTTAATTCTTCAAACAATTGTACTACATTTTTTTGGCCCCAAAAAAAAACTTGATGCCATGTAAAATATTTAGTATGTATTTAGTGAAAACCGCGTACTAAAGTGACAATTGGTTGATTTGACATTGAATTTTGAAATGTGTCCTGGACTTTTCGCCCACCCTGTATTATTATAAAACGTAACATTGAGTTTGTGACTCAGTGTACTGTACTTACCTCACAAGTGTACATAACTTTTCTTCTAGGCATATTGTTTTTCGGGTCTATTATATGGTTTTGAAGTTAAGACATCTCTATTGTGATTCGGTACACAATCAAACAATAGTGGTGTTAAGCGAAAGTATTGACTGAATTGTTCATCATTGTATTGCAGATGGCGACGCACTTAAATTTGATATGCACTTCTAGCACGATTTTAAACACCTCACTCTCCTCCAAACGATAGTTTTCGTCTTCCGATGACTCATCTTCCAAATATACTATTGATGTTATGTCTAGATCGTCCATTCTCCATCGTAGTGTGTCCGTCGAAGTTGGCATCTCTGATCACCGTTAAGACGGCCGTCTTGTTATGCCTACCGCATCATGACGTATCCCGACCGCTAGATAACAGCACCGCTTTCTTAGGAAACCGTAGCTTATGATAGGCACTTTCTGTCTTAGGGCCGGAGCACACATCCGGTTTTTCAACGTGCGGCGCCACTGCCGCAATGCAAGTGCGGTCTGAGATACATTATATCCAATGGAGTAATGCACACATGCTTCCGGCGCCGCTGCTGCCACGCACGTCCAACTTGCGTGCAATTTGAACCGCAGTTCCCCACGGCGTCGCAGCTCGCTGCACACGCTTCTCCATTCTGAATTACCTGGTTTTCATATATAAATATAATACAAATAATAATTAATAAATGGTTGTATCCAGTAACGTCTATTTTGCTTCCCAATATACTTTTTTTTAACACCAAGTAAATGAAATAAACACGTTTTCTTCGATAGAATATCTATCGCAAATGGCGCGAAATGAGAATTTGCGTCATTTCACGGTTATGCGTGCATACTTGGACTTCGATGCCGCAGCGGCGCCGCACGTTGAAAAACCGGATGTGTGCACCGGGCCTTATATAGGTAGCAGTAGTATCCTCGTGGCGATCCGTATTTCCTGTACGAATTCGTAACGTAACTTTATAGTTGCATTGGTTTTCCAATACGAAGTTAGCACTTTATCAGCATAAATTTCAAAGAATAAATTCCGAATCGATATGAGGTATAAGGCGGCTAGCAGTCGACCTTTGGTCAATTGATGTTTGAATAGGTGTGAACGGTGGTTAGAGAGGGGTACCATAACAAAAACATATAACTGGCGATCGACGTGGTCCTTACTGCAATTCGTTATCACTGCTATCGCTTTCGACACCGAAGGATAAACTCAGAAGTATCTGCCCGAAAGACACCAATTTCTTAACGTTTTACAACGTATCATCCAATTTAAAAATTTGAAGGAAGGTCAAAACCAAGTGTCTCGTTTGCCTACTCGTGGGAGCTGAATTTTAGTTGACTGCGCTCAATACTAATTTGATTCAACGCCAAACATCGCTAAAACGGAAGAAAAAAAAATTTTAGGTTGTTGTTGTCGTGCTTGCCATATATGGCCCAATTGGGGGTGCCATTGCCCCAGAGGGTTGGACTTCTTCATACATGACACATCCGTTTTACAGGAAGGTCCCTTTCACACATCCATTCACTCACACATATCGTAATTTTAGATCCCAATCAGAGGCCGATAACCTCCTGATCAGGTACCCCCAGAGGTATTGATTTGGTATGGGGAAAATTTTAGGTAAGTCCGATATGTGTCATGCAAGAGCATTTGGGTAGGGGAAGTAAAATCTTTATTTTCAGTCTGGTTTGTTTGCGCTGGGTAATCACTGTCATTCACCAGCCAAGTTGGTCTGCGGCTCAAAATATGAAAAAAAAATAAAATTATTATCTTAAAAATAATATTAGTATTAATTAGTATGTTTCTACCATCTAGAACCGGAAATATTGAACTTTTTATAACATAACAGCTGCAAATCAAACGAGCCTTCATAATTTTAAACGCGCTTTTTCTCCTTGTGTGTTAAATGGGATTTCAATAGTGAAAAATGGATATAACTTAAAAAATACTTGTCATAAATGAATGAAATTTTCTACATTTACTTTTCAAATATATCTCTCTATATTAAAAAAATGTTACCGCCGACGCCGACGCCGCAGGATTGAAAACTGTGTTGTTTAGCTCGATTCTTAGACGGTTTACCGAGAAGGTACTGATCGGAAAAAAATGAAATTACCATGCTTTGTTCTTCATCGTATTCCCTGGATAATTATTAAGATTTTTTTCCGATGCGGCTATTAGTTTAGGTTTTATTAAGTGTTAAAGTTGAAGAAGTGAAATTTCTTCCGCGAGTGAGCAAAACACATTCAAATTTTCAGTCTTCAGTCGTGAGTTTTTTTTTAAGAGTACCTCTCAACGTAAATTTTTGCAGCTCGTCGAGTTTTTTTGGAAATTTAAATTTGGTTCTTGATAATATTTTTTTGAAATTCAGGAAAAATCGGGACATTTTTGTTACTTTTTTTTTAAACTGCCATATCTATATCTAATTACTATTAGTTTTTAATTTTTAAAATATAGCAGTATACCTCAGAATATACTCTTTCTTACCGTACTATTATTTTTGAAATCGGTTAATAATTACATTGGATGCGATCAAAAGTTCGTCATACAAAATTCGGAATCTTTGGATATTTTCGCTACTTATTGTTAAAACCGTTTTGTCTACGGCAAAAGCCATTATTTTTTAAATTTGAAAACATCACTGAATACATTACATTACACTCTTTCTTATGGTACAATTATTTTTCAAATTGGTTAATAAATAAAATCGATGCAATTAAAAGTTGTTCATACAATTTTCGGAACTTTCAGATCGTAACTTCCGATACAAAACTAAAATGGTCATATCTGTATAGTATTACTGTTAGTTTTTAATTTTAAAAATATTGCAGTATACCTCAGAATATACTCTTTCTTACGGTACAATTATTTTTAAAATTGGTTCATAAATAAATTCGATGCAATCAAAAGTTGGTGACACAAATTTCGTATTTTTCAGTTCGCATAGCTGCTTCCGAAAGCAGTAGTGGGTTACACTTTTGACTATCGGGTTTGCCAGATATCAAATTTATCGTAGCAACAATTGCCATAAAAACGATTTCTTTTATTTGGCGAGGAAAAAGGCTCGCTTTTTCCCCTCTGTTCTCAAGACAGTTTACCGACAAAGTACAGATCGTAAAGTTTGGATATTAACAATGTTTACTTAAAGTTGTACAGGGAACAAGATGCAGAAGATTTTTTACTGATGCGGCTATTAGTTTAGGGTGCATTAAGTGTTAAAGCAAAAAAAAGTTAAATCACTTGCGAAAGAAGTATTGGTTTGAGTAAGCAAACCAAACGGATTGCGTAGCAATCCCCGGTTTCGGCGAGCGTAAGCGAGATGCAGCGAAGCCCTCGCTGTGACGTCATGAACCGGAAAGTGAAATCAGCATAATACGAATTATTCAGATAGATTCACTCTGTGACAGGAGTGTTGGTTTGCGAAGCAAACCAAATGGGATAGCGCAGCAATCCCCGGGGGTTGGCGAGCGTAAGCGAGCAGGGGGCGGAGCCCCCTAGTTTCTTTTATTTGTCTTCAGCAACTGTATATATATATATATATATATATATATATATATATATATATATATATATATATATATATATATATATATATATATATATATATATATATATATGTATTTTTTTTCTATAATTTTTTTTAACTTTGTATGCTATGTGTTTTATGTAGCTTTTGTGTGAACAAAACATTTTTTATAATTTTTCTAATTATTTTAACCAGAAATCACGGAGATAGTTTATAGTATGAACTTTTAGGAGTTAATTGATGCAAAAATGAAGGGATTTGTTATAAAATATTTTAAAGTAATCAATTTTGCCCCAACGTCAAAAATTTTCAATTTTAATTTTTTTTATTTAAATTTTTAAATTTTAATTTTCTAAATTTTTAATTTTTGAAAACATAAAAGTTATTATAATTGCAAAATACAATGTAAAACTACAGAAAAAATTTCAGAACAAAAACTTTAAAATTGAAGATTTTAGAATTTTGAGTCCCGGACCCCCTTTAACTTGCGAGAGTGTTTTGTTTTTAAATGGTGATTCGTGGAGATGAGTACTCACAAGACAGTGCTACACGGCTTATGATTCTAAACACTGAAAAATATATTATTTTCTGGGCCGCGGTATCCCGGTTGGAAGAGTAACGGGAGTTGCGAGTTCAAATCCAACCAAAAGCCGCCGTATACTTGTGGGGCTGGTACACGTTAAATCTGTCGTGGATCCAAATGTCTTCACCTTGACGTGGTGTAGAAATTTGGAGAGTGGGGTTATCTCGTCACCTGATCGTGGTTCAAAATTACGTGGTGTTGTCCTCGGATCTTTCCAATAGCCAGTCGGACGACCGTCAGCTGTGTTGCTTCAGTGCGACGTTAATTAAAAATAACAAAAAAACTTAACCATATTACTTTGTCTTTACTGAGTTTGAGTTTGTTTTTCCCAGGATTTGGCGATTCATTTGAAGAATTCATTGAAGATAGTGCATACTTTTCAGCATCGGAGTCTTCGAAGGGCAGTAAGAAGAGAAGGTGGAAATTTATGCTGAAGTGCCTCATTTATGTGCTGAAAGGAGTCGCTCTCGTGCTTATAACTGCAGTTTTGGGTTTAATAATGGCTCAGAGTTGGTCAGCTCAAATAGAAAACTTGAGGTACAAAACATTCCGTTCTAACCGAAGTAGCAGTTCTATGTGTTTATAACCCTCCAAGTGGTATCTCGTCCGTCGAAATCGGACCAAGTTTTCTTATGACGAGATATCTCGTCAGCGAGATATTATCGATTTTATTAATGACTAGCCACTGCTTGGCGTTGCCCGTGACAGTACTTTTCGTTGTGTCAGGGTTGACCACTGCTCGCTAACCCCCAGTGATTGCTACGAATTCATATTTGGTTTGCATCGTGAACGAAACGCCGTGATGGCCTCGAGGTGGCTGTTATCAACAACGTGAATCAAAACATGCTGGCATAGGTAATTGGTAATTTTAGTTAACGTCGTACTAGAGCAACACAACGGGCTATTGACGACGGTCCGGGATCAGTCCCTTAAGGGAAAGAACCGAGGACAACACTTCGTAATTTTGAACCACGGTCAGATGACGAAGCAACACCTGAGCTGGCACCCCACTCTCCAAACTTCCACGCCAACCTAACGTGAGGACTTTCGGCCACGACAGATTTAAGGTGCACCACATGCTGGCATAGGAAAACTTTGCATGGTTCCAAGGCAATTCTTACGAAAAACGCTTGAGACGTCATAGGTCAGAAATAGCAAAATCGTCTGGCTTCTTCTTTCTGACGTCACATTCCGGAAGGGAAGAAATAATGATGAAATATAATAAATTCATTTTTAAATGTTCTAGATTAAATTTTAAAATTCGGGTGCGACACAAAAAACGTAAAAAATTCGGACTACCTGTGTGCCAAATTTTATTGTTGTAAGTGCCATGGATTCGTCAGTATACTGCGTACAGAGAAACACTTCATTTTATAATAGTAGAGATAAGACCAGGATCTGATCAGTTTTCTTAATGACGAGATACCTCTTCGATACAACCACTAGGAGAGTTGAATATCCTGAGGTGTTTGTGTAAAGTCTAAATAATAGTCCGGGAGGCAGCGACATTTGGAGGGTGATTATTTTACACCAGCTGATTTTCTTAACAGTAATTGGTCTTGGATAGATGATTTAGGAAACGAAATTCAGCTGGTACAGTTCGGGCGGGTGTAAGCGGAAACAGTGGAAACATATGCAAAAAAAAGTTTTTTTTTTTTTTTTTTCAAAATATTTTACAGCGACTGAAAATTTGACACGAGATAGTCAGTTGGGTATTAATGAAGAAAATAATATTCAGCTGGCTCGGTAGTGGTGGAAAAACCTTCAGCTGAGGCTATGAAGTGGTTGCATGCTAAATTATATTTGAGCCTGAAAGTTGTTTCCACTACATCCAAGCAAGCGGAATGGGATTTGTTTTAAACCTTACCTTTCATACTATAACATACTCGAGTTTTGTGTGATGTAAAATTGATTTTATTGGGAAAGCATTAACAAAGATCGGGAAAACATTCAAAATGTAACGATTTTTTTTGTTTTATTTCGTTACATCTCCAAAGCGAAAAATATGGTTTAGTATGACTCATATGAATATTAATAACTAGAGCAACTGTTTTGTTGCAGTAAAAATGGGAAAAGTTGCATTTATCATTCCCTAAAGTTGCATTTATGAAAAGAAAGTTGCATTTATTTTTGATACACTAAAATCAAGAATAAATTATTCATAAAAAATGAAAAATTTCAATATATATTGACAATTTTAGTTGTGTACAACAGTATTATAATACATCATTAAATACAGAAGAACGTTGAATGGCCGATCCTTGGGCAGTAATTTCATTAATATTGAAAAACTGCGCCAGTGTCAGTCATATAA
Source organism: Metellina segmentata (assembly GCA_947359465.1). Taxonomy (NCBI): domain Eukaryota; kingdom Metazoa; phylum Arthropoda; class Arachnida; order Araneae; family Tetragnathidae; genus Metellina; species Metellina segmentata. Next base: position 117,035,629 of record OX375873.1, read on the forward strand.
TGTGCTGTATCGGATATCAGAAGCGCCAAATCCTTTTACTCAATATTCAGAGATTTTAAAACGTCATTTACCAGGCGAACAACATATTGATGATCGACACTCACCTCACAATGCAGTCGATTATGCAAGTTTCCTCGGGATTATCAAGAGTGCCAGCCGATGCGTTGATGTACTTGCGATTTATTTCACTTCCGTCTGTTAGGACGAACACTTTCTTTCCATGAACTTCCTGTTTGATCCGCAATACTTCGTCGTTCACAAGATCACACATACGTGATCGAAGAGTTGATTGAAAGGGCCAAAAGTGAAATAGTAATTTCAATTTTAAGCTAAATTTTAAAAACTTGCAGGTTTATGCAAAAAGTTGCATTTATGCATAAAGTTGCATTTATGTTGCGGTTATAACTCACTTATAATACACCCCATGTAGGAGAAATTTTGGTTTTATTGCTTCACATGCAGCGTAGAACGTGTGAAAAAAAGTTGCATTGGCTGCAAAAAGTTGCCTTATTAATAACATTAATAGTTTGGAAGAAAACTTAAATTTTCTCATAATCGGAAGAATCAAAATCATCGGAATCATCGTCTTCTAGTGTACTTTCTTCAGAATATTCATCAATATAAATTTCCTGTGATATGTCTGCATCAGGTCCATCTTATAAAATGAAGAACGATTTTTTTTTTTTTAAATTTTAGTTAAGGGGATGCGGGATTCAAAATTCTAAAAACTTCAATTGTAAAATTTTTGTTCTGAACTTTTTTCCTTAGGTATACATTGTATTTTCAAATTTAAAAAAAAAAAACTAATTTTTTTTTTACTTTAATTTTTTTTAATAAAAATTATAAAATATCGAAATTTTGACGTTGGGCAAAATTGTTATATATCTTAAAATATTTTATAACAAATCACTTCATTTTTGCATTAATTAACTTCTAAAAGTTTATACTATAAAGAGTCTTTGTTAGTTTTGGTTAAAACAATTAGAAATTTTTTTTTTAATATTTCGTTCAAAAATTACATAAAATACATAGTATTAGAGGGAGTGGGCGTGTTTGTAATTGTGCTGTAAATGCGTCTTAAGCTTTCGGCGTGGGTTGATGGCAAAGGAACGTGCATATTCTAGGAAATAAACTTATCGCGAGTAGAAAAGTAAATCAATTTTAACGAAAAGAAAAAAAAAATATTTAATATTCTCTATTTTAATATACACTCATTGCCATAAAAATTTGCGCACCAAGAATTAATTGTGGGATCGTAACGACACTTGGCATGAAGGAACATGTCGGCCAGGTATCAAATGATTAGAAATGCAGCGTGATTGCGCATTGCGTAATGCCACTAGATGGCGTTGAACTTCGTTCTCCTTGTAGTATAAAACAGGTAAATAGAGCTTGTTTGAGTGTACTTAATCTTATGCAAAGGAAACGCTGAGGTAGACATGCCGTTACGCCACCATCGAAGACAATATGAGCAGCTTTCAGAGTTCGAGAGGGGAAGAATCATCGGGATGATGGAAGCTGGGTGATCAGCTCGACGAGTAGCTCGTCAAGTAGGCCGTTCTGATTTTACTGTGAGGAGGTGTTGGGACCAGTGGACAGAAGAGACGTCATTTACACGGCGACCAGGATCAGGACGCCCTCAACAGACCAGTCGTCGAGAAGACCTTCACATCATACGAAACGCACGCGTAGAGCAAACTGCCCCATTGGCCGCTATCCAGACACAGGCAGCACCTTCACTACGGGCCCCTATGTCCTCCCGAACCATCGCAAGGCGCCTGGCTGAAGGACATCTGGTATCGCGACGCACATTACGTGTGCTACCAATGACACCCACCCACCGACGCCTCCGTTTGGAGAGGTGTCGCGCATGACGGGATCGGACTGCAACGGAATGGAACCAGGTCGTTTTCAGCGACGAATCTAGATTCAATTTGAGCAGTGATGACAATCGTGTTCGTGTGTGGAGTCCCCGTTGTGAATGCCTCAATCCTGCCTTCGCTTTACAGCGACACACCGCTCCCACAGCTGGTGTGATGGTATGGGGTGCCATTGCTTACGAGACACGGTCACCCCTAATATTGACACCCCATGGCACAATGACAGCCCAGCTGTACGTCCATGACATCCTTCAGCAACATGTGATGCCACTCATGGCAGGGCTCCCAGGAGCCATTTTTCACCAAGATAATGCTCGGCCACACACAGCAAGGATGTCACAAGACTGCCTCCGCCACATTAACACCCTTCCCTAGCCTGCTCGATCCCCAGATTTGTCACCAATCGAGCATATCCGGGATCATTTGGGACGGCAAGTGAGACACCCTACGAGTTTGGTCGAACTAGAAGCGCTTTTACAGCAACTGTGGAACGAGATGTCTCATGACATCATATGGAACTTGTATGCCTCAATGCCCGCTCGTATTGCATCGTGCATTCGCGCTAGAGGGGGTCCAACAGAGTACTAAAACTGCCGTTCATTTGTACTTTTTTCTGCAATAAAAATGATCCTTTTTCTTTGATTTTCAAATCACTTACATATATTAAAGTAGTATTTACATGTGTAAAATTTCGTTTCATTTTGGCGAATTTTTCTTGGTACGCAAATGTTTATGGCAATGAGTGAATAATGAATTTTCTTACGCAGAATAAGCATCAGATGAGGTTTGATATTTAGGCGATAACGCTGTAAATCGCTGTTTACTGTTGGAATGAAATCGCTCACTTCTGTTGGTATTATCACATCTTTAAAAGCTAAATTGTTATCCGTGATAATTTTCAATGTTTCAAAACATTTTTGCAAAATTTCTTCTGTAAAAAAAAAATTAAAGGCTCTGGTTTTCCCCACAGAATGCACAGTACAATTTGACTGGCGACATTTTCGAAGCTAGACGGTTTGATCATTTCGTTTCGTAACAGCGTACTAGGACGCAAAGAGCAGATGCTCAAATTTGAGGAACAGATGTCCCGAAATTTCGGAGAAGATGCTTGTGTTATCGGCAAGCGAGGAGTTTGTATTAGCCTGATATGAAGTGGGTGCGCGGTATCTTCACTCGTGCAGCTGAAGGTTTTTCCGCCACTACCGAGCCAGCTGAATATTATTATTTTGATTAATAAATATCTAAATAATTATCTTGTGTTCAATTTTCAGCCGGTGTAAAATATTTAAAAACCAACTTTTTTGACATGTTTCTAACGCTTCTACCCCCCCCCCCCCTCGCCTACACCCACCGCGGTCATGCCAGCTGAATTTGATTTTGACAGTACCTATAAACTAGCTAACTGTTATGACACAAATCAGTCGGTGTAAAAGGACTGACCCAAAAGTGTCGCTACCTCCCGGACTATAAAGAAGGTGCTAATGATTTTGTGATGATAAGTACTTGGTATTTTATTCTGGAAGTGACGTAAACTTGGCCCATGACTCGAATACGATTTCAGTATGTCGTTTAGTTGGTAATTTAATAATTTTTTGAAGTTCCCTTTTCTTTTTCTGCAAAAAGGCCAAGCACGTGTGGTTGCTTCTTGAAATCTCGGTCAACTGTTTGACAAGAAAAATTTAGTTTCCTTTGAGTTTAACGTCAAAAGTGGTGATATGTCATATTTTAAAGCAATAGTTTTGACCGGAAATATTTTTTCACCTTCTGTAGCTTGCTCACGTTTTCACTGAAAAATCCTCTCATAAAGTACGGCTCCAACGAGAAAGCATTCGATCTTGAGATAGTCGGGTTCTTTTAAAGTTGTGAAAACCGGTTTAGGAGAAGGTTGCTATACGCAAAAGTATGAATGGTGGTCGCTGTGGATGGCACTTCTCCTTCAACTCTTTATCTCTGCTATTGCTTTCGACACCATGTGGTAAGCTTAGAACCAGAATCCGCTCTCAAGTCGCCAGTTGTGGAAACACTTTGTTCACGATTTCAACTACAGTACAAAGTCCCAAATTCGGACTTTCAAAATCCGGAATTGTCCAAAAACCGGAAGTTTTGCTAAGCGGTGTTTTTTTCTTCTAACTTTTTTATATTTTACCGACATTTTCTAAAGAACAAGGAGTTAAACCTAGACCTAATTGATGAAATAACTGACATGTTCAGAGTAAATACCACACAGTAAAATTAGACGATTTGCAAGTAAAATTTTCCATTTTTAAAAATTATTCCTATTTATATATCTGCAATTTTACTATTGCAAATGCAAAATTCGCGAGGCGGGAGTGATAGATTAAGGTTTTTTGGACAAAAAAAGCAAATAATCCGAGAGATAAATTGAGACCGAGATACATTCGACGTACACCCCAACCTACATGAACACGATGGTCTCTGTAAGTAATTAGAATGAAATGCACCAATTAGTACAATATCAATTTTCTGAATTAATGATTTGGAGCAGTTTGATTGCAACTGACACTATTGATTGTGTTTAAAAATTAGCAAAAAGGCAGGTTTGGATATTACCTATTTGACATCCTGGACAAATAATCGAGGGAAATCGAATCTTTTTACCCTCACTAAATTCCTCCCTACATATATTTGCCTTAATATAGACAGTTTAGATTGAGAAGCGTCCATAAATATCGAAAAATTACCTTGAATCCATAAAAGTTTAGCAAATACTTATCCGTAAGTGGAATATGCGTTTCCGAATTGCAAACTGGAAGTACCAAACGAAGTAGGTTCAATATCTTCTGTGTTTTAACCCTTAGACTACGACCGTTACAGCAGTTGTACCTTGAAAGTTATGAATCCCGCCTTGAAAGAATTTAAACAATTGTCGTTACAGCAGTTATGAAAGCTATGAATCGCGTCTAGAAAGAATTAAGACTACAGCCGTTACAGCAGTTGTACCGTGAAAGTTATCAGAATCGCGCCAAGAAAGAATAGTGCTTGTTGCATCTATCAAAAGGTTAAAAGGTTCAAAAGGTTAAGGAACAAATTTATGTACCAAAACCTTAATAAGATTTTAGGATAACTATGCGGGCTTAAATGCCCAGACAACTTTTTTTACTGATAAATGAATTGATCAAAGAAAGCAACGTAGCTTAGAACTTATCAAGTCAAAGCTAATGGCAGCAATAAATTGAATAGTTGTAAAGAGGGTTTTTGAAATTTTCACAAGATAAAAAAAAGAAGAAAAAGATTAGTTCTGCAGCATCAATGGACCAATATATAAACAGAAAGGTCAGAACTCAGAGGCAAGTAAATTTGTAATTTTTTATTCTTTACTAGGAGGCTCGCCCCCTGCTCGCAAACGCTCGCCAACCCCCGGAGGATTTCTTCGTAATCCTCATTGGTTCGCTGCGCGAACCTATGCTCGCTTCGCTCGCATCAATGAAGACATGTGTCCTAGCAGAAGGGATTGTTTACAAAATATGATATTCCAAAAACATTTTTCAAACCTAAATTTGTTTGCTATTTTTCAGAAAAGATATATACAGTACCGATAGAATCTGAATTCAAGTGAAAACTTTGAGAAAATTTTGACTCGAAATGTGAGGGCGGATTTGGAAATTGATTACCCAGCATGTTGTTTGAGTGTATATTTACCCCTGCACCCGAGCCACCCACGCATTTTCATTGAGTTTGCTGTCGAAAGTTGTAGTGCAAGCGTCTTGTCGAACTATAATTGTTGGCCCTGAAAAGGACCTTTTTTAAATGGCCCTGAAAAGATCCTCCGCTTTCTTTGATTTCTATTATTAACTGCAACAGCTCGATGAAAATTAATTTTTTTTCAATAAAATTTTATCCGATAACGCTATAAATTCAATTCAAGCGCGAGGCTTCGTGAAAAACAAATAATTGTACAATGTTGCCAAAACGCGATAGCTAATAACGTCTTTTTTGCGTGCCACGTAAGAGAATTATATATACTAGGGGGCCCGCCCCCTGCTCGCTGACGCTCGCCAACCCCCGGAGGAAGACACGTGTCCTAGCAGAAAGGATTGATTACAAAATAAGATATTCCAAAAAAATATTTTTCAAATCTAAATTTGTTGTATTACATAAAAGATATATACAGTACCTCTGGAATCAGAATTTAGATGAAAACTTTGAGCAAATTTTTACTCGCAATGTGAGCGCTGCTTTGGAAATTGAATACCCAGCATGTTGTTTGTGTGTACATTTCCCCAGTACTCGAGCCACCCATACACTTTTTGACTGAGTTTGTTGTCGAAAGTTGTAGTGCACGCGTCTTGTTGTACTATAATTGTTAGCCTTGAAAAGGACCGTTTTTTAAATAGCCCTGAAAAGATCCTCCGCTTTCTTAGATTTCTATTACAAACCGCAACAGCTCGTCTAAAATTCATTTTTTTTTCAATAAAATTTCATCCGATAACGCTATAGATTCAAATGACTCGCGAGGCTCCTAGTAAACAAAAAATCGCACAGTGTTGCCAAAACGCGGTAACAAATAACGTCTTTTTTGCGTGCCACGTAAGAGAAATATATATATAGATAGCTTGTTGCTTGCGTAAAAAATGCAATGGAAATAAATTGCTTTGTTTCATATCATCCATTCCATGGACATTTGTTAGTGTGACGCGGCTCCGTTAAAAATGCGCAAAATTTGTCGCGGCTAAATCTTCCTTGAATCGAAGGTCTAAAGTTGTCCATCCTAATACTAACATTCTACACTATATTAAAACTATATAAATTAATATGTTTACATTCGTGTTTCGGGTGAAAACTGTTTTACCCTTTGATCTTGAGCTATGCAGGTATCAGACATCCAATGGCTTAACCTTTTGACTACGGCTATAGATATAGCAAGCGCGGTTCTTTCTTGGCGCAATTCGTGTAACTTTCAAGGTACAACTGCTGTAACGGCCGTAGTCTAAATTCTTTCTTGGCGCGATTCTTATAACTTTCAAGGTACAACTGCTGTAGGTACAGGCTGTTGTCAAATCTTTCTTCGCGCGATCATGGTTTGATTGCTGTACCGGTTGTAGTCCAAAGGTTAAGATTAACTGATCGCACACACATGTGTGTCAAAATTATAGAATTCTTCAATTTATTCAGAATCCTAAATTTTTTTTTCTTTTTTTTCAGCCAAGCACCCTTGAATGCTGAACCACCGCAGGGGGGTTTCTGAATAAAACAAACCCTCAAACTTGTTCACGCATCTTTTAGTTTAAAATTCAAAATTCGAAAAAAAGGAAGTCGTTGGAAACAAAACAAATTGTATTCGATGGAAAGTCTTATTTGAGACAACGAATTACTTACGTATATTCAGATTCTGGTTGTGTCTTTTCGAAGTCAGCATACTGCGCATTTCTCTCCTTCGTTTTGTAAACATAGACCAGAAAGAAAATTCTGATGAGGATGAGAGGTTTTCACTTCCCGCGGAAAAGGAACGAAAGGAGAAATTTTTTACCTGCATCTGATATTCGTAAATATTTGTCAAACGGAATTTGAAAAATTATGAAGATCCGCTCAATTTATCAAAATGGAGTCTCATGGCATCCGACAGATTCTAAAAAAGGAAACAATTATAGTGTTATCAACATCATTTAACTGTCGGTGATTACAACTTGTAATAACTTTGCTGTGCATTACTGTTTCTCTTTCTCATTCTTTGCTTTATATTTATTGTTCTAAAGAAAATAAATTATTTTTTAATTAGTTGTTCTAAATAGGGCATTTAAAATCATTATCTTCTAAATATACTATTTCTTCGTGTGATGGCTAATAATCAAGCAATGTATTACTAAACATGGTTTGCTTAATTTAATGTAGATTTTTATTTTCAGTGCTTTTTTCCATTGTCTATGAATAATTTAACTGAAATCAAGCGCATTTTCCAAATTTGCTTGTGTTGTACACAATTATTCAGTTTTACGAAAGCTTACATTGACAGTCATGTTTTGTCTGGTACCAACCACCTAAACACGGGAAAATAGAAATCCTTTCCAATTATCAATTCATACATCACTAAATGATTACTATCTCGGAAAGATAAATCTTAGATTAGTAGACTACATAGGAATTTGATTAGATGTACAGAATTCCCAGCATTTTTCAACCCGAATCATTTAATGGTAGTTGATTTCTCTTAGTTAGTTAGTTTAAAAAGAAAGTAAATGCAACCAGATTTCTTTATTTACTGTTTTAGCATTTGTGGTGTAAAACTAGTTGCGTGGCTCTGGCAATGGATCAAATAAAATTTTCGTTTTCTTTCACTCGTGCTGCGCGTACTCGTTACGAATAAGAATATCGTTTCCTTGTAGCTAGGTAAAAGAAATACTGTTCATTTCGGAAAACACTTCTTAGCTGTTCCGCTCTTTTTAAAAAGAACTGTTTAACCCAATGTTTCCCAACGTGGGGCCCACGCCCCACAGTGGGGCAATTTGATTGTTAAGGGGGGGCAATTCTAAAATGGGCTCGACACGAGTTTAACCCTTTTGCTCCGGGCCATTTAAAGGCAATGCTAGATTTCGGTGCCAAAATTGAAAGAAAAAAGCAAATTCTTAAGGTGCCTGCCTACCTTCGGAGTGTTTTTTTTTAAATACTTTAAATTTTCACTCGATTTGTACTTTATACCATCAAATACTTTAAAAAACTATGTAGAATATATAAAATAGCTAAATATTAATTTTAGTTTTCTTATTTTGGCATTAATTATGCATGAAAATTGCAAAATAATAGCTTTTACGCAAAACATCATAATTCAAATTTGAGTAAAGGAATTTTTGTTTTGTAAACTTTATTATTCTTATAAAAATATGTTTTAGGACATTCACTATATATATGCCTAAATCTATTTATTAAAAAAAGTTACAGCACTAAACGCAAAGAGAATTAAAAACTCGCCGAATTTTATTATAAGTTTCAAACTTTACTAATCATAAAATAAAATATATTACACCTAGAGCCAAAAAAATAGTGGAACTCCTTAATTATATCCTATAGAGTATTCTATCAAAGTTTCATATAAATACACTTATAATATTTTGAGTTATGACATTTTGCGAAGAAGGAAAATGTCAAAAATCTGATTCCGAGAAAAACGCAAAAGAATTAAAACATATGAACATACCATTTATAACACTATATTTAACTTCAAAATCCTCCTTTTTGGTAATGTTCACATTCTTTTTCATTCAAAACAGTTATTTTTTTCTTTCTTAAGGCTTTTAAAAATTTTCTACGCTTCTGAGCAGTAGATGTACCGTGATTTTTAGAATCTCGAATCTGACACTGGTCTAATATTTCACATCCTTTCTCGGTGAAGTAACCAGGACTTAGGTTGTTGAGCCTTTTCAAAACATTTAAACACCCTTTGTACCCATCGTTGAACTGAATAACCGCATCATATGCCCCTAATTTAACAGTTTTCAGGCTAACGAAAACCTCTTAAAAACACCCATCAATAGTTCCAAGTCAATAACTCTGTTTCCATAACCAGCATCACTGATTTCGATGTTGGAAATGGACGACTGAAGTTTGGTTGAACTAGCAGTCTCCACAGATTCTAAAGAACATTCGTTCTTCTTCTTTCTGTTTGTAAAGCGATTCCCTCTAAATCGTGACTTTCTCTTGCTAGCGATACTTTTTGGTATATTAGCAAGAGAAATTCAAATCAAAGGATTTATATAATCGCAATTGAAAGCTTTGATAAACAACAGAAATCTCACGTGAATTGTAAATGTAATCAAATTCAAAACACAACTCTTTTCATGTCAGTTATCTGTATAAAATAGTGTTGCCAGATTTATTTGAAGCATATTAAGTATTTCAATGAACAATAATCTCACCTATTTTAAAAGAATTTAATACATATTAACAATTTAGAGTGCTTGAACTGACTTTTTACTCCACTTTCGTCAGCACAACATTAGTTTCGGTTTCAAAAACTGCCACCGCTTCATATTAAAATACCTGTAACTTGGGTTCTAGGTTAGATAAAAACAAAATTTAAACTGATTTGGAAAGCTAAAAATATGCTCTTCAATATACAATAAGAAAACGAAAATCGAATTTTTGACCCAAAACGACGTTTTAAAGGTAGGCAGGCACCTTAAATAATTGCGGCCAATAAATATTATAAATTCGTTTGACGAGACCAAAATATCAACTGGGTTTTTGGCGTCGTCCAGTTAACCTCCCTGCGGCAGACGACAGGCTCCGCGTGGACCCCCAGACGCTTTAAAATCTCGCTAAACAAGGCAGTTGTTTGCATCTGAATGGCCCGTCGCAACTTCTGTAGTGTTTCGCAGCATTCAGTTGATGTTAATTTGAAATAGGCGTCCGTAAAAACTGTTGTAAAAGTTTTATTGATTTAAAAAATGTATACATTGTATAGATTAAATTGGTAAGTATTTGATTTTATTTTTATTTATTTTAATTTTAGAAGCATAATTTTCCTGAAAATTTGTCAAATGGAAAAAATATGTTATTTTGCGGTGGCGGTGTGGTAAATGTGTTATATACATTTAAATAAATATGCTTTTTTTTAGTATACGTTTACTCTATGTCACATTAGTTTTAACACATACTTTCGTTTTAGTTTTTAATTGATCTTACATATATTTCTTTCAGCCTATAGTAAAATGAGTGGTGCAAGCAAGAAAAAAGTTCGTCAATATTCGGAGTATCTAGTGATTTCTTCCTGAAACCTATCATTTAAGTTTCTTAAGTGAATAATTCAATTTTTTAATAATAAAAAATATGTATAGGTAACATAGGGGGGGGGGCATTAGAATTTTAGAAAGGATTAGGTGGGGTATGTCACAAAAAAGGTTGGGAAACACTGGTTTAACCTATTCTTCTGCTCTCGGCAATGTTCTCAACTGTCTTTCTTTTCTAAATGTGCACGTCCTGTCCCTCCTCCTAGACCAGGCCTCGATTATGTTTATTTTCATGTGCACAGTGCAACTGTGCACCCTGGTATTTCGAGCCCTGTCCTAGACAATGTGGCACCAGTAGTTGTGGACATATCATGCATATAAACATAAGCAGTACCCGCTCGGCGTTTCCCGTGACAACATTCTTGTCATGTCCTAACCAATACTGAAAACATTAAGAAGAAAAAACAATAATTTAAAGAATGAGTCCCACCTCCACCCCGGCATATCTTCTTATTCCTTGCACCTCACTGATTCATAAAATTGCAAAAATTATACAAATTCAAAGGTAAAATTATGCTTTTAAAAAGTGTAAAACGCTAAACCTCACTGATTCCGACAAAAAATTTAAATGAATGACAGTTGTCAGCGAAATCAAAACCAAATTGAACAGTAATAAATAAAATTCAATAAATGATCAAAATTCAATAAATGATCAAAATTTAACAAATGATAAAAAATTTAATAAATGATAAAAATTCAATAAATGACAAAATTTCAATAAATGGTAAAAATTCAAAAGTTTGATTGAATCTTTGCTCTACTTTTAAAAAGTCTCAACGCTAAACCTCGCTGATTCCGATAAAGTAAATGAATGACAATTTGAGTGAAATCAAAACCAAATGCAATAAGCTTAAGCAGAAAAAAAAAATTTCAACGGAAAGTAATTAGTTTTTGGTTTTAACAAAATAATTAGTTTGAAGAAAGATATAAGCTATAACGGAAAGAAATTAGTTTTAACGGAATGGGTTCAGCCTGGAACCACTACACCAAAGTTCATCGGAACGGTGCACTTTTCGAACAATAATTCCGATTTAAGCAATCCTGATTCCTTTAGGATTTCCAACAGAAGTTGTATTCCAGACATAAACAAACACAAAATAAACGATTCGGCACTCACACCAGCACAAAAAAAAAGCTGCGAATAACTGGGAGTAATTAAAAATGCCCTGTGTGAAGAATCATCGAGTCCAAGAATGTCTTTTTGTGATTTATTTTCGGACATCAAACAAACAGTACAAAAGGTACAGCAACACAACAAATAATAATATTACGCTGAAATACATAAATTCAAGTTTCTAGAACAAGGAGGGGGCTCATCAAGAAAGCTCACACCCGAAGCCGTGCCATTCAGGAAGTCTTTGAAATTGTTTTGATCACATTACTTTTCGAACGATCACGTGGTCTCGCCGAGAGTACCAGCAAGAAGCTCCACTCTCAACAATACCCAAGTGGTACATTCGTATTCCCAACACACTGAAACGTATCAACGACTCTAAATGCCGATTACATGTTGAAACAGAGAAAGGAAAAGGAAATAAACAAAAAACTTAATGTGACTGCACTGTGCTGTGACTTAAAATCAAACAGAACGTTAATTATTCCAATTTACGTAAAGTGGAAAGAAAATCCGTTAAGAAGTGGGGAAAATAACCAGTGAAGTGAAAGGAAAAAAATAAAGAACCAATATTGGAAGTTCCGTCCGACGATACGTCCGCAGTTACAAGCTGTGATCTCTCTCACACTGTTGCCATTCTTAAGAAATGAAATAATACAAAAATATGCTTCGTGGTGCATTCAGTCACCTTTAGAACTAAATGTGTATTTTATAATTTTATGGCTGTAAGCTCTATATAATAGTCTGGACACCTAACACAGACATACAAACACTTCAGAAATTATAAAAATAGACACATCAACCCTGCTCAATTTAGAATCACATATATTCACATATAGTTAGAACTGTTACTGTGAAATCACTATTTGTGATATTCAGTGCAAACTTGTCGCGCGTCCAATTCAAATTATAACCCACTCCTTCCCTTCCCATTGGGCCAGTGACGTTATTGGACAACCATCATGCACCGCGACAGAGAGTGGAATGCCGGGAAAAGGAACAACCGCGTAGGGAAAAAAGAACCAGTGGGAGAATAAGCCAATAAATAAATTTTAAAATGTTCCAAATTAAATTTTAAAATTCGGGCTTCGAGGTGTATTCAGTCACCAGTGCCAAATTTCATGGCTGTAGGTGCTACAGATTCGTCTGAACACCTCACACACAGAGACATTTCCTTTTATTATAGTAGAGAAAATACAAATAACTCTTCTGCTAGCTTTTCGATTGATAAGTTTTTCTCTTGTTTAGACAGGAAGAAAACGAAAGATCAAGTACAGTAAATTCTCGATTACCCACGGAATTGAGTGATGCGGCCACCGCGGATAAACGGTTTTATTGAGATCATTCGGAGGACAGCTCGGAAACAAGTATCCCACCATAAAACCAATGTGTTGAAAAAGCAAAAGTGATTTTTCGACAGATTTTTGATTTAAAAGTGTTTAGATAGATCATACATGTAGTAATTAATCTGGTTTTTTATCCGATTATACTTTCCAAGTGGTGATACCGGTATGCGTTTTTTAAATGTACACTCTATAGCAAAAAAATCGACGCACCAAGAAGGAATCATCCGATTGCTTTGAAATTTCGTTTGCAAAAATGTTTTGACCAAATATGCAAATGATTAAAATTTGGTGTCCAATGAATGAATAGTGCGATATCCAGCACATCGGAACTGCGCATCCAGCAGATGTATGTAAGGAGTTGTTCTTGAACTGTTGTTAAAAAATTCTGCTGTATTGCGATTTAGGATACCTTTCAACGACTGAAAAAATGCCTCGCCGCAGGATTCGAGCTCATTATGAGCAACTTTCAGAGTTTGAAAGAGGTCGTATCATTGGATTGAAAGAGGCAGGTTGGGCAAATCGGAGAATCGCTCGTCATGTGAGTCGAAGCGATGCGGCGGTTAGAAGATGCTGGCAAGAGTGGGTGGACAAAGGCAGATTTCAGCGTCATGATGGTAGTGGTCGACGTAGGGCCACAACAGATCGCGAGGACATAGTGATTGTCAGATCAGCTGTCACAGTGCCTGATTCATCACTATCAACCATCAGTCGTGCGACCCACACACGAGTGTCCACCATGACCATTCACAGACGGCTGAGAGAGCGAAATCTACTCTCGTACCGACCGTTACGCCACCTGCCACTCACGCCTGTACACTGTCGAGCCAGATTACAGTGGTGCTTGGCTCGATCAGGCTGGAATGATGCTGACTGGGGACGTATAGTCTTTAGAGACGAATCCCGCTTCCAACTGTGTCCTGACGATCATCGAAGACGTGTCTGCAGACGCCCAGGGCAGCGTGCCGATCCTGCTTTCACTACACGGGCCCTCAACAAGGAGTTATGGTCTGGGGTGCCATTTCCCTTGATAGCCGGACGCCTTTGGTCGTCATTAGAGGTACACTTACTGCACAGTGGTACGTTGACGACATTCTGAGACCTGTTTTGCTACCGTTCCTTTCGCAGTACCCTGGGCTTAATTTTCAGCAAGACAATGCCAGACCACATACGGCACGTGTTGCTATGAATTATCTTCAAGCTTGTCAAACACTTCCTTGGCCAGTCAGATCACCAGATCTCTCTCCCATCGAGCATGTCTGGAATATGATGGGAAGGCGACTGCATCCGATAGGGAATGTTGATGACATAGTCCGACAATTGAAGCAAATTTGGCAAGAAATACCGCAGGAGATCATCCGGGAGCTTTATCGGTCTATGCCACGCCGTGTGGCAGCTTGCATCCAGGCTAGAGGCGGGTCAACACCTTATTGAGCTCTTTACTGTAACTCTGAAATAAATCATCAATTGTTCTGAAATTTTAATCATTTTCGATTCTGTACATAATTTTCCTATCCACCAATTTTTGTCTCCATCGGACAACTTCTTCTTTGTGCGTCAATTTTTTTTGTTATAGAGTGTATATAATATTTTAAAAGGCAACTGCCTATTGCATAACGTGATTAAAAATTACGTGGTGTCCAAGGATCTTTCTATTCGGAATGGATCACGGACTGTCATCAATTGCTCCAGTAAGAAATTAATTACCTAACTACCCTATTGCAAAAAGCAATACTTAGAAATCTTCCAAGTTAATATCGGGCCCTGGACTTTGTTTACCTAAACTAACATTAAAATGTAAAAACATTATTACTTTCGTTTGCGTTTTTTTTCCAAGGCATATCTTTAAGAAAACCGAAGTTGAGGTAATTATTGACAGCTTGGACAGACTTGCCCCTTACACCACAAAAAATCAATCAATCGATTAACAATTCGAAGACTCCAAATTACAGGAAACTACCGATTATCCGAGTGTGGATTATCTACGGTCTTTTTTTGCGACGATACACTACCGTAAGTGAAGACAAAGAAGTATGTAGAAAAATGGAAGCCACCTGTTGAGAGAGTATGATTGATTCACAATCGGCCGGTGCAGAAGCTGTTTTAAGTGTCATCAAGTGTGGAAATTACTTTGGTAGAGTGTCTGCAGAGAAAGAAGATTTAATTTCTGCTTATGATCTGGCTAATTTAGCGAAATCTGTAACTGGAGAAGGTAATGTCGATGAAGACAACATCGTTGATCGGATTAATTGTGACGCCAATGATCGAGGATTTGAACATCTTACTGATTAACAAATCGTGGGTGGAGTATCAGGTATGGTTCGGGTTGAGAGTGAGTCAGAAGAGGATAAGTCGAGAAGAAGTGAGATAAGTAAGCAAGTGAGCCTTGACGCAGCTCTAGCACACATTGACGGGCGGAACATCTAGAGAAACAAGACGATTCATCACCTTGTGACAAAATGTTGTTGGAAAAACTTCAATCTCAAATAAAACGGTCAGCTGCATGACAGAGGGTGGAAATATAGTCCGCTGATGCGACAAGTATACGCGCGTTGAAATGAGTGCAATAACCGAGTGGCAACTTTATTGTTTCAGCTGACGTATCTTCATCGTTACTCAGACCGTCTTAGACAGCTGACTTTTATTTTCCAAAAGACATTTATACTTTTACAATGTATCAAAATTTCTATTTTTTTAAAACAATTTAATATTTTTTTAAAGTGTAAATAGTGTGAACATGAATGCTTATATTTCATTATATTTTTTATAGGTAGGTTACTAAATAAACAAAATTAAAAATTCATCATTTTTAATTATTAACGTGAAAATCAGTCATCATTAAAATCTACTGTGCTATCGGTATTATAGTCGTATTCTTCTCCTGACCTCTCATCAGATATTTCCTCAATATTATTTTTTCTTATGAGATCACTATCGTCACATTCTTCTGCAGATTCTTCTTTTTCAATGCTATCTAAAATGTAAATGAATAAGTTATTGATTAATTTGTAAGAGAAATCGAAAGAAACGGAGCCATCAAACCATTTGAAGATATATCGACTATTCTCTTCTTTCCGTCCATATTGAATGGGTGAAATTTCAATCAGATTTGGCGAATGTGCATGACTCCAGATAGTAGCTATGTATGATGAACGCAATAAATACTGGAGTAGTTCGGATTTGCAAGGAGGCGGAATAATACCATCAACTGTTGATTTCAATTGTAATATATCTTTCTCTTGATCAATTTTGTATGTCTCTCTTCATAAATGTGGCTACTCGGGCGTTATTGATGTCGTTGATTCTTTTAAAACTATCCATCCTACAAACAAATTCTTCTTTTCCAAATAGCCCGTCTATATTACAATCTGGTAACTTTACGATATCCCTTAAAGTAAGCGTATATATGACTGAATTTAACATCAAGGAATATGATTTAGTTTTTTCTTTCTTAAAGAAAAAAGCATTAAAATCGCAACCTGTAAGAGCATGGAAGCCTGGTAAAGCGCTGCATACATCTTTTCCTAAAGTTTGATATAATTTACTCATATTTAGGCCACAAAAAAATGGTTTGTTTCCTATAATCCGAACGACCCTGAAATTACAATAGAAAAATTCCGACCCTAAAGTTGTTTTATACTTTTTTAATGTAATTTAATTTTAAAAAACACGTTCGTCAAAACGATTAACATTTTGCATCATAAATAAACTCTTTAGGGGTGAATAAGCAGTTAAACCTGAAGAAAAACTATAAATATATACCCACTAAAATACCCAATTTGAGTTAAATACCTGAGTATATACCCAGGTTATAATAAATATACCCATGTATTTTACATCACTGATCATACCTCTGATCAATTTTAAATCTAACATTAATACTCAGATAATATTTCCTTTTGCGTATTTGCTAAAAATATTTAGCAAAAAAAAACAACTTTTTCCTACCTATCCACCCTAATATTTTTGCTCATGTTACAGGAAACAAAACTTTTTTTTTTGCCTAATGTATCTGACATTATTACCGGTACCAAACAGCATCGATATTTTCAAGTCGCTGTGTACACAATTCATATTTCAAAGCATAATTATTACAATCGGTTATTATTATAATAACAGTATCATAGCATCTTATCGTTACGTAGGCCTAGCATTGTAATTTACAAATATGAAATACGACTTTCGTATCGGCTTCTTCGTGATTTGGACTATTTAAATCGTTTTCCACAGTCCTTACAACGACACCTCATGATTAACTTCATATTTATAACAATAATCATAATTAATATATAATATTTTCCCTCCTAAATATGGAGGCATGTCATTATTTGTCCAATCTTCAATAATGAACTGGACGAGCGCTTCTTTGAAATTAATATTTTTTAACTCGTGTAAAATTTGATGTACGAAGTTGATCACGTCCATGTATTCTGTATGACTGACCTCTCTCCCTATTTTTCAATGAATGCTCATAATCCTTTATTGAGGGCGAAAAATAGCGATCAAATGCTGTTATGATTGTATGCGCATTGTTTGAAGTGAACATGTGAATAAGTTTCTTTGAAATATTTCCAAAGTTAATGGCACCTATCTCATGGAATGAATCGTGAAAAATCGAATATATTCTGATCGGTTATTATTTCGTGCCAGCTACTGTTCTTTTGTCACGCACTTTACTTGATTGATTTGAGAAGTGCAGGTGCTGTTCGTCCAGGTGATCCCTGATTGTTTTTCGACTTTAAAAGTCGAGTTACTTGTGGACTGTGACAACGGTTGTGACTTCTGTGTGTGTAACTTGTGACAACGGGTTTTCATTTAATTTACACACATAGAGACTAATAAATAAAAGTCAGTTGTCTGAGTATCGGGAGAAGGTACGTCAGCTGAAACAATAACGTTGCTGCACCATTCATGTTCCCCGTCAGTAGTTGGAGGGTGACCTCCCTTCTCGTTTTGCGGCCTTTTCTCTTACGGTTAATTTAGCATCTAAGCTTTATTTCTGCACCCTAGATCGACATTTTTTATTTAAATTCACCCACTCTTGTGCTATTAGTCTTTATTTTAAGTTTTTAATTCTTTATGTGATGTGGAGATGAGCTGCGTTGCAGCGGGTGTTTCGAAAGTGTTATTCCAGTCCAGCCCAACGTAGCCGCGCGGTTTTCGCACTCATTTCAACGCGCGGTGTACTTATCAAATCAGCGGACTATATTTTCACCTTCTGCCATACAGCTGACAGTTTTTTTGTTTTTGTCATTTTATCATGTTAACTAACTATACAACACGTTTCAGCTTTGTTGAAATCACTTTTTATTTATTTATTTTCATCCACAGTCGAACCCTTCCACAACCACCCCCACCGCGGACGAGCCAGCTGACGTCCGGTTTCCAGTTGTGGGATATGAAGATGACAACTGACACAAAAATGAGCCTTGTTGAAATGACTTTCCAAAATGGTACACGGGCGCCCGGACTATTGAGTTGGCACCCCACTCTCAAAATTTCCACACTACACCAACGAGAGGGCATTTGAGGCCACGACAGATTTAACTTGCATGGTGAAAAGTCGAATCTGATTCTCTCAAACGAGGAAACTGCCAATAAAGTGAAGGGCAGCGGTAGCCCGATTGGAAGGGCTAAAGATTAACTACTGTAGGGTTGCAAGTTCAAATACAAATTTGATCGTCGTGTACAAAGGTAGTTGATAATTTTTAATTAACGTCATACTAGAGCAACACAACGCGCCATTGACGACGGCCCAGGATCAATCCCCTAAGGGAAAGATGCGAGGATAACACCACGTAATTTTGAATCACAATCAGATGACAAGACATCACCTGAGCTGTTTCCCCGTTTTTTAAACTTCCACACCACGCCAACATGATAACATTGGAGGACACAACAGCGTGAACCAGCTATATAACGTGAACTAGAGTGCCTATATAATAAGAGTGGCGACATACGGGAAACACTTTCTGATTGGCTTAGAGACCTTTTCTACCGCCCTAGGCGGTCTTTTCCTAGCTCCCGTAGACTTAACATGGGAACTTTTTGTGTGTTCGAGAAAAACGTGTGTATATTAAATTAAAAAGAAAATATAGCTTATTCATGTTCCATTCCGTGTTCTTGAATGTTTATTTATTATTATTTTAGTGTTTTGTCACTATAAATTTGAAGACTTTTTAAATAAATAGCTTTTTTTGAACAACATGGTGTTTCCCACAATCTAAGTAACGCGTTGTGCAATCCATCTCATAAATTACGCTAGTAATTGAGCGTTTATGTGATTCATTTCTACCGAATGTATCCATAGTATAAAAAATAATATGCATTTTGTTCTTCCTGAAATGATATATTAATTCGCAAGCAACCTTCGTTGAGACGATTCCGGTAGAAAAATGGCTGCCGCGCATGCGCATTGGCCAAATTTGGTCCCTTGTCGCCACTCTAATTATATAGGCACTCTAACGTGAACCAGCTACGGTGTGCACAACAGTCTGTTTAGAGGGGTGACCTTGGTTCATCTGACCGTGGTTCAAAATTACGTAGTTTCGTCCTTGAATCTTCCCTTTTGGGATTGATCCTAGACCGTTGCCAATAGCCCGTTGTGTTATTCCAGTGTGACGTTAATTCAAATACCTGACCAGCTTGTAAAGGGATTCAGAGAATCATGAAGGCAAATGCCGTATGATTGATCAAAATGTTAAAATTCTTTTGTTGTGGATGATAAATATTTTTTGTCTGTGATACATATTTTGTTATCTGTATTTAGCCTTTTATGACGCAACGACAAAAAATATTTTAATCTACTTGCTTAGCCTTTAAAATAGTGTTGAAATGATAGAATAATTTCTAAATGTGGAATGGAGGTATCAGACATTTTGTTTTTATTTTATAAAATTTTCTTGCTGAAACCACAGTTACTACGTGATAAATATATAAATACTATTTTTGTACAAAATTATCATCTTCATTAAACAAAATTTTAAATTTTGACTTGCTCTGTTCAAATGAAGTCATTTCAATGACTTACTATTTCCTAAATGTTCATTGCGTGAAGCAAATGGGATGGTAATGAAAGTAAGTAGTTTCGTTATGTGAAAATGACTATACGCAGCTTTATTAAGCGCATATGATTTCCTTGTCTTCTTTCAGCTCTTGCTGAAATATTGTTTAATCCCATATTTTTGTGTTCCAAGTTTGTTAAATTCTGCGCATGTGAGTAGTGCCCGGAAGTACGGACACTCAAATTGAATCACATGAATTGTAACTCGAGTTATTTTGGTCGATTTGCAATATCCCGTCTGTTTTTGTCTCTATTGTGTATGGAATTGTGGCATTCTGAAGCTTTGTATGAGTTCATCTTTAGATAATCGCATACACACTAATGTTTCGTCATTTGTTTCTGCCAGGATTTGTCCTTGAATGATGTTTAGTTTCAAGATGCGGGTAATGGCCAGAGTGTTATGTCCTTGTCATCTCGTATGTCTTATCTTGTCGCTGTGTCTTGTGGATGCGACGATTGAAATAGTAAGATGTTTTACTCTATCGAATTATTTTTTCAACTATTCCTTTAATGAATGACCCGAGATTTGTTTACTTTCTAGGTCAAACCTGATTTTGTGCAACTGTTTAGTACTTTAAATTTTAAGATTGGATAGTATTTGCATAAAAAAATAATTATTCAGCCCATTTATATTACTATTTTTAGAGATTTCCTTAATTAGTTTGAAAAGTTCAAATAGATTTTCATAATAATGAATTAAAATTTTGAAATATCTCAAATTTTATGTTTTTTAAGATGTGTATAGCTATGTTTTATTTGCTATTGTAATATTTTTTTATCAGTTAACTTTCTAAATTTAAGGAATTAGCAACTGGAGTGGGGGCCAGCTCAGGTACGTCCTCCTTAACTATTCAAAATAATGCGGCTTTGTCCGTGGAACCTTCCCTTCAGCTTTGATCCCGAACTGTCACTGATAGCCCATTGTGTTCCAGCTAGACATTAATTAAATACCTACCAATTTTTTACTTTTGCTTAAAATGCTTATATCTGAAAACAATTAAAGCTTTGTTTTAGGTTTTTGACATGCAAACTTCCATGCTTTGTAAAATTTTTATATCAAAGTTTCTGTGGTTTCATGTTTGTGGTTTTTAATTTCACTTTAGAAATAAAAAATTCCCCACCAGATTTTTAAATTTCATTGAATTTATTTCTGTTTTGCATTTTTGATTTTACTTCTTGGTTGTTTCCAGTGAGTTGATGTTAAGAATAACCTTTTCACTACCAAGGTTTTCTTTTTTCAAGTGTCAATTTCTATTGTGCTTAAATTCTGTTAACTCAGCATTCACCATATTCCTCCGAGAAAAATATATTGCTTATTATTTATTGTTCTTGAGTTATTAATTTTACATTTAAATTAAAATTATTTTAGCTGTACATTGTTTCAACATTTTTTCATTATGCAGACGTTAGTGTCTATTATGCTTGTCATGTATGTAAGCTTGTCAAATTTATAATAGAAAAGAGAGACTTAAAGGCAACCTGCTACTATTTTTCAACCCTGGCAATTAAGGGTTTTTTTTTTAGCAAAGGCGTCTTGACTAAAATTTTAGTCTGCTTTTGAAAATTTACAAAAGGTCTGAAATTTCAGCTCCACTTTTAACTTTTTGACTACTGCTATAGATATAACTGGCACGATTCTTATGACTTTCCAAGGTTCAACTGCTGTACCAGCCATAGTCTAAATTTTTCTTGGCACAATCAAGGTACAATTGTACCATAGTCTAAAGGTTACACTAATAGTGGACATAAAATAATACTTTCCTTTAGGAAGAAAAATTGCGAGACTCCAATTTCAAAGTGTTAACTCCAAACTGTGGTAACCACGCAAGAAAAACAGGAATCTGGTTACTAAATCGTCAACCTTACAGACTCTCTCACTGTTACAGAATTTCCGTAGTTGGTACGGAAATTAGGTGAAAACTACGGAGCTACGGATGTATAGTGAAAAACAACGATCTCGTCATTTGAAATTTTGGAATCTGATAGAGCTGATGTAGCTTAGTATAAAATTTCCCAAATCAAGCATAACAATGGCAATCAAAATGTGTGGCATTGCCTAAAATAATGTTGTCAGTTCCTCACAGCAATGCAAGCAGTGAGAGACAGGGTTCCCACGGTCCTTGAATTGTGTTTTCCTAACTAAGGGGCCCTTGAAAGTCCTTAAAAATTACGAAACTTGGTAAAAAGTCCTTGAAAGTACTTGATTTTTTTTTGACTAAATTAAACCATAGTTGTGTCATTTTGTCTTGCGTTGAAACTTGTGTCCAAACTAGTTTCCTTCACGTAGGTGTGCAATTTGAGTGTCATTTTGAAGTGTTATGTGCTTTGACACAACGTGATACACTCAATGCCATAAAAATTTGCGCACCAAGAATTAATTGTGGGATCATAACGAAACTTGGCATGAAGGTACATGTCGGCCAGGTATGCAAATGTTTAGAAATGCAGCGTGATTGCACATTGCGTAATGCCACTAGAGGGCGTTGGAACTTTGTTCTCCTTTAGTATAAAACGGATAAGCAGAGCTTGTTTGAGTGTACTTAATCTTTTGCAAAGGAAACGCTGAGGTAGACATGCCGTTACGCCGCCATCGAAGACAATATGAGCAGCTGTCAGAGTTTGAGAGAGGAATAATCATCGGGATGATGGAAGCTGGGTGGTTCTGCTCGTCAAGTAGGCCGTTCTGATTTTACTGTGAGGAGGTGTTGGGACCAGTGGACAGAAGAGACTTCATTTACACGGCAAACAGGTTAAGGACGCCCTCGACAGACCAGTCGTCAAGAACGTCGCATCATACGAAACACACGCGTAGAGCCAACTGTCTCATTGGCCGCTATCCAGACACAGGCAGCTCCTTCACTACGGGCACCTGTGTCTTACGAAACTATCGCAAGGCGCCTGGCTGAAGGACATCTGGTATCGCGGCACCCATTACGTGTGCTGCCAATGACACCCACCCACCAACGCCTCCCTTTGGAGTGGTGTAGCACACGACGGGATTGGACTGCAATGCAATGGAACCAGGTCGTCTTCAGCGACGAATCTAGATTCAATTTGAGCAGAGATGACAATCGTGTTCGTGTGTGGAGGCCCCGTGGTGAACACCTCAATCCTGCCTTTCACTCAGTAATATTTATATAGCAACGGTCAGCTCATGGTAAGGGGGAAGTTCAGACCACAAAGAGGAATCATGTGATACTACATTATTTTAGTCAAACAAACAACAATTTTTTCTTAAATTTCTTTGATAATGTTTTATAAAACTAGAAATTTTCCTATTACAAATATTTATGATTTACAAAAATTTAGAAATCCTGAGCAGTGTTCCTGGAAAAGATTCTCTAATTCTAGGTTAAATTTAACTGTAAGAAATAAATCTAGATTTCTTCCACTTTCATTGCTAGGGTATCCTAGTTTGGTGTTCTAGTTTGTGAAGAATATCCTGATAACTTTATGTTTATGAATTATTTTACAGTTTGATCACTATGGAAGGAAAATTGATAGCTTCAAAGACAGAGAGGCTTTTGATGATGATTTCCTTACAATGGAAGTAAGATGTTTTAAAATTTCTTTAAATGTTGTGCAGTGTATAGTTCCTTTCTTTGTGGATGCTACTGTACAATTCTAACTATCCATGAGCAATTTATATGACTTTGCAGTAATAAAAACTATTTTCATGTACAGTCGCAGAAAAAAACGCGAACCGCCTTCTTTATATCGAGCACTTATTCATACTAGAGCAAATTCAAAAGGGAATAACATTCTCTACAAATTCAAATCCAAAAAATTTGCAAACATAATTTCTAATGGCAATGTTTTAATGCCATTATCAGATTCTGCATAGTTAAATTAGTCTAAATATTAAATATCATGACTTTATTTTCAATATATCCCTATATATGCAATATTAAAGTTAGTTTCAATTTCAGAGATCATCCCCACTTAGATAGACGCTATTCGTAGATCGAGATTGATTGTAGTTACCACTACCCAAATTTCAATTTGAACACTATTTCAAATGTACTTTTCAATAATCCAAGAACTATTATTTATTATGCAAGTGCAAATAATTTGAGAATTACATTATTATATTTACTTTGTATGTGCTAATGATCCAAGAACTATTATGTGAGGTTTGTCAGATGTTTTATAAACTTTTGGTTTCTCCCTAAAGTCACAATAATTAGGAAAATTTAATGTTGTTCAAAATCTATTTTATCAGAAAGAGCTTAAATTTTCCATGCCCATAAAAGAAGTCCTTCTGAATCAATTCCCACATAAAAATATAAAGTTCCAATTAACATGATTAATCCAGATCCAGTAACATGATACAAAATATCAGTGCTCTAGAAATATTATTGAGGAAGATATCTATAAAACTCTTAAGAAACTGATTTACATTAGAAGCTTCAATCTTTCTGCCCTCCTAACTTCGAAATGGTAAGACCTAATAACATGAAATATGGTATCTGACGTTAAATTTTGATATAGATTTGAAATTGTGTGTTGAAATAGGGGTTCTTATTGGAAATTATGAAGTTGGTGCTCAATTTAATATGAAGATGGCCCCTCGTGCAATTTTTATGATCTTGAATTTATAGAAAAAGTTAGTTCATATCAAACGTCATCTTTGAATTTTCTCTACTGTTGAAATTGCTCAAATGAAGAGAAGTGGTTTGGGGTTTTTTTTTTTCGCTCAGATTTATGCTGCTATGAAAATGTGTTAATGTACATGGTCTATTCAATACTTGTCTCATTCAGTACTGTGGTTTTCTTGATTGCAGTCCCGAATAGGTGACCTTGAGTAACAAACAATGACCGTAGTGTGACAAACTGAACCTTAATAGTTGAAATTGTTTTGTAGTTATAAAACCGATGCAAGGGACTGATTATTTTAATGTTTAGATAAAAGTATGTTTCCAGTATGTATTTGTACATTCAAAAACAGATTTCAGGATTGAATACATTCTAAAATTATAAAGTCTAATGTACTTTTTGCAGTTAGATTATCAACAATTTTTAGTTTCTTGAGTACTTCTGTCACACAGTCAGGAGCTTTCTGTACTTTGTTTAAAAATAATAATATATATCAGGATATGCCAATTTAAATTAGCTTGGTTTTAATCAGTTTTAAAATAAGGATTTTTGAAAAATCATGATTTAAATCTAACTTTAAACTATTTGTTTCTTGAATAGTCATTGAAACTGATATAACTTCGGAGAGGATGCATGTTATTTTTAACAAATAACAATTTGCTTCTCACCAACCAACACCCCAGGACTTTAATCCTAAAATTATAGGCTTCTACTTTGGAAACACTGGAAATAGTACTGATTGGGATGCAATAGTACCCACTTGGAGAAATAATTGGAGGCATGTAAAACTCTCCTTGCTCCATATAGTGTGTTTGTTAACTCTTTGTGTACATAGTTCATTACTATCAGCATTTATACATATGGTCAGTGTTAGAAAAGAAAAGTGAGTGGTCCCAAAGACCAGGGTATACGAAAATATACTGGTCCACTACCATCATAGCAGGTCCCCTCCTCAAATAATAAATTAATTTAATTAGTAGTGTGTTAATTAAGGCACAAAATTTCCACTCGCTAATGGTGAGCAAAATTTTTTCTTTGGCCAATGAAAATTCTGTCAAATTGTAGATAGATTTTTTATTACCTTTTAAGTCTCAAAGGAATTCTAATTGCCCCACTCTCAGAAATCTTACGAGCCGGCCATCACAAAAGAACAGTGTGATGTACCACATGGTGAAGTAAGCGCCTCCTGCCGATAGCGATGACGAGACCGGAAATGCTCCACAGCACACTTTTTGTTACGTCACTGTTGATTGTCAGTGGTCAATGATTCAATCGGCTCCGATTATTGTGATTGCAGTTTGTAGGCAGAAACTAGAAACAACTCCAGTATTCGCTGATACGAACTTCCAAATTCTCGATCACATGACTGAAATAATTTTGATAGCTTGCCAAAAGTAGGGTTTGGGAGTTTGCAACTTATTTTAAAAGAAAACATGCACACTCGCTTTCTCATTATAGCTACTGGTCTTGTGGACCACCCATATTTTTAATCTCCTAGTCCGATCGTACTTTTGGGGGTCTCAGACCATCGGACCAAGCTTGGTTTCAAACGCTGCATATGGTGCTAGTCCATACATGCAACAAAGTATTGTCAGTTTGTTTTGAGAAAAATGTTCATTATTATGCCTGTAACTATGAAAATTAAGTGAAAGCAGAAAGTTTTTTTTGGTTTCTCTTTGCAAAAATATTGTTTCCAAGAGGTCTCCTTGGAAATGGGATAAACTCGTAGATTTTGGTGTTAATGTAGAAGACAAAGCCATTTTACCACCACAGCTACTTCGATGTTGGTAGAAAGAATATTTTCAACTTGTTGGTGTAATTTAGCTAACAGTTTTTGCACTTGAAACAAGTTGAGTAACAAAAAAAATCTGGAAAATTAAAATTTAACCATGATTTATTAAAATTTAAAATCAAACTTTATCACTCCTTATTAAAATGCTTACTTTTTTAGATTTTTCTGGATTTGTGTATCATGAAATAGAATAATTCAAAGAATACAAGCAACAAGGCCTGAGAAAATTTTTTAATTATTTTAATCTTTCAAACATTTGTCCTGTTACAATTCCTAAATTTTAAATGTGAAACATAAATCAATGCAATATAGAAACTACACTGACTTGCATGCCTCATCATAGGCATAACCAGCACGGCATATAAGTGAAATTTTTATTCACTTGATTTTTATGTTTAACTTAGAATATGTTTTTAAAAGAACCAACTAGGAAAATGTTTATATGTATTTACCACAGCAAAAACTGATTAATTTTGTCCAAATGTAATAGTTCATGAAGTTCTAGTGACTATTTTTCTATTATTTTTAATTTAATGATAATCTAAAGCCGACCAACCGGTATAGTGGTTAAGGTGTTAGCCTCTAGATCGGAAGGTCCCCGGTTCGAATCCGGGTTTGGGCTTGGATGTTTGTAAGCGTATACCAGCTTAGGTGTTGCTTCGTCATCTGAACATGGTTCAAAATTACGATGTAATTGTTAGGGGCAATGATGGCCCTCCCACTGGGTGCTCCTTCACAAGTGGCCATCACTTCCAGCCTTGTAGTGGCCAATGACTTCGGTCAAAATGTGCCCGCCATTAGCACAAAAAAAATGATAATCTAAATGTCTAAAAGTATGTGCATTCTTACCAATGATGTTTTTATTTCTCATTATTATTTATTGATATTTATTTATTTCTCATTAAGTGCTACTAGTTTCATAATCACGGTTTCTTAACAGCCTACGTATTATGAGGGTCTAAATTCCTCAACGGCTCTTTAAAGCAGCTTGAATGATTGCAGTGCAGTCAGATAAGCCATTTAGTTCTGCAATCATTAAGCTTTATTAAACGTGTTAGAAAAGCAGTATGGTATTCTTGGCTATATCTTTCCTTGTGTCAGCTCAAGAATTCTTGATTCTTTTTGTTACAAACTGTTGTCTGCAGCACATCTTTTGTACTTTAGCTTTAGCGAATGTTTGAGCATTAAAAATAACATTGCGAAAGCATAATTGCAGTTTAAAGGTAAGACATATTTAATGCAATTATGTTACTGTGAAAAGTACAAGTTATTTTTCTTATTGACATTACAACAGTGATATCTCTATTTAAGTTTCTACCTACACTGATGAATGATTTTATGTCTTAATCTCATCATTAATATTATAGTTGCATGTAGTTATTCACAAGAATATAGTTAATACACTTTTTAAAAATTATGACTCGTAGACTGCAATTGGAATGAAGAGAATTTTTATCAATGTGCTTCAAGCAAATCAAGTTTAAATCTAAAAAGTTGAAGAAATAAAAATCGAAACGTTTACAAAAAAATCGATGTTTTAATTTCTAATTTAAATGTATTGAAAGTTTCAAAATCCACCACAAAGTTATTAGGTAAATATTGTATAAATAAAAAAAATTCTGATTTTTTTAAAATCAAGTGTTACTTAGTTATTAATATAATCAATTAATTATTAGTAATTAATATATATGAATAATAACAGATATTAACCATATTAATGTAATTAATCTTCCTTTTATTAAATCTTCCCTTTTTACTGGGGTACAGTCTATACTTTTCAGTCTATACAGTCTATTCCCCCCCCCCATTCAACAACCCTAGTTTATTTCGTGTAGTACTTTGAATGAACAATCCATAATTTACATCTTTACCATCTAATTGATTGAAATGGAGAGAATTTGGAAATGATCCCAAATAGGTACCTAATTCTTCAGGAACACTGAATATTGCGACAGCATCATATATTGCATTTCTTAAACTATCAACATAATAGCTTTTGTGTTGCTCTGGTGCGACATTAAATAACCAATCAACGGTTCTGTATTCAATAAATTTTGGAACATATTACTCGCTTATATACAAGGGCATTAGTGTATGTATTTAAATTAATACATTATGTTTATTGACAGTGTTCTGTGTATGTATTTAAAATATTTATTTTTCAGTCATACAGTATCTTATGTTGCTTATTTCATCATGTATTTCTAGGGTTTCCTATCAGCTTCTGTACCATCAGATGCATGCAGTGCTATTGAACCTCCCTCATATCTCACTAATTTCACAATGAGTAAATTCCTTCTTGTGAATGGGTCAGATGCATGCATATTCACAACAAAGGTAGCTGTTTTAAAGTATCTTTTCAGTTGGTTATGAAATGCTGTGTACAATAAAACTTTAGTTTTATTATTCTTGTTGCTATATACCATTTGATATAGTCACTGACATTGATGGATCTATTTGTTTCAAAATGTTTGCTAAACTATGAATTGCACTTTAAAAATTACAAAATATTTTGTTTTTTCTTATTTATTTTTAGTACAAACATTTAAAAGATTCTCAAATCCTGAAAGATCTTTGTAATTATGCACAATGTTTTTTTAAAAGCCACTCGTATTAAAATATTATGGGTGTTTTTAATTCCAAATTTATCTTAGTTATTTTTTATTAAATTAGATTGAAGAAATTTAGAAAGAGCAAGATAAAAGGTTATAGTAAAATAACTATTCCATAGTTTATGTCCATCTGAATTTCCTTGTTTTTGTTACTGGGTATTTACCCCAGATGAAAAACTCATCAAAACAGTTAACAAAATTCAGTATTTTATTTTAATCATTTGTAATTTTCTAACCATACTGTATTAATAATTATGATCAATATATATATATATATATATATATATATATATATATATATAAACATGCAGTCTTAATGTTCTTAACTATAGAATTTGGCATTGAAGTAAAAATGTAAAATTTTACAAAAGGAACAAGTGATGCAAAATTTTCTCGGAATAAATAAGAAAATTCATTTGTATTGTTATGAAATATGTGTAGCAGTTTATGTAAAAACTACTGTATAGGGGTAGTGATAGGGAAAGTCTGAACATGGTACTTTTCAAATAAAAATTCATGAAAAAACTGTTCTATAAACAAAAAATCAACTGAATCGCATTTTTGAAAATTTTGTGCTTATAAATTACTTTTGCTTGTGGTTTATTTGATTTTGTCACATTACTAAAAGTGTTATTTCTAATGCATTCCAATGTCTGTCCATTCAACTAAGGTTGAAGTTTTATTTGTGGAAATATTCTCATACCTAATTTAGTGTATATTATTAGCCAGTTGTAAAGCTCAAACATAAAAAAAGGGTTATTGTATGTTATTTTTCTTATTTATATCAGCTCCATCAAATTTTTATTTCTTGAGCATGGGCCTTTTTGTATTTTGTAAACATATTCATCACATCCATTGGTACATAGTATGCACTAGCTTTCTGTGATGCCTTGAATTTCTTTTCCAGATTAAAAACTCGTAACTTAAACAATAGCTTTGTAATATTAGTTTACTCTTCATGGCTCCTTTAAACAGTGAATTTATGCTTCTTTTAGTCAATTGTAGCAAAAATGTACAGTAAATCAAAGTAAAACACTTGGAAAAACATTTTTACATTTAAAAAATTATTTTGTCTGCATGTTGTGCTCATCACAGCACAAATATGACTTATTTTGCTGATCTTGCATACTACATACCTGGTTTCTGATATGATATTATAAGTTTTTATCATGATCTCTTAGGTTAACAATGCAGAAAAAGCTGGATATGATGTTGTCATTATGTATGACTCTACCCCCACACCATACCAATATATACGCTTTGGTAATTTTTATTCTTTGTATTCCTTATTTCTCTATATATATGTATCACTTAACATACATGACACAGATACCATTTGTTGTTGAATAGCAACAACGGGCATAAACAATATAGAATTAACTGTAACAGGATTCATTTGCCAATTTTGCTGCTTAATTTAAATATGCTTGATTCGATCTAAAGAGCTGCATAATATTGCTAAAGCTATTTGGAAGTGCTCACCACTCTGAAATTCTTCAGCAGCCTGGTTACAGAAAACAATTAGAAATCTTGGTACTTTTCAAAAACCGCCAAATTACAGCAATAAATCAGCCAAACAACTTTTAAAAAGTTTCTCTTTTAATGTTTATAGCAACCCTATAGCAAATGCCTGGAAAGGTTATCTTTATGTCAACATTTAGGATTGGCGATAACTGCGACAACTCGTCGCGGTTTTTTTTTTTTTGGTTCTCAGCTAACGAAAAAGTACTGAAATCTTTTATATGGAAAGAAAAGAAAACACAGAAAGGAAAATATGAGCAAAATAGGTTAACCCTTCTTTGCATGATTTTTTCTTTATTGGTGAAATAAATCAAGGTGATATAATTCATGTTCAAAGTTAAAGGAAAAATAGTTAAAAAAATCTTAGTATATATTTATAGTATAAATTTAGCAAAAAACAATATGATGGTATCATGTGGTATTTTTTAAATTAAACGCAAACTTTTTCAGAAATTGCTCTAAAAATAACAGAAACACATGTTACAAACCTTTCTTCCACTCATTTTCACTTTTTTAGCAATAGAAACTCAAATATAATAAAACAAAATTAAAAACGAAATCATACGTTTATTGCAACTACAACAAACAGCGGAATGACAACTTCAAGCTCGTTTTACTGATAGTGACACTTGCTTATTTTTGACAGCTATGTTTTTTTTTTATGCAATGGACATTAAAAAGGTATCCAGACACGATCAACTTAAAGTGAACTTGTTCTTTAATATAATTTTTGGGCATTCAATGTTATGATGGAAATTTCCACCACTATGCAAAGAAGGGTTAAACGTTAAAAACTTCTGAATCGTCATTGAACAAGGAAAGGAGATAAAGTGTTCAGAAGGTGATTGAGGTAATTTGACCTAGGGTTAAACTTTTGACCATGCATTTTATTGGAAATATGAATTATACCAGTAAGGAAGGTACACAGAATGCTGTTCTGTATTCTATTTGATCCAAATGTCATTCATGGTTTCATAAGGACCCTGGGATTTTAAGGTTTCTCTCAGTGGCATCTTTTCTGTTCCTGACCATGAAGATGTGAGAATTGTTAAGGATTTCTACCTTAATTCAGCAAACGAAGCAGTTTAGAATTTTTGTGTCTGCAGTTTACATGCCATTTATAGAGCTGAAGAATTGACTGCATTTGAATTCCAATTGACTGACATGTGCGAAGCTTTATCTCTTAGATATCAGTCTACTGTGTATTTACCTTCGATGACCATGAATGATCTTGACACGGAAAGATAGCGTACTGATAAATCAAATAGATGTATTTTTTTGGGTGGAATCTCTACTGTCATATATTTAATGTTTTACTCAGAATCATCAGATTTGTCTAAATTTGGGACTCATTCTTAGAATTGGAGTTGATTGCTTAAGAGATTTTACTATTCATCAGTTAGGGTATAAGATCATTTTCATGTGGTGTCTGTTGCCTTAACTGAAAAAAAATTATGTCACAACATTCATTTGTGTAGTAATGACTCATTGAACACACATAAAACAAAGATTTATTTAATCAGTAAGGCCTTAACAATTCTATTGCTCTCAAATATATAAAATTATGCTCTGAACTGACTTAGGAAAAAGTTGTCATCAAACAATCTCCTTGTCTATCCCCTACAAATTCTTAAAAGTATATTTTGGTCTTTAAAATATATTTAAAAATTGCTGGATAAATATTTGTTAAATATATTCATTTTCAAAATTTTATTATTTTCAAGAGTAGGAAAAATATTATGACATGTGTAGCATTCTTGGTTCTTATTTCTTTCATGTTTTTAGTTCCATTCCCACGAATTGAATTCGACATACAGCTGGTTTTTGTTTCTTTTGAAGATGGGATGATACTGAGGAACAATTACTTGTACAATAACAGGTTTGTTTTTACCTTAACATTAATATTGATACATACCACTGAAACTGTTTCCCTTTTAACTGACCAAAACCCCACTATTATATTAACTTGAAACAAGTGTCAACTTTTTAATATGTTACATTTTTAGAAATTTTTAAATCCAAAAATTGTACGAATTCTGAATGTTTTTGTTTTAAATAATAGAAAGAGAATCGGGCCACATCGATGGTATCCTAAAGAAATAATTTTTTTTCAGATACCTATCTTAGTAGATTTACGTTAGTGTTTGTAAAATAAGCAACTAAAGCATTTTGATATGGATTGCTACTATTTTTACACTTTTTATTCCCTTCTTGGAGTATTAGATTTAAAGCTAAATAATTTCATTAATGCATTGCAATTTGTTATATCTTTGTGAGGATCTCCTACCAACACAGGGAAGAATGGGGGAACGAGACATCATCTAGTGTCGTTGGTGGGGGTGTTGGTGAAAGGTCACCTGGGTCAGGAAGAGAAAAGGGGAGAGTGGAAAGAAAGAAGGAATTTGACCAGCCGAGACGGCAGACAACGGACAGACTCTGCTGCTGTTTTATACATATTTGTAATATATTCCTAATTAACCTAATATTGTCCAATAAATGTTGAAAATATATCTATGAAGTGTTGCCCTCACCAATAGACAAACAAACCACTCACACTCACCAGAGATAGAGAAAAAAGGTGAGTGTGGCAATCTTCGATTCCATCCCTCTACTTGGGTACTGATCAAATTATATAACTTGTCGCTTTTCATCCAATAAAAAGCAACCCCCCACATATTCAGGGTTCCCACGGTCCTTGAAAAGTCCTTGATTTTTTCCCCCCTAACTAGGGGCCCTTGAAAGTCCTTGAAAATTAGGGAACTTGGTGAAAAGTCCTTGAAAGTACTTGATTTTTTAAAATTAGTACATAATTGTGTAATTTCGTCTTGCATTTGATCGTCATTCTGAATGAAATCGGTGTTTCCCGCTTTGACACTTCAAGATATACTAGTAATGCTACGTCTAGATCGTTCATTTTCCACGGTATTCTGTCTGTCTAAATTGATACCTCTGGTCTACGTTAAGACAGACATCTTGTTATGCTCGCCACATATCACGTTCGCTGGATAACAGCACTGCTTTCTTAGGAAACCGTAGCTTTAGCAGTCAGGACGTCATTGGAAACCTGTCACGCATCCAAAGAAATGAAGCCAAATTCTTATTGCAAAAATATAAAAGTTACAATTGAAAAAAAAATTTAAGAAAATCACATTAAAGAATCCTTCTGTTGTAAAATTTTCTGCAGATTTCAAATTCGTTGAAATTTTTCCTCTATCTTTAACGATTACAAAGATAGAAACTCAGCGAAGATAATAAAGAAGCCCTTACACCAGTCAAAACTTTTTATTTATTTTGTTACTCAAACAAAATAAACCATGACAGCCGTCTGTTGTAGGCAGTGGACGACAGGAAAATATAGATTGTGTCATGTAGATCGAATCGTGTGTGCAAGCTCCCGTACTCTTCTTCGTGCGACTAAAAGAATTTATCGTACAATGTTTTACCGCACGACCGAAATTGACATGTGTGCAAGTAGCCTGATAGCATTGAGACAAAAAGCAAAATAAAAAAAAGAAAGTCCAAATTATAACCAAAATTGATGATAAACTTTCTTTTCTTGACTATCAGTAGCTTAAAAAAATTGTCTTTTTTTATATTCACATTTTTCTTTTTAATTGACAACTTTTGTGTACGCCTTGTTTTAGGTCGTTATAAAAATTTTTAGGTCCTTGAAAAATTTGTTTTGGGTTTTAAAAAGTCCTTGAATTTTTTTTGGATAAAGGTGTGGGAACCATGATATTAGATTGATGGTATTCCATGGTCTTTCACGTCACCCTTACTCTCTTCAAGAACTTTAGTGTCAATTCTGATCTACCCTCGTAGCAAGCCTCACTTCCCTCTCTGCCATTCCTCTTTATACTTTTCCTCCCACCTGGTCTAATTACCCTTCCTTGTGTCTTTTTTGCCTTATTATCTGTCAAAGTCTCCGAAGCCACTCCTAACTTTTCTGGTCTGCGCTTCGAGGGAACTATTCGTTGACGAATCTTTTTCCGTATACCGATCTCTTGGTGATCCAGAATATCCATCTCTACCCCCTCTGCTTAACCCTAGTGGCCATGTACGGTTTGGGCAGTTTCCCCCTCATGTTTTCCCCTGCACAACTTTGGAGTTTCACAGAGGAACTCATTTTCATCTCCTTTGTGAGACCTGCATTTCCCCCCCGTTCAAGCGACCCCTCTCAGTGACTCTCCCCTTCCTTGGGAGTCGCTTCATCACCCAGAATGTCCATTTTCTCCCTTCCCGATGAGTCTGTGAGGTCAACTACCTTGTCCTGTGTCTTTTTGTGACCTTCAGCCACCTTCCCCTGAGCTGCAAGAGCATATCTCTCCATTTGCCCACTCAGTTCATTCGCCCATGTGCTGCTTTTCCCTTTCCTCGTCTTGCGAAGTTTCCACTTCTCCCTTCTTCGTAGGGTGAGTTCTATTTTACTGCCCATTCCTCCCCTCCTGAGCAAGATTGCTTTTCCCCCTATCTTCCCTAGCAAATGCATTTTCAATTTCACCTCATTCCCTTCTTTCTACACTTTTCTCCTGCATTTCTAACACCCTCAATTTCATTTCATAAGCAGACTTTCACTTTTCAGCCTTTTCCCGAGCAGCTTTATACCTTTTTTTTTGGCTAGTTTCCAATCCCTTCTAGCCTCTGCCCAAGATCCTTTCACTCGCCCCTCTGCAACTCCAAATTCCTTTCTCGTTTCTATCTGAGCCACCATCCACCTAGATTTTCACTCCATTTCAGCTTCTCCTAGCTCCTTTCTTTCATTAATAATAGATGTTATTAACTCTTCCACAAATTTTCAATCGTATGATTTGGAACCCTCTATTATCCTTTTCAAATTGAAACACTTTAGTATCCAGAGGAACCTCTTCTCTTAATTCAATTGCCAAAACTGATAAATGAGCTTTTTGCGATAATGCCACCACAGAAATGACAAACTACTATTCCAGATTGTCCCACTCACCTCTTTTCTCCATCTCTGGTGAGTGCGAGTGGTTCGTTTGTCTATTGTATAGGGCAACACTTCATAGATGTGTTTTCAACATTTATTTGGACATTCTAGGTTATATAGGAATATATTACTAACATGTATAAAACAGCAGCAGAAAGCCTCTCATCCGTTCGTTGTCTGCCGTCTCCGCTGGTCGAATTCCTTCTTTCTTTCCGCTCTCCCCTTTTCTCCTCCTGACTCAGGTGACCTTTCACCGACACCCCCGCCAACGTCTCTAGAGGATGTCTCGTTCCCCCATTCCTCCCTGTGTTGGTAGGAGAACCTCAGATCCTCACAACCTTCAATCATTTAAACTATTTGTTTTTCACTGTAGTATTTTGTATTAACGATTTCCATATGCCAAAAAAAAAAAAAGAGCCTACTGTCTGCTAAATACACTATAATCATGATTTCTATACAAAAGCAGAAATGAAAAATGATTGTTTTAAATTTACATATAAATGCCCCTTCCTAAGTCCAGAAATCAGGGATTATCATTTGTTTTGAATTGGATTTGGGTAAAATCTTATTACAGTTCCATTTGAATATATGTGAATAATTAGCTATAAGGCAGAGGGAGAGGAAAATTTGCTGTTAAAATGCAATTATTAAATGACACATTGGTCAAAGGTTTGGTTTTACACTATTATGTGGTTTTGAAGACAAATACTGAGTATATACTACATCCTAGTAAAATGTTGATGTGAAAATTCTATATAACAAAATGTTTTGGAAGCTATTATTCCAAAATTTTCAGATATTTTAACATGTAGATAGGTTTAGGACAAAAATCAAATTATTGTTTGCTAGCATGTGTGAAACTTGTCTTGGTTACATTGAATGCTTTTTTTTAAAAGGAATTTATACTTTCAGTCATTTTAACAATTCTTAGTACCTTCGTGAATGTTAAAATCCCTAGCTTCTGATTTACCATAGGATGAAATTCTGTTGTCGATAAAAGGGAAAGCTTGCAAAAAGCTTAATTTAGCCAGTTAAAACTTGTGCTTGATAGTATTAAATTTTGCAAATGTCAAAACAAGATTTTTATCCATACCAATGATAGTAATTATTGTATCTATAGAGTCAAACAAGTTGTAATTTTAGATGTATAATTGTATTGTTGTAAATTCTGTTGTAAATTGAATATAATTTTTTTTTGCTGAAAAGTAATTTTTTTTTCTATTTATTCAGTTCTAACTTTTATTTTTAAAGTAAGACAGCAATGTTTGCACAAAACATAAAAAGCAATTATATTTTGCAAGAGCCTTGATATATTTGTTGATTATTATCAATATAAATTTTGACACCTCTCAAAACTGGGTCGATTTAAATGAATCGATTTTTCTTGCAGCTTTTCTCACAACTATCGAATCAAATTAAGACCTAATACTCCTGATATCACATATTATATGTACTTGTTTGGAGCTGTCATTGGTGTTTGCTTCTTTGTAATGCTGCTTTTCATGACATGTTTGGTAAGCAAACTTTTCATCATAATTCAATCTTTCACCTTTTAAATTAAAAAAAAAATTATTCCCATATGAGCCAACTGTTTGGATTGACCACAGTTTCTGTAGAATGTGAAGTTTTGCCTAAGTTTCTAAAATCAAATTCCTTTCATTTATACATTGGAATAAGTGTTGGCTCATTATTTGGCAGACTAAGGCTCAGATCTATTTCTGTGCAGAAAAAAAACTTTTTTGGGGTTTTTATAAAGTCTTGAACCAGATAAAGGTCTATAGTAAAAATGACAAAGCTGTTTTATATATGTTCAGAAGGTACAGTTGCGAAAAAAACCGTACCACCTTTCAAGCACTTCATACCAGAGCAAATTCAAAGATATCATTCAATATGGAATTACGTTCTCTACAAATTCTGTTCCAAAGTAATTGCATAAGGGAACGTCTTCATTCAAAATCCTGTCAAACCTCATCTTTGAATTTTCTCTACTGTTAAAATTGCTCGAATGAAGGGATTTTTTCCCCGCGACTGAACATATATGAAATAGTTATGTAGAGATGAATATACTGTATAGTGCTAATAAATTATGTGATTTAATTATTACCAACCAGTTGCACACTCAAATTTTTTTTTGGAGTGAGAACATTTTTATACATAAAATACTTTCATAATTCTATAAAAAATGTTGTGATTTGAAAAAGCTTGGCTTAAATAAAATACAAATTTCAAAGTACAAATAAAAAATCGATTTTCATCACTAATTCTTCTTTAACTCAAGAATTTTGGTTTTACTATGATCATTCTTCTGAACAGACTCCAAGGGGAAATAAGTTTCTTTACACTGCACTTGCATCCTTTTCAGAATTTTCAGCTGAAAGCATGATAATGAAATATTGGGTCATCCGGAAAGTTCTGCGCGTTTTCAAATCAAAGCAAGCTTTGTTATTATTATTTTGCTACCGCTGATAAGGAGTGACCTTGATTGAAGCAGGTTATAAATTCGGTCACTTCTGCTTACACTGCATAATTATTGCATGTGTTGTGTCATAATATTTGTTTCACTGCAGTTCTAAGAATGGAGAACCAGAAAGTTCATTTTCATCATATTATGCTCTTTTATTTTAAGAAACGAAAAAATGCTAGTCAGACTGCTCGTAAATTGTTGCTTGCTGTAAATGGAAATAGTGCTATTTCTAGGGCCACAGTTCGAAGGTGGTGTGATAAATTTAAACATGGAAATTTCAGCCTCAAAGATGATACCTGCTCTGGATGACCATGTCTATGGGAAAGTAATGCTTTCTGTATGGGGGGGGGGACTACAAAGAAATTGTTTATTATCAATTGTTGTCTCAAAATCGGACAGCAAATTCAGAAAAAAAACAGTTCTCAAATGGCATTATTAAAAGCAAAATTCGAAGCAAAGGGGCCGGAACTGACCAACCATCAGAAGTTTTTTCTTCCAGCATGGTAATGCGCTGCCCTGCATCTCACTGAATGTCAAAGACTTATTAAGGAGAGCTGAAATGTTTAGTGTCACCTCCTATTCACTAAATCTTGTCCCTCAGATTTTCACCTCTTCAGGTCACTTCAAAATCCTCTACCGCCTGGAGTTCCCATTCTTTGGAGACTAGCACCTCAACAACTTCTTTACAAATAAGCCTAATGATTCTTTTTCAAAAAGAATTTTCCAAAAAATTTTCCTTTTTCAAAAAGATAACAAAAAGTCATAGAACAAAATTGTGCTTATGTGATTCGATAATTTTTTTTTAATGTTTTTGGTACTGCTTCATTGAAATTTATCTTAAAAAACGACAGAACTTTTTGGATGACCCAATACATTTTAGAAAGAAAACAATTTGATACATTACATTCACAAAACCTATCATTTTTTCCTCTCATTTCGCTTTAAATACTTTTGAAGTTTGAATTTACACTCTGTAGTACTTTGATTGTGGTTTTTAAGTCAATATAGTAGGAAATATAATTTTATGCACACTATAATGTTCAATGAATAATCTGTAAAGTCTTAGAGTAGCTCTTGTTTCCCATTTGCTCATATGGCTTGGCACACCAGCAAAGTGTGCACAAAGCCCTTGGAATTTAGCATTTATGTTATAAATTAATATTCATCTTCAACATAGTTAATTCATTTGTTCTGTTGATTATTGTACCGATTCCTCAACTCATTAATTGCTCTATTACAGCTTATAAAATGCATACAAGAAAGAAGGAAACTACGTCGAAGGAGGTTATCAAGACGTCAACTAAAGCAAATCCCAACAGCAAAATTTTCAAAAGGTATTATATTTCTTCAGTTTTTGGTTTTTTATCCACTTGTTGCATTGGATTTTCAGAAATGATCAATAGTCTTTCTATTTTGTAAGCAAATACTTTGAATTGTATTCCTAAAAAATATTTTCAAAGGATTTGTTGTTGTCACATGCATTGAGACAATTATGAGAAATATTTCCGTCGAGTTGGGAAAATAAATATTTTTTTTCCTCTAAGCAGATAGTGAAATTGTACTGCGTAATTTTTTCATGTTAGTGCCATTAAAC
Organism: Metellina segmentata; assembly: GCA_947359465.1. Lineage (NCBI taxonomy): Eukaryota > Metazoa > Arthropoda > Arachnida > Araneae > Tetragnathidae > Metellina > Metellina segmentata. Next base: position 117,075,297 of record OX375873.1, read on the forward strand.
TTGAAAATTGAATTTTTAATCTGTCTGAAATGGTATTTTTTAACCAAAATAACAGGGGCTCAATATGAACCAGGGGTGCAGTGAGATTTTGTGGGAATAGTATTAGTGTTGGAAGATAAATTTTATAATCTAATCTATGCTGATTCTGCAATGTTAAATTTCCCTAAAATAAGACAGGTGACTGGTTTGTTTTGTGTTAAACGAGAAAAGGAGTATCTACCTTGAGAAAAAATTGCACCCCATTCTTAAATCAACCATTGATGGTCTCAAACTATAGTGTACAAATGTAATCCAAAGCATACTGTTTAATCTTGCATATACGTGTATTGCATTATGCCATTAACCTGATATCACACTTCTATGCTTCCATGCATCAATTTAAAATTTACATGTACGAAATTTTCATTCAAAATTAACTACACAAAATACTTTGATGCAATCCCCATTTTAGTGTAGTATCATATATTAGCTTCCAAGGCTATTCTGGAAAGTGTATTAACACTAGAACTTAAACTGAAGAGACAAAACATTATGACCACCTACTCAATAACGGGTTGCGCCTCCTTTGGCCTGCAAAACAGCTGCATCTCGCCTGGGCATAGATGCCACAAGTTCTTGGTACATGACTGGAGACAGGTTGTACCAAATGTCTAAGCAGCGGTCATGCAAAGTCGAGATATTCGAACATGGTAGTATTTGAGCTATGAGCTGCCGCTCCATGACACCCCAAATGTGCTCTATCGGTTTAAGATCCGGTGAGTTAGGTGGCCAGAACATTAAGTGGAATTCATCAGTATGCTCCTCGAACCACACCAACACAATCCGAGCCTTGTGACATGGAGCGTTGTCCTTCTGGAAGATTCCATTTCCAGTTGGAAAGACAGACGCCATGTAAGGGTGTAACTGATCCACAATGATGTTCAGATAGTTTGCAGCGTTCATGGTCTGTTCTACCACAACTCCGCAGTTGTGGTAGAACAGAACTGTCCCAGAGTCGCCCATAAGAATGTCACCCAAAGCACCGCAACCACCAGTCTATGTATGACCTGCTGTACAAGAGGGGAGCAACTGTTCGCCTGGCAGACGGCGTACCCTGACACGACAATCGACGTGATGAATGAGAAATCAGGATTCATCTGACCAGGCAACTCTCTTCCACTCATCCAGGGTCCAGTCTCATTGTTCCCGGGCCCACTGTAGGTGTAGTTGACAATGACGCATGGTCAACAGAGGCACCCGAGTAGGACGTTTTCTGCACAGTCCTATATCGAACAGTGTCCGCTGAACTGTGTGTTCTGAAACACGCACTTGAACCTGCATTGTATTTGTTGTCAGCTGAGCCACTGTTTCACGCCTATTTAGCTTTTACCAAGCGGGACAGTCTCCGATGTCCTCTTTCTTTGATGACGCATGGACGACCAACACCTTGGCATCCACTCCTGGTGTCACCATCATTTATCCACTTTGCATGAATCCTAACAACGGCAGATCGTGAACAACCTACCAGTCATGCAGTTTCGGTGATACTCATTCCAAGTCTTCAGGCCATTACAATCTGCCCTCTATCAAATTTGCTTAGATCAGCAGCCTTTCCCATCATTCGCATAAGTGCAAGAATGATTACTTACCTTCTCCAGCTGGAGTTAAATACCATTCTGTCTTAATCAGGTGCCTGCGTGTGTCATCCAGACGAATTCATTGAAAAATGTGGGGATGATCATAATGTTTTGGTTCATCAGTGTATGTGGTGTTATTTAGACATGTGTTACTTTCAAAAGTTGTGTCTGATTTTGATGCTTTCTTAGAATTTGAACAATTTACTGGATGAGCACATAGCATAAATATTTTTTGTGTAATTAAATTTAATAGGGTCTACTATTTACATAGAATGTCTGCCAAATGTTGTCTTTTCAACTGCAAAAAATTTTGCTGGTCTAGATTGCTTTTTTAGCAAAATAATAACCAAATTAGTTGATTTCTGAAAGAATGAATTCAATAGTGCTGCGCTTTCCCTGTCTATTTGACATTGATTAAATTAGCATCCCTTTCTTAGGTGGGAATGTTTCAATCTTACTATTTTGTTGAAGTTTTTGCACCATTTGCATTTATGTTACTTAGAATAAAAATCGTCTGTGAATAAATTTCTATCAGGCACTCAAAATATGACTCACTAAAGGTCATAATGCTGAGAAAGTTACAAATCTGTTGTGAAAACTATCCAAACATGAATGACAGTGTTGTGCTTTTTACCAATTTAGATTCGTTTTAAGAAACATGTAAAAAGAATATAATTCTAAAGAGAGAAAAAGTGGAAAATAGATGTTGACTACTCAAAATAATTTGGGCTTATTGCTTGGGTTGACTCAGAACGGAAATATATAATGCATCATTGGTTGATTTTATGCTAGAAATATGTTATGTGAAAGTAACAGTTCTACTAATTTTAACAAACAAAGCTTCAATGAATCCAACATGAGTTACTGTAAAAGCACCAAAATTCTACACAAGAAATAACGGGAAATTAATCTCAAATGTAAAATCAACAATTGTAACTGATTTGCGACCAACAAAAATACCTTGAAAGTAAACTGCCAAAAAAAAAAATTCCTGAATCAATTGTAAATGGTTTGTGTGTATAAAATAAATTAGATTGATTAGTGTCAAAATCTAAATATTGCATTATCAAAAAATTAAATATATATATATTTTCTAAATTTCACAACTTTATATCTATTTTACAAGTTTGATGACCAGTTTACTGTTTGCCAGTCTCAAATAATTGTTACAAAAATATGACGCCATTGTAAAAGAAACTCAAATTTAACTCGAATAAAAAGTAGTATTGATGCCATTACGATATAGCTATTTTACGCAATTTATCTTCTGGTGTCCAAATCTCACTTCCAGTTTTTTTGTATGGGTGTTGCAATTGGAGTGCCAGACATTTTCCAGGGGCTTTTTTGTTTTTTACAATTTAAGAAATTCTTCAAAAAGATGTATGTCATTCTAATATTGTACACATTAGTTTTGCAAATATTAATCAATTGAGAATATTTTTTAAGGGATCTTCTTTTTGAGATAAGAGGTCACATATTCATTTTTAAAGTGTGGATGTTTTGTTGAATTATCTAGTTTTGTTCTGAATTTATGAGGATTTTTCTTTTTGTACTTTATTTAAAAACTTGGTATTTCGTTACTCCATTTAAATGAGGTTTTTAAATCCAAAACAATTATCTAATGTACACTTTACTAAAGTAGTTTAACCCTTCTTTGCATAATGGTGGAAATTTCCATCATAACATTGAATGCCCAAAAATTATATTAAAGAACAAGTTCACTTTAAGTTGATCGTGTCTGGATACCTTTTTAATGTCCATTGCATAAAAAAAAACATAGCTGTCAAAAATAATCAAGTGTCGCTATCAGTAAAACGATCTTGAAGTTGTCATTCCGCTGTTTGTTGTTTTTGTTTTATTATATTTGAGTTTCTATTGCTAAAAAAGTGAAAATGAGTGGAAGAAAGGTTTGTAACATGTGTTTCTGTTATTGTTAGAGCAATTTCTGAAAAAGTTTGCGTTTAATTAAAAAAATACCACATGATAGAATTTTATATCATTATGCACTAATTATCATAAAGAATAAAAAATATCCAATGATATCCTCTTTTATTTCTATTTAGTACTAAGCTAATGATCTAACTTTGTATGATGATGAAAATTTCCATCATATTGTTTTTTGCTTAATTTATACTATAAATATATACTAAGATTTTTTTAACCATTTTTCCTTTAATTTTAAACATGAATTATATCACCTTGATTTATTTCGCCAATAAAGAAAAAATCATGCAAAGAAGGGTTAAAATGCTATTTCAATACTTTTAATTCAGATAGTCAATAAGCTATTCCTTTGGAGAAATTCCATTTTTATTGACTTTTACACAATGTAAATCTTTTTGATGATTTGAAAAATTTTTGAAGATATAAATTTTAAAATAATGAAAATCACAACTCCTACATTTTGCGGTTTGCTTAGGTTGATATTTTAATCTTTTTTTGTAGTGCTTCAGATAATCTTTTTTGCAATCCTTCAGATTTATTTATTTCACTTTTGCCTTTTTGGGGGCCCATCGTAGCTCAGTGGGTATGTCCATTGCTCTAGCAACCTTCAAGTTGTAGGCAATGCAAATTTGATTCCTGTCAGGTAGATTAATTCACTGGGTGTATTTCTTTCTCCTATGTCAGTAAAACTTTCATTTAGTGTATGTTTATTACTTGATATCGTTTTGTCTTGTCTGGTACAGCATTGCCAAATATGGTCCTTGCTGTGTCAGACTAAAACCAATCAATCACTCTTGCTTTTAGTAAATTGAAAGATGGGTATTGTAAATTGTTCAAGTACACACACATAAAAATACTAACGTGTTGTTTTCTCATTTATTTTTAGGGGATCAATTTGATGTTTGTGCAATCTGTTTAGAAGATTACAATGAAGGAGATAAGCTTCGAATACTCCCTTGCTCACATGGTAATTTCTAGTGTAATTATTTAAAGTGTAAATTGATTACTTGACCTCTCTTCTGAGAAGGAACTGTAAGTGCAATACAATCCATAAAATGCTTCACTTTTATAGTAAAGTATGAACAGAATTGATAAAACATTCACTCATCACCACACTTGTTGATTTTGTTAAACATTTCCATACAAGCATCTTAAAATTCTGTAGTAAAAGAAGTCACAGTGGCTTAGTGAGGTTGCCCATTGGCTAGGAATCTCCGAGTTGTAGGCAGCGCAGATTCTATTTTCGCTTGCTGGGGTGGATTTCTCTTCTGTAGCAGTGTCTGACGCTTGGCCAAATATAGCTCTCTTGCCATAAAACAATCCAACCAACTTCAGTGGATAGTAGTTTGAAAGCTTCAGGCTATCTAATCTATTGAAAATGAGAGCCAAACTTTTATCCACATGGTGCTGGTTGATGTCACCATTAAGCTCAAAACTCAGCAGGCCAATACAATAGTATCAAATTTTCTCACAAAACCTTTTTTAATTTAATTTTAGAGAGAAAAATAAATTAAATTTTGCAACTTTTCAATAGCAGGTTTGACATTGGTGACTATTTCAGACTATTTTTAACCTTGGGCAATTATGGCAACTTTTTTCGTCAAAAACAGGTTTAAAAGTGACTATTTTAAAAATGTGATGACTTTTTAACTAAGAAATTTAACTAGACAACTAAGACTTTTTAACTAGACAACTATTTAAAATTTTACATGCATTAAATCCATTTTTAAATAGCTTTGGTAGCAAAAAAGACAACAGCGATTTCGACGGTCACTAGCACTAAATTGTGTCCAAGAAAAGATTTCATCATACATTTTCTCGTCTAAATTTCTTTGGTTAACAGCATTCAAGTCTGTCTTAATTTTACTTTTTATTCACAACAATTATTTTATAAGGTAGACAACAAAAATTAATTTTTTTTATGATTTAAAATTTTACATGCATTAAATCCATTTTTAAATAGCTTTGGTAGCAAAAAAGACAACAGCGATTTCGACGGTCACTAGCACGAAATTGCGTCCAAGAAAAGATTTCATCATACATTTTCTCATCTAAATTTCTTTGGTTAACAGCATTCAAGTCTGTCTTAATTTTACTTTTTATTCACAACAATTATTTTAAAAGGTAGACAAAAAATATTAATTTTTTTTAATGATTTTAAGGTTATAACGGTCGATTTCTAAAGTTTAACAAACTAAAGAAATACATTCAATTTTATTGAAAGTAACCAAGGTTGGCTTAAGAAATCAAAGTTCTGTTTGCTTATAAATTATAAACTCATACTTAGCATTGTCTAGCTATGTTTCAAAATGTTCTGTACAACATATGTATGTCCTATTCTTTTTATCCAAGTCAGTATAAGGATAACAGAAAAGACTACTAAATGATTACCAGAAGGAGACTACTGTGACTACTATTTCCAACTTTTCAGGCTACTAAAGCAACTATTTTACATGGCAACCCTGCGATAGCACTTTAGTGTCAAACTAATTAATGCATTCTAAAGGTTTGATGATGTAATCAAATAGTCACAATCCTACAACAATTTGCTACAATCCTACTGCAATCTATATTTTCAGCATATCACTCAAAGTGTATCGATCCGTGGTTGATGAACAACCGCAGAAACTGTCCACTTTGCAAGAGGAAGATCATGTTCGGAGATTCCGGGGACGAGAGCGAGTCTGAGGATTCTGAACTCGCGTCGCCTGCCGAGAACACTCCCCTCCTCAGGGAAGGACTGAGAAGCCCGCACTGGGGCACGTTCCTCGTCAGGAGCCCCGACGAGGGAGACGGCAGCGGCCCCTCCACGCTCGAAGGAGCCATTCCCGTGCTCTCTCCAAACAGTGACACTTCTTCGGAAGACCCGTTTCTGTCGGAAGACGACACTGAAAGCCTCTTGCCTCTTCCACACAGTTCTGTCAACCGCGGAACCAGCGTCCTGCCTACATCCGAGCCCGCTGTGCAGAGGGTGGTTGTGAATTTTACTGGTGGTGCAGCCGAGGACTCTGCTTTGAATGAGCAGCGAGGTTTGATCGTGTGATCGGCCATTTTATTTGTTGTCATTATTTTATACTGCTTTTTATTACCCAGAATACCTACCTGATGATATATGTCACAATAAAGCCTTCGATATATTGGAGATAATTCAGTTATAGTTTCGTTAACAATTAACTCGTCTCGGTAACTATAGTTGGAGGTTTGTATTTCTAATCATTTTTTTTAATTTGGACATATGCAGTGTACATAGTTGAACTTTTTTTAATGGAGCTATTGTAAATAGGATGATGGAAGTTCAGGCATTACTGCCCATGTTACCTTGTGTTGCATTATTGATTTTTTGTTTTGTTTTTAAATTTTGTGTAATATTCATTTTGCAAAAAATGAAAGACATGACTTTTGGAGTTTTTTCACTTTAGCCTATACTTTTAGTGCTATGTAAAAGGTATTTTTTCTGAAAGAATTATTAATTTTTTTTATTTGAATTGGTTTTTAGTGTACATTTTTTGTTAATAGATTCTCCCCTCAACTTATATTGCTTTGTCAGGTCCTATTCTTTGGTTACTAAAAACCTAGTATTCCTACTTTTTTTACCTTTTTACTATTCAACTTTGGTTCACAATTAATTATAAAAATTATTTATTACAAATTAAGTGTCTTTTGGGATGTTCGTATTTCATTAATTTCTTTATTATGCTACTGCATTCAATTATAGTAAATGAAATAATTTGGAATTTCTAAATTTAATTTAGTTATCACAAGCTGAATCGTATTTTCCAAACTGCCATAAGTATTGTTGATATTTGTCCAGAGTTTAAAATTTGATAAATTATTAAATTGTGCTCAGTTAGAATAAACTTAAGTAGAATGTTATTTTTTTTTTTAATTTTAAATCGCTGAAAAGCAGGTATCACTATTGTCATTTGCATTTTGTTGTCCATTTTGTAAATTGGCTTCTTTTTTTTTTATCTTATACGTCATAATGCACTGAATGAAAATTATTTTTTAATTATTTCTTTTTTTAATTCATTGCAATATTAGAATTTAGTAAACCCAGTAATCCTTAAAAAGTGGAATTGATGCGAGATGTTTTGAAGTAAGACCAATTTTGTGCTTCATGTTTTCTATTCTATTGAAACTTTTATTCATCTACAATTGAATGAAAATGCATTCCGGTGAAATCCATATTTTGTGTTACTTTATTGTTTGCTGTGCAATTAACATACAATTAAATAAGTTTTTTAATTATGCTTTGGGGTTCCATGACTTGAATTGGATTGTATAAATATTTTGTACAAAATTGCTCCACAAATCACCTACCCTATATCATTTACGAAAAGTGTTTTTAACAATACTCTGACTTATGAATATCGTATATGTATTCTTGTTGAAAATGTACCTAATCTATCTAAGTAAATACCAGATAGATTAGTAATGAGAAACTTGCACTTTTTTGTTTATATTTTTATAATATAGAAAATGATAAAATGTGATGAAAAGTATCTTTCTTTTTTACTTTTATAGCCCAAAAAATTAAAATTAAAAAAATTAAAGTTTGCATCTCAAAAACGCTAGTTTTCCTTATGCCGTTTTTTGTGACGTCACTATGCACTATGATGGTTTGTTTACTCTGATAGCAACATTGAAATAGCAAGAAAAAAATTTAACTTGATTGTTTAAAAATTAAAAGATCGAGTAATATGAAATTTCAACGCGCTAGACAAACGTAAACATTACATAGTTGTGCACAATGATGTCACGTAGCGTTTTGAGGTCATGTGCTTTTGCCGTACTTTTCGGTAATTTAAAACTTGACATTTTAATTAATTAAATCCATTTTGTGGGTTTTAATTGTCGTTTTTGAACATTTTGACAATCAATCTATTAATAAAACACAGCATTTTCCTCACAGGTGCAAGTTCCTCAGTATTTTACTCTTGTTTTCTTTATGCAAAAAAAATGTTGCTTCTGCTCACTATAAAAAGCAGTGTTTGAGTTCCCCTTTTTATGTCGTTTCTGATTGCAATCTTTTTTTAAAGCTTATTCCTTTTTTGAAGCTTAAAATTCGCAAACCCAATTTTACCTGTCAAACCTAAGTTAAATCTGTTCAATGGCTGCAAATGTATTGATGTTGCTTCGATTTACCGATAAAAAAATATTTTGTCTAGACTTTTTTTGGTTTGCGGTAACTCTTAACTGTTCAGTCTAAATTAAGGACAGTTATTGACTCCATCATTCCTACCTGTAGTAATGCTGCCAAGTGCAAACCAGCATTTTATGCATGTTATGTTCTTGGAGTGTGAAGAGTTAGTTATGTATTTTCTGATCAACTAGTCCTTGTGGCTTGCAAGTGCCATTCCATTTCTGCAGATTAAGGTTGCAATTTCATATGCTTGTTTCATTATAGTCAAATGCTTCGTGCGCTATTAGGCTGACCATGTTTCCTTGAGACAATTGGGTAATTTTATGGCAAAAACAGAATTGACTGTAATGTTCTGTATTCATGGAAAAAGTAAAAACTAAATTGTTTCTGGAAATCGTCATTCAAACTAGTTTTGTCTTTTTGACATTGAAAGAATACACCAAAACTATAAATATGACTCAAAAATTTGAATTTTTTATAGTAAATAAATTACTGCAAGTATCGATACCTAGTATCAAATAATTTAACTCCATGGTTATACAAATGGATGATATACACACTGTTGCAAAATTATCTAAAGTAATGAATAATAATTTATAATTAAACAATGTTAAAATCTATAGTTTTTGTTGGAAAATTTCGCATTTTTATTAAAACTGGGATTACTAGGATGTAATATATCCTGGTTATATTATAAAAGAAACGGTACTGTCAGCCTATTAACTATGTTGAAGTATTTAATAAGCTCTGAAAATTGGATTTGAAGATGATTTCAATGTTTTTTAGCAACTCTGAATAAGTACTGTGTAATATTTGGTAATCATTATATTGATCCATTAGGTGCGTATAGATGTTCGATGATCTTTTTTAATGTGAATGAAGTATACTGAGTGTATATATGTATGTTAAACTGCCGTTCAAAAGCGGTTTCTGAGCAAAATAAATGCATCGAGAAGGAATTAAAGTCTTATCTGTGAATGTGTTATTGAAAATGTATCCTCCCACACAAATGGCAAGACAAAAAAAATTTTAATGCGTTTTTAAAGCCCAGTCTTATTTATAGTTAAAACTTTTATTTGAATATACTTACGGTTCTGCTCTGCACTACTCGATATCAAAATATTTTAAAATCAATCGAAATATGTTCCCCTAGAATATTGTGTTAACGGTATTTTCTTATGGTACAATTATTTTTTAAATTGGTTAATAAATAAAATCGATGCAATTAAAAGTTGGTCATACAATTTTCGGAACTTTCACAGATCGTAATTTCCGATACAAAACTAAAACTGTCATATCTATATCGTATTACTATTAGTTTTTAATTTTGAAAATATCGCAGTATACCTCAGAATATACTCTTTCTTACGGTACAATTATTTTTAAAATTGGTTCATAAATAAATTGGATGCAATAAAAAGTTGGTCACACGAATTTCGTATTTTTTATTTTACGGAGATTATGAGGGTTGTATTTTTGACTATCGGGTTTGCCAGATATCAAATTTATCGTAGCAACAATTGCCATAAAAATGATTTCGTTTTATTTGGCGAGGAAAAAGGCTTGCTTTTTTCACTTTGTACTCAGACGGTTTACGGAGAAAGTACGAAGTACAGATCGTAAAGTTAGGAGATTAACACGTTTTGCTTAAAATTTTACAGGGAACAAGATGCAGAAGGTTTTTTACTAATTCTGCTATTAGTTCAGTGTGCATTAAGTGTTGTAAAAAAAAATGAAATCACTAGCGAAAGTATTGGTTTGCTTCGCAAACCAAACGGGAGTAGGCGCGCGTAAGCGAGCAGGGGGGCGAAGCCCTTGCTGTGACGTCATGGACCGGAAAGTGAAATCAGAATAATACGAATTATTTGGATAGGTTCACTCTGCGAAAGGAATGTTGGTTTGCTAAGCAAACCAAATGGCATCTGTGAAAGGAGTTTTGGTTTGCGAAGCAAACCAAATGTGATTGCGTAGCAATACCCGGGGGTTTGGCGAGCAGGGGGCGGAGCCCCCTAGTTCTTTAAATAAATAATTTTTAAATTGTATATATCTTCACCGGATTTGAAATCTGCGGAATATTTTACATCAGTTTAATACCTTACATCACGGCGTTGCCTGTGATGTTGGTTTGCGATCACGGGCTAGCCCCGCAGTGGCTAGTATAGGATATACTTCTTCTTCAGGAGCACAACAGCCTTTTACAGGCCAAGGCTGACTCGCAGATCCTCCTCCATCTGGCTCTGTCTGGTGCGACCGCCCGCCATCGGTTGACTCCCAAAAACTTGAGATCTCTCTCTACGTTATCAATCCATCTTGTAGGTGGTCGTCCCTTTCTTCTAGTCCCTTCAATTTTGGAAAAAGTCACTTTTTTGGTAGGGTCAGCATCGGGATTTCTAAGGAGATGGCCCAGCCATCTGATGCGTGACGCTTTAATTGTTCTCACTAGGTCGGTCCCGCCGAATTTATCATATTTTTTGTAAATTTCGTGGTTGTAAAGGATCCTTCTCACGTTGTTCTCTTGAGTAGGTCCAAAAGCATTATTTAAAGGACCATTGTCATAAAGTTTGATATAGCTTTTGGAAGAACAAAAACCGCTGTGATGTAGTTGAGTTGATAGAAATTAGCCTTGGCAGGTTTTGGGGAAGAACCAGCATAAAAGTATAAATGCTTTCTGGTAAAATAGACTTAACCATGATTAGGTCTTGTTACGCTATTATGCAATGGGAAAATCTTGATTATCTTGTTGAATAAATATAAATTGGAATTTGTACTCTTTTATTTAATTTTTTCCCGACAGAGAAGGGTCTAATTATAGAGAACTTATGAGTTTTGTATGTCGTTTTACATGCGCAGATGGAAACAAAAAATTACTCTTTTTACATTTCATTACCCTGGTAATTTACTTAGACGAAAATATTCAAAATTAAATTATAACAAAAATCCTCGTTTTGTGTTGCTCCAGTGTGACTAATTCAATTACCAATCGATTGTAACAAATCATCCCCATTTGCGGAAAAAATTTCATACCATACCATTGCTAGACTAGAATGGAAAATTATACACAGAACTGGTTCGTCATCTGACCGTGGTTCAAAATTACGAGGTGTTGTCCTCGGATCTTTCCCTTAAAGGACTGATCTCGGACTGTCGTCAATAGCCCGTCGTGTTGCTCTAGTACGACGTTAAGTAAAATTACCTTACCTTACACAGAACTGGTATATTTCAGGGCAAATGGAATTACATACTTTGACTCAAAACAAGATTTATGTAACGATTATTTTATTAAGCGTAAAATGATTAATTAAAAGTAAGGAAATCGCTTTTTTTATATGTGTAGTTGTGACGTTCGCAGAAGCAAAACTTGAGAGTTTGGCACCTGGGGCAAACGGAAGCTGATGTCCTGTACAAAAAGCATGTTCTTTATGTTCAAAAAATTAGTTTTGTACTGACTGAAACCATAACAAAGGACTTAGCCTTGGTGGGTCGCATTGCGAAAAAAAAAAGTTGCCCACTTTAGTAAAGTCACAACTAGAGGGTTGCGGAGATAGTGCACGTTTAATCTGTCGTGACCCTCCATGTCCTCACTTTGGTGTGGTGTGGAAGTTTGGAAAGGGTGTTACCTTGTCATCTGACTGGTTCGCAACAAGTTGTCCTATTTGTAATATTTTCCTTCATGATTGGTGGGGTGCCAGCTCAGGTGTTGCTTCGTCATCTGACCGTGGTTCAAAATTACGAGGTGTTGTCCTCGGATCTTTCTCTTAAGAGACTGATCCCGGACCGTCGTCAATAGCCCACTGTGTTGCTCTAGTACGACGTTAACTAAAAAATTACCAATTACCTTCATGATTGATCCCAGACAGTCGCCAATAGCTCATTGCGATGTAAATTAAATTCCAACCAGCCTGGTGAAAAGCACTATCTTACTCTCACACAACTGGGAAATACCTATAGCAAGGACAAAGAGGTGTGAAAATTATGCTTTTAAAAACATTTTTAGCGAGAAGAGGGTTAAGAGTTCCAATCCAACCAAAAACCGGCGTGTACAAAGGGGGCTGGTGCGTGTTAAATCAATTGTGGTCTCAAATGTCCTCACTTTGGAGTGGTGTGGAATGTTGGAGAGAGGTGGCGAACTCGGGTGTGACCTCGTCATCTGACCATGGTTCAAAAGTAGGTGGTGTCCTAGGATCTTCCCCAATAACCCGTTGTGTTTCTCCAGTGTGACGTCAGTTGCAATACCTACCTACCCACCTAATAAAGAAATTCACCCTGTTGCCAGGACAATGGTAGCGCAGTTGGAAGAGTAACCGATCAGCAACCAGAGGTTAAGATATCGAAACTCGATCCAACCTAAGACCGTCGTGCACGTTAAATCTGTCGTGATCTCAAATGTTCTCTTGCATAGTGCCCACCAACCGGTATAATGGTTAAGGTGTTAGCCTCTAGATCCGATGGTTCGGGTCCGGGCATGGATGTTTGTAAGCGCATGGTGTAGAGGCGGATGGTGCACCTTAAATCTGTCGTGTCCGAAAGTCCTCCCGTTGGGTTGGTGTGGAAGTTTGGAGAGTGGGGTGCCAGCTCAGGTGTTGCCTCGTCATCTGACCGTGGTTCAAAATTACGATGTTTCCTCGGATCTTTCCCTTTAGGGATTGCCGACCAACCGGTATAGTGGGGTGCCAGCTCAGGTGTTGCTTCGTTATCTGACCGTGGTTCAAAATTACGAGGTGTTGTCCTCGGATCTTTCTCTTAAGGGACTGATCCCGGACCGTCGTCAATAGCCCGTTGTGTTGCTCTAGTACGACGTTAACTAAAAATTACCAAATTACGCTTTAGGGATTGATCCCGAACCATCGTCAAAGGCCCGTTGTGTTGCGTGCGACGTTAACTAATAATTACCAATTACTTCTTGCATAGTGAGTTTAAAGGGTGGGGTGGCAACTCAACCGGACAGTCACCAATAGTCCGTTGTGTAGCTCCAGTGCGACACTAATTCACCTACGATGGGTAATCAACGACGGTCCGGGATTTATCTCGTAAGATAACATTTTAAGATATGGGCCGGCAAGGGCATTCCTGAGGGATAGGCTGTTCACGTGTAAACCTCAAGAAGTCGTCCCTTCGCATTTCTTCCGAGACTTGATGGTCCAATTAAAAGCACTGATAAAGGTCTTTGGCACTTTGATCGGAAATTATCAAATTTTCAGATTCAAAGGTATCAGTTATCAGAAAGCAAATATAAATGCAAAACACTGACCTTTATATTGCTTACCCTCATGTTCCATTAATTGATAACTAATATTTGTGTCTTTTATCTTCTAGTTCTTGTATACGCAGCGGCTCTAGGGGTCCCAGCCTGCTGCCAAAGTTTTAGTTCCCTTCAATTTAATCCATAAATTATTAATTTTTAAATTCATATGTAATATACTCTATAACAAAAAACAATCGACTCACCAAGTAGATGCAAAATTACATTGGTGCCTGGCTCGATCAACTTGGAACGGCGCCGACCAGATGACGTATAGTCTTTAGCGACGAGTTCAGTTTCCAACTGTGTCCTGACGACAGCTGCAGACGGGTCTGGAGACGTTCAGGGCGGCGCGGGATCCTGCCCTTACTATCGCACGCCACACATGCCCACAACAGGGCGTTATGGTTTGGGGTGCCATCTTCTTTGATAGCCGGAACCCTTTGGTACTCATTTCTGGCACACTTACTGCACAGCGGTACGTAGAAGACATTCTACGGCCTGTTGTGTTACCGTTCCTTTTGCGACACCCCGGACTTACTTTTCAACAAGATAATGCCCGGCCGCACACTGCACGTGTTGCTATGAATTGTCTTCAAGCTTTCCCAACACACTTCCCTGGCCAACTAGGTCTCCTGATCTCTCTCCCATAGAGCACATTTAGGACGTTATTGGAAGGCTATTGCAACCCTCCCGGAATGTTGACCGTTTAGCCCGACTGTTGGAGACAATTCGGCAAGAAATTCCGCAGGACATCATCCGGGAACTTTTTCAGTTTATGCCACGCCGGGTGACAGCTCACATACAGGCCAGAGGTGGACCAATGCCTTATTGACATCCTCCCTCTGTAAAGATCAAACTCTGAAATAAATCATTCATGTGTTATGAAATTTTAATCCCTCCCCAGTTACGTTTACTAAGTTAATTATAATTTCTATTTTACGAAAGTATGAAGATCATGAAATATTTGTTGATCATCATTTCGCGTATTCTTCTCTGCATCGCATCTGTTTTAAAATTGAATCCCCAGTAAAGAGATGTTTCGTGACTCTTAGAAAAATTTTACTCTTTGTTTATATCTCTTCGGTGTCAGAACTTTTCTTGTGTGTTTGTTCATATTTACTTGACAGAAAAATCATAGCCTCGTCTGATTTGGCTCTAGCGCCTTTGAAACCAAGCTTTCAAATACCTACCAAATGCAACCACTATCAAGTGATTTCTGCATTTGGATCAATCTGGATCCGTTTGATGCAGACCATTTGAAATAATTTAGTTTAGAGATTAAAAAAAAAAATGAAAAATCAAATGCAAAATAGCCAGATCTGCATAGGAAAACTTGAACCTTCGAATTAAATCGGGAATTAGTCCAAAGAAACAATCCTTGTAACAAGAACAAGAAATCAAACGGAAAATGGCCAAATCAACATTGGAAAAATTGAATTTGTAACTTCTGGAACCTTCTAATCGAATTCTGAATCGAGGGAATTGCCAGCCCAAAAGAAACAATCCTAGCAACAAGGAATCCTTATCGTGATTATCGCCAATTGGCTCGCTGTGGCAACTTTCGGGTTTTGCAACCCTAGCGGATGGATACTAAACATCGTTCATCCCTCCCGCACGCAGCCGGCATTCTTAGCTGGAGTGAAGATCCGATTGGAGCAGCGCACGTGAAAGCGAACGCTCGCATTAGTTGTTTCGAATTCGGCTCAGAACTTTCCGATTGAACAATGTCTTGGCAATCGTATGTAGATAATCAAATTTGTGCCGAAGTTTCTTGTCGAATAGCGGCCATCGCAGGATTACAAGACGGTGCTGTGTGGGCTAAATTCGAGG
Organism: Metellina segmentata; assembly: GCA_947359465.1. Lineage (NCBI taxonomy): Eukaryota > Metazoa > Arthropoda > Arachnida > Araneae > Tetragnathidae > Metellina > Metellina segmentata. The sequence goes on from OX375873.1 coordinate 117,091,072, forward strand.
ACCCGTCGGGAAAGCCGGTACGTCATTTGTTTTAAGTACTTAACTACAGCCGCGGCTTGTCAGTCTGCTGAAAGCCTCATGCTTAAGAGTCTCATAATGTCTCACACGAATGCAAATGTAGGACAGGAAAAAAATCTTCAACAGCTGTCTTTTTTATATCTAGTGTTGATCCTAATATATTTTTTTTTTCTATGCTTCATGCAATTTTTCTTTTTAATACAATGGGAGGGGCTTATCGTCCAGTTCAACGCATTCTTGAAAGAATTTATTTTACATACCTCGTCAAATTTTATAAAATTGATAATTTTACAAAAAAATTGTATTGGGTGGGGCTGGAGATCTGTGTATAGGGGTTTCCTTGTCGAAATTTTCGATATTTGCTAGTCATCGGGTATATTTTTGCTGTGTCATCCGATACGTTCTTATATCGAATATCTATCTATATTAGAATCTTAAAATATTGTCTCTTTCTCGTATGAGCAGTTTCCTACGTATCCCTGGATAGAATTGCTTGATCGAATGACCAAAATAACTTTGGTAAATTTTGTTAACGCCAACAAATTAATGATCTATTTTTAATGTGTAGGACTTGTACTCATTTCACGTCAGTTAATTTGTGAGTTTGGTAAAATTTGTTAGGAACACTTGTATAAAATGTTCAGAGAACTTAAAATAATTTTTGTATTAGAATGAAAATGCATCAAAAAGTGCTGCTTATCAAACTAAATTATACAGAATCTAGTTAATGTTTATTTCGCTGGAAAGTAAAACGTGATCGATATATTTGGCCACTCAACATCAAATATCGTCAGATACTCTTACCAAGTACTTATTAATGTTATTTTGATCATATTGTCAGTGTTAGAATAATTCAAGTTCCAGGGAATGTTATTAAAAATGATAATTGGACTGTGTAAATAGTATTGTGAAATCTAATATATAATGTGGGCACACTTTAGAAATAATGATCACAATAAATAGCTGCTATGAATTCAAAGCAGCTAACTTTTTCGATGTTGGTTTTACTCAATTGACAATCTTGTAAGTGACTCAATTACTATAGACCCTTTTATATGGTAGAAAAACAAAACGAAATTTTATACTTGCAAACTATTTTCAACAAGTATGAAATACCATTTTTAAATAAACTTGGCATTTATGAATTTAATTATGCATTTATGAATTTAATTATTTTATTATGATTCAGTACAGCTATCCTTTAAATTAAGCAGCCTTTAATATAATGTTTTAGATTCTAGAAATACCCGATATTGCCACATTATTTGAATAATTAAAGTTCCAAGGAAGGTCCTTAAAAGTGGAAGTTGCGATATTTATTGCTTTTTTGTATATTGTTCATCATGTTTCTTTCAACAGATCTTTATTTAAGCTTACGTGCTTATGTGTTAAAAAATTTGATTCAGGCAGCAGGTTTGTTAGTATTTGGCATGGAATATTGACTTATTTAAGCTACACCAATTCTCAGATTCGAAACGTTTACTTGGGGATGAAACCACGCTGACCAGGAGACGAAACTTTTTTCCTGTCACCTGTTAATTTTTGCGATGAAATTTGTAAGAAACGGGATTTTTTGAGCCGTGTGTTCTCGCCCTTGGGGTTCGGTTTCTTCATTTCAGGGTTAACCACTTCCTCTCGTGTTCGTTACCGCCCTTGACCCCGTAGGACGAACTTGGTTCTTCAGTTTCGTCTTTAGTATGCTCCAGATATGGTGTCCTACTCCAACCCTTTTGTGCCCACCATTCCATCCTATGTTTCCTGCCCCCCTGTTGCTCTAGAGTCAACTTGATTTAAAAAAATACAAAATAGTCCTATTTCAAAATGACATTTTCTCTTTGGAATGGAACTATCCTTAAAAAGTCTTGGAACTCAGCTTAATATTTTCTGATAACTTTACGCGGGACATACCTTATCTTGAAACAAAATGAATTATCTTTATTTAAACACATTGCATTCACAAGCGCAAGATTTAAATCCACTTCAGATTGAATTTCAAATTGGGAAGAATTACTTTTGTGGAGTTGAGTTGAAACTTTCATTTTTTAAATTTCTATTTTCAGCCAAAAAGCTTTTTTGGAAATATCGATCAAAAGCACGAATTCTTGGAATGGTTAAAGGAATAGCAATTTTATCGTCTGTAGCGTATTTTTAATCATTTGGAACTGAAAATCTTCAGTTAAAAAGTATTATGTTTATTTCGCGAAGTTCACGATTCTCTGAATCGTTTAGATTTCACCCCTCGTTAGATCGTAGTGAGCACAAGACATCAGAGTGAAATTGGCGAAAACAGTTGTAAACTCGAAATGAACTAAGGATATTCAAAAAGTTATTTACTAAATAAAGTGTTTTTTAGGTCAAAGTGCAATTAAAGGTATTTTATTGCACGTTTAATGCTGCATTTTCGATTTTTACTTATATTTGAGGAATTTTGAAAAGTAAATCTGCATATATATTTTTTTTTTATGAAAATGGAAAACGGACACACTGAAGTCCAGGATATTTTTAAGTTTCGAAGAGTAAACAAATTTTACTTTTAGTACGACTGGGAGAAGTAAGCATTGTTTTTCTTGTATTCTTATGACCCAGCGTCATCTACATTGAACAATGTTCGATTTCTTTAGACTCTCTCAATTTTATTCGTTTTAAAGTGCGCAATTTCTACGAAAAACTAATCAACCTAAATAACTGGAAGGAGAATATCAAGAAAAAAGCAGCTGTCCGATTTTCTTTTGAGTTAAAAGTTTCTTTCTTAATGAATATAAATTGTTATAAAATTGAATGCTAGCATAGTAAAAAGTGCCATACATGACCTTTTATTTAGTGCTGAACTTTTTTGAATCTGAGAATTAAGTTGCATCTGTTCATCAATTTCACTCTGCTGTCCGGATTTTACTTTGACTCGCTGTTGTCATCTAATTCATTGAAAGATTTCTTAAAAGTCTTCGAACTCGTTGTCAAAATTTTTTTTTTTTTCAAATAAATCCTAAAGGAAAATTTTATTCAAACCTGAAATATCACAAATACATTAATTATCTAAGAGTGTCGTTTTTTTTCGTAGAATTTCAAGAAAACAAATTTGTTCGATATATCACTGGGTACACAAAATCGGATTTATATTCGTCTAAAATTGTTTTCAAATTTGCTTTGTCACTTTCCTAACCATTGTTTGGAATTTAATTTATAAGCATTTAAAAAATGAACCTAGTGAAGTTTCGTTTTAGATATACTGTTCTAACACGTGGTATCAATATGGTAAATCTCAAGACTGGTCTAAGTTTGCTGGAATCGTTAAAAAACCTTCTGTGCAAAATGACTTGCCAAAAACTAAAAGCTATAATTTCGTTTTTCACAGCCATTTTTGATTTTCAGTCGATGTGATCTGTTGATAATATGAGAACAGATCCGACTGCTTGCACAATTGGTGGAAATCGCCAAGTGTCACGACATCCTCTTTGCTTGCGGTTAATTGGTGACGTAACTCGAAGCCAGTCCGCGCGAGAGAGAATTTGTACCGCTTGGTTTCTTAACTAACGATTAGTTTAGACACAAATCGTTTTACATGCTTATCTGCTAGTGCATGTAGTCTTAATTTAACTGTCCATCTTGCAGACAAAGACATTTTTCATTATTTGGAAAGCAAAAGTAACTAAGTCAAATGTAAGATTCACTTGTATGATTTAAGAGGTCATTAAACTTTTTATTCCAATTTTAAATAACGGAGAGGGTAGGGCAAAAAAGTCTGTTACTATTTGCCACTGGGGGTCGCTGTGGCTCAGTGGGTTTACTGACTGCGCTAGTGGACGACGCAGGTTAGATTATTTCTTTAATCTGTCTCAGTAAAACATTTACTTGACGTTGTCTCACTTGTGTTGGGCGCCACTCGGCTAAATATGATCTTTGCGCCAAACAACCACAAAATCTAAACTGTAATTCTGAGCAAATAATAAACCTATTTATTATTTCAACTTCAGTTCCCTGATATTTTTTATTTCTGTCGAAATGAAATACTTTGTGTCTGGTATGTTTAGTCCAATCTGATCAAGTGTTAAAAGTTCTTCTGCACTTCGGGTCTGTTACTGTCAACCCTTTCAAGGAACAAAAAGAACTTGTCCGACACACTTTCTAGCATTGACCACCTTTTAGCATCGTGCCTTATACTATGCAGTACAAAAGCCGGAATCTTTCGGACTTTCCCGAATTTCGAGTTATTTGCATTATTTGTCAAAAATAACTTTAATCTACACCCCCCCCCCACCCGGGTGAATTCTGCGTTTGCTATTGTAAAATAGCAGATATAAATGGGAATAATTTAAAAGAAAAGGAAAAACATTTTATACAATGAAACACACTTCACTTGCAAATCTAAAATTTTCTGTGTGGTATTTACTCTGAATATGTCCGTTATTTTGCGTTGTTTCATCAATTAGGTCCAGGTTTAACTCCTTGTTTATAAATTGTCCCCGCCTGTTAGCAAAACGTCCGGATTTTGGACAATTTCAGATTTGGGTCTTTGTACGACCTATTCTTTTTGCCGAAAATACTAAATTGATCGTGTGTTAAGCTCTTTTCCATCATACGACCTCAATCGTCATATTGCCGACCAACCGGTATAGTGGTTAAGGTGTTAGCCTCTAGATCGGAAGGTTCCTGGTTCGAATCCGGGTACGGGCATGGATGTTTGTAAGCGTACGGTGTAGAGGCGGCTGGTGCACCTTAAATCTGTCGTGGCCGAAAGTCCTCACGTTGGGTTGGCGTGGAAGTTTGGAGAGTGGGGTGCCAGCTCAGGTGTTGCCTCGTCATCTGACCGTGGTTCAAAATTACGAGGCGTTGTCCTCGGATCTTTCCCTCAAGGGACTGATCCCGGACCGTCGTCAATAGCCCGTTGTGTTGCTCTAGTACGACGTTAACTAAAATTACCATTACCATATCAATCGTCATATTTATCTTGAATTTTCGTCTCCTAATTCCTAACCCGGAATTGCTGCTCTATAGTTCAGAGTCAATCATAACTAAACATAAAGGAACGTTTTCTGGTGCACTGAAGCCGACCAACCGGTATAGTGGTTAAGGTGTTAGCCTCTAGATCGGAAGGTTCCTGGTTCGAATCCGGGTGCGGGCATGGATGTTTGTAAGCGTATGGTGTAGAGGCGGCTGGTGCACCTTAAATCTGTCGTGGCCGAAAGTCCTCACGTTGGGTTGGCGTGGAAGTTTGGAGAGTGGGGTGCCAGCTCAGGTGTTGCTTCGTCATCTGACCGTGGTTCAAAATTACGAGGTGTTGTCCTCGGATCTTTCCCTTAAGGGACTGATCCCGGACCGTCGTCAATAGCCCGTTGTGTTGCTCTAGTACGACGTAATCAAAAAAATTACCAAAAATTATCTGGTGCACTGAAAGAAATTTTATCAACCCTCCTGGTGATTGTGACGTCATTAGCAAAACTAACCAGATCTTGATCTCGTCATCAAAAAATCGACAATATATAATGACGACCAGGAATCTCGTCATTAACAAAATCGGTTAGATCTTGATGGACGAGAAGTCTCATCGAAACCACTTGGAGGATTAAAGAACGATATAGAGGGATTTTAGCTGTGGGAGGAATGGAATTATATCAGGTTCATTATCAAAGCAATGAATTTGTCGTCCTATTATATAAATAAAAAGTCCCTTCAATAAAAGTCTGCCTTAAAGGTATGTGGGTGATAGAACAATCGAATATGATAGTTCATCTTCGCATCTGACCTGACCCTGGCACTACATTTCGTGCCCCCGAGCATGTCTCGAACGTTTCCATTCTAGACTTATCCATGAAGTTGCCCGGCGACAATGTAACCTGATGCGTGTCCACCAATAAAAGTCGTGTTCCAACATTCCTTTTAGTCTGTTGAAACAGTGAGGAATTCTGTGCCTTTATAACAATGTCGTGTGAAAATGTCACGACCTGTGACGTCATGATTTAGAAGTCTTGCCTTCATGTCTTGTCAATTGTCATTTCGTGTTGTTTCCAGTGAAAGTCCGAGATCAAGAACCCTTGAGATGTGTTCCCTCTCTTTTACAATCTATTCGAAAGTTATTTTTATTTTAGGTATTCTAGATTTTTTTTTCTTCTTAGAATTTGGCTTTTCGGTTTCAATTACGATGTTATCAAATATCTATTGCATTGTTCCACACTTCTGATGAGTTGTGAACGTTTGTCAGCATTAGGATATTTGAATAAGTGTATAAACATTCAGATATTTGTATTAATGTGTTACATCAAAGCATTTGAATATCGGGTAAATTGTTGACAATAGTCGACTCGCAAGACTAAAAATGCCATTTAATAGAATATTTTAAACTTAATCCGACATAGCAAGCATTGTATGATCTCAACGCTTTAATTTGCAAGAAATCAATGTTTTTAATCTAATATGAACTTCTGTGCATCATTCAAACTTATTTTCCTATATGGATTTGGCTTGATTGAAAACATTTTAACCTACTTTCATTGCGTTATTTTAAAACGTAAGGCAGTTTAGGCCAAAAAAAAAAAGTTTGTTTCCTCTAACATGAGCAAAAATATTAAGGCAGGTAGGAAAGTTTTTTTTTTTTGCTAAATATTTTTTAGCAAAAGGAAATATTATCTTAGTATAAATATTAGATTTAAAATTGAGCGGGGGTGTGATTAGTGATGAAATACATGAATATATTTGTTTTTACGGGTCAATATCCTGGAAAACTCAAGTATTTACCCAAATTGGTATTTATAATTTTTCTTCATGTTAAACTGCTTATTCACCCCTGAAGAGTTTATTTATGATTTGTAATGTTAATCGTTTAACAAACTTTTTTAAATAAATTTTTAAAAAAAGTCCTATAAAAATTCCAACCATAAAGTTTTTTTATTGTAATTTCAGAGTCGATCGGGTTACAGGAAACAAACCATATATATATGGCGAAAATATGACCGGATCGCCATAAAAATGCAAAACCAATGTCCAGTCTTATGGGTCGATTGATTGTCCCGGTTTTTAATCGTCACCGCTGTTACTTTCTATGGATCAATTTTAGACTTATAAAAGATGTGATCAAAAAATTCCCCCACTCAAATTTTTTTTAAATTTTACGAAGCTTACAATTTTTTAATTGTATCTAATGTTTTTATCTCTTCTTAAAAAATTTCATCAACTTTTAAAGGACGATAATCTCGTATTTCGCTATTTAACGCATTCGCTGCCGGTCACGTAGAAATGGGTTTTTCCCAGAAGCTGACTTTATAAACAAATGGGATTGAAAAGTGCGCTAATACCAGAATAGATTGGCGAAAGCTCAGCCTACAAATAAATTAAAGCTATAAATTCGAAGCCACATACCTTTTCACAACTAGCTTTTTAACCTTTACTCCTAGCCAACACCTGACATATGCCAATTGAAGCGGAGAATAAATGCTGAGGCGCCGCTCTTCCCGCGCGAACGTGTGACTGGCCTGAGACATCACTCCACACCACGCGCTGCCGCGAGGTCGGCAGCGAACGTGTTAATCGTTGCTTTACTTTCAAATTCAATGCACTTCAAAAGTTATGTTTTTAAGCTTGGTCATCCTGGCCCTTGTGCCGAAAAAATTCAATCAATATATTTATACTAATACTTATTTATACTTATTGGTTGGACAAATGAACCTTAAGATTCTATCGTCTTTTGGATACCGCATTATTGGATACTTTCTGGCATGTGTTTGGCACAGCTTGTCCGCTTTTGGACCTTGTGCCATTTAAACCCAAATCAACCAATTCTTATGAATCGAAAGATGACCAGCAGAAAACAAAATCTACCAGAACGCAATTTGAAATCTTCGAAGCGTTGCCTGATCGCCCATACTCTCTACAATGAACGTATTCTTTTTGGTTTTAAAAGCTTACCAGTCTGTTAAAAACCCTCTCATGCGAGCAGCGGTTCGTGAAAAGGGAAATGGGGTATCTGATCAGGAGATTGCGAAACGTGCGTTCTCGTAACCAGTGAGTAAGTACCGTAACTCGGCAATCGCATCCCGAACAATTGACGTGACGTGTCTTAGAATGGTTAGTAAAGAAAACACACCGAAGTTCGAAGACTAACAGCTGACATTTTTTTAAATTTGAAACTTGTTCTATTTTTGTTCCCGAGTTGAACGATTTCGACATCGTGCTTGGGGCTGTGAAGTCTCGAAATCGTGCTTTTTCTACAGTGAATTTTAAAGTTTCATCACTCAATACCAGGCATTGTGATTTACGTTATATTCATTCATAGTATTGGACACTATCAGCAGGGCTGTTCCTAGAGTATGATTTTCCCACCTGCAAACCTCGCTTCTAAAAAGCATTTTTTTTCTTCCTGAAAGAAATTGTCGCCCCATGGGGGCATATCCCGTTTAGATGTGTTCGTGTTTCATGGACCTAGGTGACCTTTCATTTTCCTTATGGGATCTTACTGTCTTTAGTAAACACGTATCTTACTAAGAGAAATGCAAAAGCAAGTAAGTCTTGCCAAACTTGTAACCAAATGCTCAAAAGCAAATCTAATGTGTGTACGGGCTACACTAGGTACTTAAGTGTATATTTTCTTTTCTTATCGGGTTTACTGTCTTTAGTAAACATTAGCCACTGCGTGGCTAGCCCGGCGTTGCCCGTGCCCGTGGTGTAAGGTATTGAGCTGGTGTAACATTTTCCGCAGATTTCAAATCCGTTGAAATTTTTACTTTTATCTTTAACCGTCTAGGAGATTAAAAAAAATAACTTTGACTTCCTTTGAAAGATTTATCTTCTGACTGGGAAATCAATCGCGCAAAATCAAAGCGAAAACAAAACAAAAAATTTTCTCCGCGTTTTGCGGATAGAAACATGAAACTTGGCATGATTCCAAACCCTGACTTCAAGTTCGCATGAGTAGAAAAAGTTCTCCGCGTTTGAAAAACCGATGGAGAATAAAACTGAAATTCATTTAAAAATCTTCTAGAATTCGCCGCGACCCAAAAATTGCAGTTAATTCGGACTATACCTGTGTGCCAAATCTCATTGCTATAGGTGCCATAGAATTGTCAGGATTTTGCGACCCCAAACAAACACTTTCTTTTATAATAGTAGAGATGGAGATCGCGCTTCCGTGTTACCCAAGTGTACTTTTTTCGCTTTCATCACTATATTCCCCGATCCCTCTGTTTAACCCTTTAACGACAGTTTTCATTTGACGATGTTTTCTGTCTGCATCGGAGAAGCAACCGGAGGATTGCGAGTTCGAAATTCGATCCCCCAAACAGGACCGTTTACGTGGGGACTGGTACAAGCCAAATCTGTCGTGGCCTCAAATGCCCTTCTAAATGTTATGGTCATCGTAGCCCGGTAGGAAGAGTAGCGGATAAGGAACCAGAGGGTTACGAACTCAAAACTCGGTAAAACCAAAGTGTTCGTAGGGGATGGTACTTGTTAAATCTGTCTTGACCTCAAATGTACTCGTGTTGACGCAGTGTAGAAATTTGGTAATGAAGTAATTTTGCCTAGCAGCTTCGTTGGCATGTAGTTGCCATTTAAAAAACAATAAAAGTGTTTTGAGTAAACAAATGAGATTTCAAAATATATGAATATTCTTTCTGTGACCTTGTTCTTAACTATAAATTGTATCTCGCGTGGTACGGGTTCTGCAAAGAGCAAATTCCTGCCAACCACGTGTGTGCTCGTCGAATCTCATTCCAAACTCCCTTCACGTGCTGTTTTGCGATCACGAGAATACTGAATCGTAATACAACAGCACGTGTGATAAGATGTCCCTACTGAAACGCATGCATAAGGTTATCGACCGCTTGGTTTATTTCCTCCACATTTTGGATTGGATTTTCCTTTGCATTCACGCAAGACGAAATAAACAACTAAATTGTTAGCGTCTTTTGCTTTGTTCATCTGACCTGACCTTACTAACTATACTGCTACAACCAGATAAGTGGAGGATGCCTGGCAATCGCAACGCTTCTAATCAGACTGCATAGCTTATTATCTTTAAGTTAGTTGACCTTTTCCTATTTATCTTAACTGGGGATAACCTAACATTTTTGGGGTCATGGCACAGTGGGCACAGCCTCTACTCTTACAATTTGCAAGTTGTAGGCATGTGCAATTTCTATTCCTGCCATGTTCAATTCTTTCCTTGGGGTATTTCTCTCCTCTGTAGCAGTAAAACTTTCATTGTGCGTGTCTTCTCTACTATTAATAAAAGGAAGTGTTTGCCCTCCACTATGCAGTGTCCTGACGAATCTATGGCGCTTACAATAATGAAATTTGACACACAGGTAGTCTGAACTTTTTGCAATTTTTGTGTTCAGCCCGAATTTTAAAATTCAATCTAGAACATTTTAAAATGAATTTAATATTGTTTTCTTTGGAATGGCAACAGCATAAAGCGATAGCAAATTCTAAATGTTTTTTTTTTCCCCCATTTTCATTTTGCAAAGGAACGATTTGTCAACAGGCTAAACAAATGAAATTTTAACTTTAGCTATGTGTTTCTTTTTTCTGTCTCCTAGATCGTTCAAGATGGAGTAAAAATTTCAACGGATTTGAAATCTACGGAAAATTTCACACTATATCGAATCCTAAAAATATGATCTTCTTCAAATTTATAATTTTTAAATTGAAACATTTATATTTTTTGCAATACGATTGGCCACTATGAAAGAATGGCCTTCGTTTGATTCGAGATTCGGAAAATCAGATTTAATTTCCTTCGCCCAAACCTATTCCACAGCGAAGAAAAGCAAAACACATTTTGACTGGCATTGTTTAGTTCTTTTTTGTAAAATCGGGATCGTTAAAGATAGATTATAAATTTCAACGGATTTGAATTCTGCTGAAAATTGTACACCAGATAAGATACCTTACATGTAATTTTCTTTTAACAAATAATTTTTCAATTAATTTTTTTTATATATTTTCGCAAGAGATAGTGACGTCACGCCGATTGGATCTCTTCGCAATTCGAATTTGACAATGACGAGGCCATCACGGCGCTGTTTGTGGTGTTGATTTGCGAAGCAAACCAAATTGAATTCGCAGGGAATTCATTCCAATACGCTACGAATTTCCACACCACGGTCAACGCCATGATGGCTGTTATCCAATAGGCTACGAATTCCCATTTGGTTTGAAATTTAGTCTTGTGTCTGACGCAGCTTGTCCACTATTGGACCTTGCGCCATTAAACCCTAACCAACCAACCCATTTGGTTTGAGAGGCAAACCAAAGGGAATTTGTTGCAATCACCGGGGTTTGGCGAACAGTGGTCACACCTGACCCCACGAAAAGAACTGTCACGGGCAAGTCCGTGCTGACCACGCGCCTCTAGAGCGGAAGGTTCCTGGTTCGAATCCGGGTCCGGGCATGGATGTTTGTAAACGTATGGTGTAGAGGCGGCTGGTGCACCTTAAATCTGTCGTGGCCGAAAGTCCTCACGTTGTGTTGGCGTGGAAGTTTGGAGAGTGGGGTGCCAGCTCAGGTGTTGCTTCGTCATCTGACCGTGGTTCAAAATTACGAGGTGTTGTCCTCGAATCTTTCCCTTAAGGGACTGATTCCGGACCGTCGTCAATAGCCCGTTGTGTTGCTCTAGTACGACGTTAACTAAAATTACCATTACCGTGCTGACCACGCAGTAGCTAGTATTTGACATTGTCTGACGCAGCATGGATAAATATGGACCTTCCTCCATAAAACTCAACCAACCCCTAACATTTTCGGGGCGTGAGGTTTACCCACTGTGCTGACAACCTGCGAGTTGTAGACGGCATCGATTCGATTTCTGTAACTTATCCCAGGTTGCGTTTCTCTTCAGCATCAGTAGAACTTTCCTTATTACTTGACGTTGGCCAGTCTTGTGTTTGGCCCTAAAACCCACCCAACCAACCAAACATTTTCTTTATAGTGAAAAGACAGACTGGTAAAACGGTCGTACTGTGTTCCGAGGCCAACACGATTGCCGTGCTATATATTAATCGTTAAATCATCAGTTGAAACCACGTTGTCATTAAATTACGACATGAACTGTTAATCAGCTTTATCCCTCCGAGTGGTTTCGACGAGATATCTCGTCCATGAGCCGGTTGTTTTCGGGTTTTATGGCGCGATGGCCATATTTGGCCATGCTGCGCCCATTACAAGACAAAAAACACAAAGAGGGATGAAGAAAATGCGTAGGTAAGAGTAGAAATGAAAGGGAGAAAATATCACTCGGGTACTTTAGGGTTGTGATGCCCGTACACTTATAGAAAATGTGCCCCTGAGGGCCTCGTCCATTCATATTTGACCAATTTTGCTAGTGACGAGATAACTCGTCCATGAGCCGGTTGTTTTCGGGTTTTATGGCGCGATGGCCATATTTGGCCATGCTGCGCCCATTACAAGACAAAAAAACACAAAGAGGGATGAAGAAAATGCGTAGGTAAGAGTAGAAATGAAAGGGAGAAAATATCACTCGGGTACTTTAGGGTTGTGATGCCCGTACACTTATAGAAAATGTGCCCCTGAGGGCCTCGTCCATTCATATTTGACCAATTTTGCTAGTGACGAGATAACTCGTCCATCAAGGTCTTGTCAGTCAGGATCAAGACCTCGTCCGGGCAAACACCAGAAGGGTTAAATGTGTGCGGTACATCCACAGTTGCCATATCGCAAACAGTCTAAGCCGCTTTCGAACGGTTGGTTAGGTTACGTGTTTGGATTGTTTGTCTTTTTTATGAATCGTATTAAGTCTTACGTTTGGCGCATCTTGGCCACTTTTGAAGCAAACCAACCAGTCACTTCTCGCCATCAAGCAAATCCACTGCTGTAGTGTGTAAGAAGGAATGGTAGCTCTTGTTTAGCGTTCGCAATCCTATTTTAAGACCGCGGTAGCCCGGTTGAAAAAGCAACAGGAGTTATAACCGGAGGGTTGCGAGTTCGAATCCAACCCAAAATCGTCGTGTACAAAGGGGGCAGGTACACGTTAAATCTGACGTAGCCTCAAATGCGCACGCATTGGCCTGGTGTGGACGTTTGTAGAGAGATGTGATCTCGTCATCTGACGGGTTCAGAATTACGTGGTTTTCTCCTCTGATCTTTCCTTTCGGAGGTTGATCCCGGACCGTCACCAATAGCCCGTTGTGTTCCTCCAGTGTGACGTTAATTAAAAAAAAATACTATTACCTATTACAAGACATGTTACACTCCACTAGTACATGAATTTATGCTAACTATTTTAAACCAGGGAATAAAATTTGGAAGACCAAAATCATCTCCCCCGACTTGGGTTTAAACACGCTACCTCTGCACGAGCGTATGAAGCACGTGGCCCTCTATTTGTATATGTTTGTGGCAACACCATTATTCTCACGCCGTGGTGAACGATCGAACTCAAAATGCAAACATCCTTGTTCATTTTTAATCAAGAGCCGATCTTGTTGGGGTTGATAAAAAGGCTAGTCGATTCGTTTTCTTCATGGCTGTATCCAATTGGGTAGTCTGTTGATGCATACGCCGCTGGGTTTATCAAATGATACAGTCCAGCGAATCAATTCCCTGCAGAACGCCAGTTGTGTGTTGCCCCTTCGTTCACGATCCCTTCGGTCTGATTTGTATTCGATTCGGTTGACGATTTCTGGTTATAATGGTAATTTTGCTCAAGAAAAGTAATTCAAAAGAAATTCTTGAGCAAAGATGTATTGATTTTAAAAACAGATAGTAAAATGGACAATTGTGAAAGATTGTAATAAATACTTCTAGTTCAAGAAATTATTTCTTAAATTCATACGAAGTCATTCAATTTAAAACCCACTCAATGTATGAGTCAATTGATAAGGATTTTTTGTTTATAGTTTGAATTATTTTCAGTTTTTGAGAAAATGTCGATTAATATAAAAAAGGAACAGCAAATCGAAAAATTAAATGATTTGACCGAATTCATACAAATTCACAATCAAGTTCACACCAACCATAACCAAAGTGTTACCGGCCTTGCAAGAAAACTATCCATGTGTAATTGTGCATTTACTTCTAATGACTATTCTATTAAACTGAGTTTTTTTTTACATTGACCAAGATGGGATACACAACGTTTATTTATTTTCTTTGGTTAAGGCAGGCCTTGAAATAGTTTTTTTTATTACAGTTGTACCTTGTGCACCTAAGTTTTTAAATTAGGCGCACAGATTATATTTTAGGTGCATATTAAAAAAAAAACGTAATATAAGAGCATTAATGTAATGTAAACTATTTGATTAGTTGGGTATGTATGGATATGTTACTAGTAGATAATAAATAAATATATTTAAACATTTTTTTTACCTGCGAAATTATAAGTTATCAGACTGTATTAAATTATCAGATAAATTATCAAGTACTAGGGGGCCTGCCCCCTGCTCGCCAACCCCCGGAGGATTGCTTCGCAATCCTCATTGGTTCGCTGCGCGAACCTATGCTCGCTTCGCTCGCCTCAATGAAGACATGTGTCCTAGCAGAAGGGATTGTTTACAAAATATGTTACCAAAAAAAATGTTTTTGAAATCTAAATTTGCTGTATTACAGAAAAAATAAATACAGTACCTCTGAAATCAGAATTCAAATGAAAACTTTGTGCAAATTTTGACTCGAATGTGAGCGTTGCTTTAGAAATTGAATACCCAGCATGTTGTTTGTGTGTACATTTTCCCAGCACTCCAACGACCCACACTTTTTCATTGAGTTTGTTGCCGAAAGTTGTAGTGCAAGCGTCTTGTTGAACTATAATTGTTGGCCCTGAAAAGGACCGTTTTTAAATGGCCCTGAAAAGATCCTCCGCTTTCTTTGATTTCTATTATAAACTAACTGCAACAGCTCATTAAAATTTCCTTTTTTTTTTCAATAAAATTTCATCCGATAACGCTATAAATTCAATCGATGCGCGAGACTTCGCGATAAACAAACAATCGTATAGTGTTGCCAAAACGCGATTACAAATAACGTCTTTTTTGCGTGCCACGTAAGAGAATTATATATATAGATTCAGTCATCATCATCAGACATTGGTGGGCAATAGGAAACATATACGTTTTTATCAGATCTTTACCCATAAGGTTTAGTATCCATCCTTTTTGTATTTTTCCTTCATTGTAATATAGCATTTTCTGGATTAAAGTTTTCGCATAGTGTGTATTTAGTAATTTTAATTACGTTCCTTTAGAGCGAGAGAGGTCGATACTAATATTTTGTTCAGGCATCAAAACAACATAAAATACGTTTTCCCCGCTCTAGGTGCACGTGCACCTAGTAGGATACGTAGAATGTCAATACTTGGAGCTATCATGAGCAGTTTGGAATAATCATTGAATGAATGTGTTCTTATGATTCAATTTAGTCTCAATTTAATTTAAATTGTAGAATAACCCACTTGGTCTTGTGGGTCTCACCTTTTATACACTTTTTATATTTTAAATTGTGCTAGCTTTTACTCGATTGAAAAATGTTTGCATTACAATTAAGTTGATTTAGTTTGTCATTTGTTTGGCACAACTTGGTCATTTCTAACCCTTACGCCATTACTTACGCTTGGTCAAATATGGCGTACTTGATGACTCACCCAACCAACCTATCGAACATTTGAAATGGACATTCATAAACTAGAAGCTGACATAAACACTGAATTACTTGAAGCTTAAGTTCTGGCACCAAATATATTCATTGATGGACGGTTAACAAGAAACAAGTGGTTTACTTCCACTACACCGCAAAAAAAAAAAAAAAAAATTCGTGCTACCTGAGGTCAAATTGTGAGGAGGAGGATTTGGTGTAAAATTTTCCGCAGATTTCAAATCCGTCGAAATTTTCACTCTTTAACGATCGCGAAATTTGATTTGTTTGCCATTCTAAGAAAAACAAAATTAAATGCTAATAAATTAATTAAAAAGACTCTTGATTGACTTTTAAATTCGAGCTCGAGGCCTATTCACCTTTAGGACTACCTGTGTGCCAAATTTCATTAATGTAAGTGCTATAGATGTGTCTGGACTTCTTTTATAATAGAGTTTCATAGCACTCAATCATACGCTGCGGTTTTAAAAGATTTAAAATATAGACCGCAAATCAAACTTTACATGAAAATTAATGTGCTCGGATAAAAAAAGCAGCGGTGCTGTATCGAAGTGTTCCTTATTTGTAAGGAATAATCTACATCCCCGAGAGAATGCTTCATCAATCATTTTTTTATTTGCGTGAAGATCACTGAACGTAAATGCCTCGCTGTTGGGAATTTTGTTATTTAACGCTTAAGAACGAGTTGATTAATGAGAGATGCCTTTATTGGTGGAAGCAATGATAATCGCCCTTCGCTGGAAATGATGTAATAGCAATTATGTGGTTTAAAGTATTTTTAATTTATGTATTTTCCAGGGTGTAAAAAAATGATTAAAAAAATCAATTTATCGGATTTATTTGATTTAAATCAGATTTTTTTTATTTAAATTTCTGTAGGGCCTATAAATGTGTTAAATAAAAAATTGAGTTTCTGACATGACATATAAACCAATATTTATTTATTACCAATATTATACCAATATTAACCTCTGCTTTCGAAACCTGTGAGTTATAGGTTACGCTGGCTCGTTTCCTTTATCTTAGCCTGGGTGTATTTCTCTTGCGTCAATATAAAACCTTCCTTGTGTGTTCATTACTTGACTGTCTTGTGTTTGGCGGAGCCTGGCGATATATGGCCCTTGCGCCGTAGCTCATTAAATCTGTCAAAAAATCTGAATTTCATTTTAGGGATAAAATTTGGGTCGCTGTAGTCCAGTTGGAATGAGTAGAGAATTAGAAACTGGAGGGTTGGTTTTGCGAGTTAGAAACTATCCAAAACCAGACTGTCGTGTAGGTGCGTGTATGTCAAATCTGTCGGGGCCTCCTCATGGTGTGGAGAACGAGGCTCGGGTGTTGACCTGACTGGTGTAAACTGACGAGGTCTTTCCTTTGAGATTGATCCTGGACCGTTGCCTCCGACCAACCGGTCTATTTGTTAAGATGTTAGCCTCTAAATCGGAAAGTTCCTGGTTTGAATCTGGGCCAGTGCGTGGATATTTGTAAGTGGATGATGTAGAGGCGGATGGTGCACTTTAAATCTGTCGTGGCCGAAAGTCCTGTGTTGGTGTTTAAGCTAGGATAGTGGGGTGCTTGCTGAGGTGTTGCCTCGTCATCTGACCGTGGTTCAACATTACTTGGTATTGTCCTCGGATCTTTCTCTTTGGGGATTGATCCCGGACCGTCGTGAATAGCCCATTGCGTTGTTGCAGTGCGACATTAATTCAACTACCAACCAGGTTCACTGGGAGGCAGGAAACATCTCGACCTTTTGTTCTGATGCGGCTCTTTGATAGTCTTCATCCACCTGCTTTGGATCCGGATTATCTTTTGACTGAACACGAAACTCCTCCCCCTCGCGCATAGTGTCCCTAGTAACGAACTACCTTCAGAAAGGGAAGGTTCTGAATGGATGTAACAAGCAGAGTATCCCCCCAAACATCAATCCTGTCGAAAATAATCTAGGGGTGTTCATAAAAATTCCTCCCACTCCAGAAACTGCGAATTGCTCGCGATCATTAATCCTTTGTCGGTGAATTGAGAAATGGCAATTATTGCCATATACTTATACCCTGGGATGAGTATCGGGTTCATAACATAAACCGACTCCTTTATGCATCATTTGGATTGTTGTTCTTTACCAGAGTGTATTTCTCTTTTGTGTTCGTCTTAAATTTTCCTTGTGTGTGTCTTCATATTGGCTGTGTTGTCTAGGGCAACACGGCCAAATCTGGCGTCGTAACACCAAATAAACTATCATGCAGATTGTTTGGTCTTTTATGCCAGTCTTATATTAGCACTTTAGTGGTTGAAAATTCCCCTCAAATACGTGTTTGTCTCGTTCAAGTTTGCATGACTGTCGTGCAAATAAGGCAGTTGTAGGCGGCGCTGGTTCGATTCCTGTAGTTTACCCTAAGTGTATTTATCACAGTGTCCAAAATGCTTTCTTTGTGTGTGATTATTACTTGACGTTGTTTTTCCTGTGTTTGGGGCGACATGATTAAATATTACTAGCGCACCATGGAACTCAAAGCCAACCACAAATAGTTTACTTTGTAGTAGGAAGCGTGCCTAATTCCTTAACAATTCACAATTTATTATTAACATTTAGGCTACGGCCGTTACAGCAGTCGTACCTTGATCACGCCAAGAAGAAATTAAGAATACAGCCGGCACAGCAGTTGTACCTTGAAAGTTATTTAATTAGTTACCACCGTCCCAGCGTAAGCCATTCTGTGTATTGCCACGTAATTTTGAACCACGGTCAGATGACGAGGCAACATCTGAGCTAGCACCCCACTCTTCAAATTTCCTCACCAACTCAACGTGAGGCCTTTCGGCCACGACAGATTTAAAGTGCACCATCCGCCTCTACACCATACGCTTACAAAAATTACAGGGCATCCATTCGGTGGTACTGTCCTGTCCGGGATTCGAACTAGGAACCTTGAAAGTTATAAGAATTGCGCCAGTTATATCTATAGCCGTAGTCCAAAGGTTAATTAAAGGTTTGAAGATCATTGTCTATGCATTAGGTTTAAAAAAAAGGTTTGTTTCCTGTAACACGAGCAAAAATATTAGAGTAGGTAGGAATAGTTTTTTTTTTTGTTAAATGTTTGCAAATACGCAAAAGGAAATATTATCCAAGTACTAATGTTAGATTTAAAATTGATCAGAGGTGTGGTCAGTGATGAAAATACATGGATATATTTATTTTTGCGGATCAATATCCTGGGTATATATTCAGGCATTTACCAAATTGTGTATTTTAGTGGTTATTTATAATTTATCTTCAGGTTTAACTGCTTATTCACCCCTAAAGAGTTTATTTATGTCACTACGAAGCTCCGCTCGCCAACCCCTGGGATTGCTACGCAATGTTTTCTTGTTCATCTCCAGTTTTTCTATGTTGGCTCTCTGTAACGGTCTTTTTGGTTTTTGATTTGTCTTTTTTCAGTTTTGTTTTTTTCTGTTTAGTCTATGGGAATATTCCTGAATCTTAGTATCAACTAAAATTCAGTAGCCTCACAATCAACTTTGTTCTCAGGATAACCAGAATTTAGAAATTTGCTTCCTTGGAGCTTCTTCCGATGCGGCGTTGCGGTTCGAGCTAATAAACCCTCGTGTCAAAAAATGACGGATGAACGAAAGACCTTCCCAAAACCCTTCCACGTATTCATACTCGCATACCTGTCATTCCTCTCTGTTTTACTGCAATTGTATATTTACCAAATGTTTACAAGTTTTAATTCTGGCAATCAGTCTTCTCTGCCCAGCTTGTCAAGGCATGGAAGCCTTCTAACTCGCTTTACAGAAAGGCTTTTAATTTGTTGATGAAGAGTGAACAACCGAGACAATGAATCTTTGTTCACTCCTTTATGTTTGCTGTAGAATATATTCAATATAAATCTCGAACTTTGGTTTGTCTTTCATTGTGTTGTTGTTTCTAATGCCTACACTGGCAGACCAGAGGAGTGCCAGGCCCGTCGAAGACGGCAAGAGGCGAGGGGGTGCGCCTTCCATGTTATTGAGCCCCATTGGGAGGAAGTCCGACTTTGCTCGGCATACATGACACATCCGTTTTACAGGAAGGTCCCTTTCATACATCCATTCACTCACACATATCGTAATTTAGATACCAATCAGAGGCCGATAACCCTCTGATCAGATACCCCCAGAGGTATTGATTTGGTATGGGAACATGGGGGACTTTGTGACCACGACCTATTTAACGTGCCCCAGTCACCATTAGTGAACACGACGGTCTTTAGCCAGGTCGAAGCGCCGATCTCACAATCATCAGAATTACAGGCTCCGCCGAGGACAGAACCCACAACCCTTCTGATGCGAGCCCGACGCTCTACTGACTGAGCTACCGCGGCTCGTCTTCATTGTAACTTTTGGTAGTGAAAATATCTGGATTAAAAGCGGCGATATCAGAGTTATTATCATTCATAAACTATGTTAAGTATTTTCTGAATCGTTTCCTATTGAAGTTTGGCATAGGGTTTCACAAGTAGAATATCGTATGAAGAGAACACACAATTCGGATTGTCTCCATGTAATAGAATTTATTTTTAAACGGCTTCAAAAATTTAAATTCGTTTGGGTCATGGTTTTTGTTTTTAACAGAAATTTTGAAACTAATACCCATTAATTTAGTGTTAAATTAAAAAATACCCAAAAACTGAGAAATATTTTATATAGAGATTTAGTGATTCGGCCAACGATTTTCCACTTCAATAGAACTTATTTAATTTAATAAAAGAACCTAGAATAGACATTTAAATTAGTAATTAAAATGAGTCAATTGTTGAAAGTTATGTCTTTTTTGAGCAAAAAGAACTTTTTAATTGGATCGTATCTGGGTTTTTAGTGCACATGTGTTCACACACAAGATTAACATGGATTATGTTGGTGCAAAGCGGCTAAGAATGTTATGTTCACTTTAACCGAACCAGTGACTGAAATACGCGATATAGACTTGCATAAATATAGTTTATCATTTGTGTAATAAACTAAATAAATGGAGCTAGATTGTCCCAATAATTATGAACCCAATTACGATGGGAAATTCGTATTCATTTACGATTTTTCCTAGTGTTATCTTTCACGACTTGTACTCCTTCAAATGGAACTGAGGGAGATGGTTCTTAATTGTATTCTTGTTTTGCTAAATATCAATCGACCCAAACGTGCGAGTTTTTTTTTAAATAATTGACGTCCAGTCCACGCATGTATTTCAGAAAAATGGGCTCAGACGTATTTCTCTTGTTAAATTACCACCGCGACAGTGCATTTGAACATGCCAGTCAACCAATTCGTTCTGATCCGCTACCTGTTGCCGCATCGAATCTGTCCATTTCACGATGTTCTATCAACCACCGACATTGAGCGTGGAAAATTCCCGACTGAAGGCTGATGTGTTGTGAGGAGGCTTTGTGCCAAGCCCTCCGCTCTCTCCGAGTTCAACGTCTTTGATTGCGAGGAGTGAGTCACAGCCGCTCGCCATTTCGAACGGAGGGGGCTCCCGATCGATTTTTCTGTCTGCCCCCGCGCACAACCTGCTCATCGCCTGCGGTCGTTTCTCCCTGCGCGTCATTTGGAAGCAATAGGCAAAGCTGTTATTTTTTACGGCAACAGTGTTCAACTGTTTTGCCAAATGAGATAAGTTAATTAACGGCCTTCGTTAAGTTTGTAACTAACACGTTCCAATTTCTTCGTCGAGGCTACCAGATTGGTCTTTCCTCCCTTTCTTTTTTAACCCTAACCTTCGACTTTTTGTTTTTTCTTCCACCGTCATTGTGTTGTCTGACTCTTGTTTGGCGCCTTAACCAAATATGGCCGGTGCGAAATAAAACCCGAAAACTACTAACCAATTGGTTCCTTGTTATCAGTTTAAATGTAAGAGTTATCGCTGCTATCGCTATAACGTTTCTTTAAAAACTGTTATTTAAAATAACAGTTGTTAATTTGCGATGACAGTAATTATGTGTGTTCATGTTAGTCACTCTGACGTCCTTTTATCTTTCCTCCCACTGTATCTCCCCACCCCTCAACCCTTTCATGTGTATTACTTGCCGTTGTCCATCTTGTGTTTGCCGCAGCTTCGCCAAATCTGGCTTTTGCGCCAAGACACCCAAAACCAACATGTTAATTTCTTAGACGATGCAATTTATTTATTTGTTAGTTTAAGTGCAAGTGAACAAGCAATTTGTTGCTATTGTAATATTAACTATCCTTAGCTGTTAATATATTTAAAAAATAACAGTTGTTAGCTTGCGATAGAGCTATGTTATTTCGACTTACTACAACAAAAGTTTCCCGTCATTTGAATGGCAGCTTTCTTTGTGTGCTTTTGATCGCGGAGTTTGACCGGACGTTGACGTGAGCTACTTGTCCGCGTCAAACCTCGGGAGTGTTCTGCGATTGAAAAATTGAGGTTGGCAGTGTGTCAAGAATGGTGATGAACGGTTCGGTTGAATTTGATGCCACGGGAAAACTACTCTCCGATGACAAAAAATAATTTGTTCTTTAATCTCGTCATTCCTTGAGTTACTATTGGATACACATTAAAATAAAACTTTACCCTCAAAACGGAAAATATTTATTAATTTCCACTGTTTTCTGCTACATCCTAATGTCCTACATCCATGGCTATCCATGGGAAAGGGTAATATCTTCATAATTTTTTAACTTCTAAACTTTTTTCATAAAAAATAATTCCACAGAACTAAATCCCCAACTTCAGTTGTAACTCGCGCTGGCTAAAACACCGCTATCCTAAATATGCGCGACATCTAGTGAACATTTTAAGTACTAAATGACAGCATTGATTGAGATTGACTTAATGTATTGGTACACACTTTGTCCGCCATGTTTTCACTTATTAACTGCCAGTGAGAGTTAAGTATTTCACCCAACCTATCCCAATACATTCTCTCAACTAGGTTCTTTATTCTATGTATTGTTGCATACTTAATATCAACAAAAAATTATCTTTGAAAATATTTTATTTTTAAGCTGCAACGAAAATAAAAAATGAAGCGATTTTGGAACATAGTTTTGTGAAATTTTTCTTGTAGCCACGATTTTTGAAACTACAGTTGTGACACTTCGCTTTAACTATGTTTGAATTTTCCATTCTCCCATTTGTGAACAAGCCCGTTGTGTTGCTCAATTACGAAGTTTTTTAAAAAGAATTACCCATTTGTGAACATGCCGGTCTAATTTGCCTTCGTGTAGAAAAAAAAATACTACCGACGAACGAAAACAAAACGGTTAGAAATGATACATTTTGCATTGTCCGTTTCCAATCTACCGCGTAATTTGTGCTCTTATGATGACAGATGAATAAAAACCACTTTCGTGTACTTTTTTTTTATATAAAAACGTCAAATCCGAAAACTCGTTTAATGGCGAATAAATGAATACCGCTGAAAATACTGGTGAAACTTGTAGTTCGAAATTACGCGTTTTTAATGGGAAAATTAACATTAGATTTTCTATTGGACTTTCCAAAAAAGTTTGAAATGAAGTACTTTGCTGAGAAGTGAAAAGGTTCAAAATTTATTAAGGTTTCATCCTGCAATGCCAACTCAGCCTTATGGCACAGCCTGGAAGTTTTGTTTGGTATATCATAAAGGAAACGTTACATAAGCTAATATGTTTGTGTTTATTATGTTTTCACTTAAGTTTTCTGTAACTTTTAGTAGTTTGCTGGAATAAGGGGATTGCCCACCCCTTGAAATATTGTTAAAAACAATCACTGGGAAAAAACTGGGCATTCTTCTAAATTGCCAAGCTGTGTACTTTCGAATAACAGTGTAAATTCCTAAATTTGTCTTAATAACTGGAAATAATTTTTCCTGATGACTGGAAAGGGTCAAAATTCTGTTACTACGTTCGTCTGTTAAACCAAAACAAAAGGTTCACTCGTGCAATACCTTTCAAGCTTGATAGCTACCTTTTGTTAAGCTCATTGATCTGCGATATTTACGATAAGTGCATGTACTTAGAGCAGCGTTCGTTTCAGGAAAGGAAAATGCTTTATGAAATATCGGGCCACACAGTATCCTAATGGGTTGAAATGAAACTCTAATTTGCTTCAACATATTTAAAGAGAGGTATTTTAAGACATCACTTTCTGAGAATTGTGATCAAAATTTGGCAATAAGTTGCCAAATGTGGCGGCAAAGTTCCAGAATATGCGCATTCGCTGATGCTGGTAAATATGTCCCCTTTCGTTTTATGTTGGATAATTTCAACGTTGAAATTCTGTTTAATTTTTACTTTTAGCGATATAATGAGCCTTTTAACTGTCGGAATTATTTTTGAGTGTTTGCAGCACCACATATTGAAGTGTTCTAAAGCAATGTTTTTAATGTCGGTAATGAAAGTAGCCAATCAAACCTTTTTCGCTTTGAAACAACTAACATTCTTAAGATGGGAAAATTAACTGTTTTAAATTACAGATTAAATACCGTCAGCTATGAGCAGAAACTCAATAACAGACATTTTCCTGGACACAATGCTTTTTTTCATGATGATGAAAAAGTCACGTTATAAACTGTTTGAATGATTATAACACTCAAAATGTTACTATATATTTTTATTTTTGCCCTGAAAATTAATAGTTCTTTAACAGCCTGTGCAGTAAAAGATAATTTTGTTATTCAATGGCTTTATGCTCCAAACCTACTATGTTTCATCTGTATATAAAAAAAAGGATGTGTGTATTCTCTTTACAAATCTACACCGTTTGACCAATCCACACCAATTGGGACACTTAGCCTATGTTTTCCGCAGCGTTCTAAAGTGTATTTCTTTCCTGTCTTCAGACCAATCTAGCCATGAAAATTGCTCCTCGAAGCCCCAAGTTTAAAATCTAAAGTTTGTTTTTCTGCAATAAATGGACATGGATAAGGAAACACGTTTTACAGGGTTTGTGTTCAGGGTTCCCACGGTCCTTGAATTTAGTTTTCCGAACTAGGGGCCCTTGAAAGTCTTTGAAAATTACGGAACTTGGTAAAAAGTCCTTGATTTTTTTTACTAGTACAAAATTGTGCAATTTTGTCTTGAGTTGGTACGTGTCCAGACTAGTTTCCTTCACGGCAGGTGTGCCCTTTAAGCATCATTCTAATAAAGCCGGTGTTACGCGCTTTGAATGCATAGATGAAGGAAAATGGAGTTTAAAAAAATTGTCGGTTTTTTAAAAATATTTTTTACATTTTTCGTTTTATTTGACAACTTTTGTATATTCCTTGTTCAAGGTCGTTATAAAAAAAATTTCAGGTCCTTAATTTTTTTTTTTTAAGTCCTTGAATTTTTTGCGGATAAAGGTGTGAGAACCATGAATTTGAGTTGAACACAGGGAAATGTCGTGGTCATATTTTAGCTGTTGCGGTCATATTTGAAACCCGAGCAACGCCTGGTTATTCAGCTAGTTATATAATAGGAAATAGTAGTGATTTTTTTTTGTGTGTTGATTGCAGGTATAGATTTTTCACTATTCTAAAGTTATATTAACATGCAAAATATTTAGGACTGGCATTAAAAATTCCTACTACAGAACGAAGTCCAAAATCTGGAATCCTCCGGACCTCGTCCATTCGGCAATTTGGGCTCTTCCGGATTTCGGATTATTTGCACCTTTTGTCAAAAAAAAAACCTTAATCTAACCTCGTCCCCCGTGCGTGAATTTCCGTTTCCAGCAGTAAAATAGTATATATATAAATAGAAATAATTTAAAAAAAAAAGGAAAAACCTTTTTAATACAATGCAACAAATTTTACTTGCAAATCTTAAATTTTTCTGTGTGGTATTTACTTTGAACATATCCGTTATTTTGCGTTGTTTCGTCAATTAGGTCTAGGTTTAACTCCTTGTTCTTTAAAAGGAAATATGTAAAAAAAAGTGAGAAAAACGAGAAAAAAAAACGCCGATTAGCAAAACGTCGGTACTGTATTTACTAAAACATGTCGATCTGTTCAGTAATTATATACTATTATAAACTCGTGTCATTAAATAGTCATGTTTAGTAACAGAAGACACACAACTTATAATTACTGTTGCTTTTTCAGATAACGCAGCAAGAGTTGAAAGTTATAGCTGATGGCATGCGAGCGAATCCTTCTGGGTTCCAAGAAACGGGAATCTTTTTGGGAGGTGAAAAGTACATTTGCTTAAACGCAGAGCCCACTCTGCTCAGGGGTAGGAAAGGAAGTTCAGCCATGATTGTGGTTGCTACTAACACATGTGAGTAAAATTTTTTATTAATAGCATTAGTTAAATTGATTATTCTAATCTTTGTATTTCATGTGTGGATTTGGCTTTTATGTGCCCATGTTGCGCCATTTACGTGTGGAGAATTTGTTTCTATGGGCAATTAGTGTCTTTTTTTATATTACTTACAGTATTGAATGTAGTTTAAACAATTGTATTTTTAAAGTAGTTTGCTCTCTTAATGGATATTAAAATTTTATATTCCTTTAAATGACCACTATTTGATGTAAAAACGGGTAGGGAACAAAGTTGGTGGTACTTAACCAAAATATTTCAGATCAAGTTCTAATTTTAATCTCAAACATCCTTAGCTATATTATATAGCCTTTTAAATGTATTGTCTTCAAGATATTTTCACTTTATGTCATAGTAGGTTTTTGAAACTGCATGTATATTATTTATAATGCAATATGATAGAACTTGTTGGAGATTCCTTTAGTCAGGTCGTTTCTAGTAATTTCATTTTCCTCCTACTAGGTCTGTTAGTTGCAGCTACTATAGATGGTTTTCCACCTGGTCAGCTAAATACAGTGGTTGAAAAATTAGGAGACTATTTGAAACAAAATAATTATTAAGTAAGTTGTTTTTAATATACCCTTAGTTATATCTTGTTTAATAAATACCCTTGGAGCAGTTGGCCAGCAGTTTTAAATATCATTCACCTGTGTTAGTACAAATACATTACAAATAATTTGAATTGCACATAATTAAAGCAATAAAACCTGTATTGTAACTCGGAACTCTAGTAGCATTTTACTTTAATATAATGTGCTTTTTAAAAAATCACATTTTTCTTTTGAAGAAATTAATCTTCTCCATTTTTCTTTTTGGGATGTTTGAAGAGTAAAATTTTGAAAATACTAATTATTGGAAATAGATTACAATGCCATCGAATTTTTAATTTAGGTACTGTTACAAATTATTTAACATAGTTATATTTTCCAATTGATCTTGATTGTTTGCCCAAAAGAGAATAGAAATAAGTAAATGACTATAGTTACATTAAAAAAAAAATTATTATTATTCTTTATTTTAAGTCTTTTCACTATTACACCTTGTATTGGAGTATCATTAATTAAAAAATGAATACTTCATCCTGTTATAAATTTAATGTGCGAAGCAAAGTGAAGAACTTAAGAAGCAAAATGAAGAGTTGTGTTTTCACTGTCTAAAAATGTCAATAGTTTAAATTGCATAAAAAATAGTTAAAATTTTTAAGATGTTATATTAACTTTTATTGTATGTTACCCTTCAGGAATTGGATTCCTGTTGTCCTGTGGCTCGTGTACCAATTCATGAGAACTTGTTTTCCTACATTAGTATAAATATCTAATAAATATATTTTAGTAACGATATTACTGGGCCACTCAAGTTTGGGTTTCATTGTAAAGTGCAAATTAAAATTGTTACTAATTCTTAATTACTATCTCACTGCATATTCCTTATCGTGTTCCATTTTTCTTTTCAGATTAAATCGGCTCATTCTTAAAAAAATTTTCTTCTGTATTGAAGAACATGCTTATCACATGACAGTATTCGTTTCAAGAGACCTGCTCAAGCAAATTTAACTTATTTCAATATTAAAAAAAAAAAATTGATCAACGACAAGTGCTTCTCTAAATGTTTTCTAAAATCCATCCACACCCGGATGAAGGCAGACCCTCGTTCCTCCTCCTTAGGTCACCGACCCCATGACAACCAGAATTTGTAAGCAGCCGCAAGTTCACGACACTCCACTGTGAAATCCGTAGCTTGTTTTCCCCACACAGTGAAATCCTTGTTCTTTTGATATAGCTAGTCAACTGTTTATTCAAATAATCCTTGTATATATATCAGCAATGATTCTTGCTATGTATGTTGAAAGCAGATGTTTTTTATCTTGTGTAATTTTTTATCAATTCTCTCAGCTTTCTGAAAATTTCAATTTTAAGTAAACATGGAGTTTGTATTTAATATTTTACCGAATGTTTGTTTGATATACTGTAAGCCTGTGTTGATTGCAGGTGCTATTTAATATGCAATGGCCTTTGATTTACTGTGATTGAATCTCTTGTGCATGTACATTGACATTTTGATACAAACGTACCTTTGGTATATTGTATAGTAATGTTATGCTATCTCATAGTGCATTTCTTTCTCTTTTGTATTGCTACTGAAACATGGCATTTACTTGTGTATGTGTGACAGAAGAAAAGAATACAATTGTTCTAGGAAGCTGTAGCTGTGAATTTTTTTTTCCGTCTTCATAATTCAGCTTACAATGTCTGGTCCATTGGTGGTATTCCTTATGTGGTGCCAATGTTTTTCATAATGAAATCATGTGTTACGATCGATGCTTTGTAACATTGAATAGTTTTTTGTAACTAATTTTGGCATCTTTTTAATTAAACTTGTCACTTCTGTATATTTGCTTGGTGTTTATTACTTGTCCTTTTATGGTGTGTAAAATTCTCAGTTTCACGAGACTCTAGTGTTGATCCTGCTTTAAAAGTCTTTTTTCCCTGTGGCACGACTTAATGGTTTAGGTCCACTTGCAATGTAAATATTCACAAGTTACTGCGTAACTAGACATGATATATTGCTTACATTCACTCATACGTAACTATCGGCTCGAGTGTTCATATGCAATTTCTATCGTCTACTTTACACAGTAATTTGCTGATACTTTTCGTACTGGTGGATCTATATGATAAGAGAAGGCAAAAGTAATGACTAGAAAAAACTTTGAGAAGTACAATGTAAGGAATCTTGGTATATCTGAAAGTACCATAATATACAATTGTTCAACATGGAAGAAGACTGGAAAGAAGGAGGGGGGATTTGATTCAGCTTTTCAAGTTTGTAAAACAAGGGGACACAGAGGGCTTAAATTTCAATAGGGATAACAGAACAAGGGGTCATGGGTATAAATTGAATAAGACACATTTTAATCGGGATTTAAGGAAAAACTACTACTTTAATAGGGTAATAGACAATTGGAACGAGTTGCCAGAAAATATAGTTAATTCAAAGGGAGTGTACGAATTTAAGACACAATTGGATAGTCAGTGGGAATTGGAGAATTCATAAACAAAGGACCAGCCTTGAGCCTGTAGCTGGTCGTCAATATTTGTATTTATATGCCCCTATCTTTAACGTTTCCCAAGTAGGCGCTGGTGTTGAGATTCATGATGACCATAAAATTTAAAATATACATAATTTATTGCGGCATGAACAGAGTAATTTACAAAAATTTCAAAACGTAAGTATTTTTCATGTTTGTTTCTTTCCCATAATGCTACGCCACATGCTCCATCTTTTCTTTTCAACCTGCAAAAAGTAAATTAAAACATTAATGCCACCAGATAGTTAAAATAAATGTTCAACATTCCTCGGAATAAAGCGCAAGGGCCATTACGTCAAGTAATGGACAACACACAAAGGTTAACTGGTACAGAATCGGACCTGCATCATCTTTTGTAACTCGCCAAGTTGAGAGCGCAGTACGGACGCCCTTCCCCAACAAAAAAAAGAAAAATTTGGGTACGATAATTATACAGCTGCTTTCATTGTCGAGAATTGAAATCTCGCTCTCTTTTTCTCACATCTAATCTACCCATTGGGTTGAGAGATCGAATCGTCGTGCTCAGGTGTGACCTCGTCATCTGACCGTGGTTGGTCCAGGAACGTCACCAATAGTCCGCTGTGTTGTTCCTATGCGATTGTTATCAAAAACCTACCCGTATCTACTATTATAAAAGGGAAGTGTCTGTTTGTTTCGCGGCTGCAAAATCCTGACTATCTATGGCACTCGGGTATTTCAAAACTTTTGCAATTTTGGGGTCGCGGCGAAATTTTTAAATTCAATCTAGAAGATTTTTAAATGAATTTAATAGTTTCATTCCTCCGTCAGAACGCGGTGAAAATTATTTTTTTCGTTTCCTCTTTGATTTTGCCGGAGGAATGATTTACAGTCGCAGTTCTTTTTTTTCTATCTCCTAGACCGTTAAAGATGGAGTAAAAATTCCAACGGATTTGAAATCTGCGGAAAATTTTGCACCAGATTAATATCTTACATCACAGCGTTGCACGGGCAAACGCCGGTATCCAATAAAACAAAATGTGGCTTTGCCATTAATATTTAGTGCCTACTCGGGTGTTGCCTCGTCATGTGACCAAAATTATGTGGTGTTCATCTTTCCATCGGGGGATTACGAGGTGTTGTCCTCGGATCTTTCCCTTAAGGGACTGATACCGGACCGTCGTCAATAGCCCGTTGTGTAGCTCTAGTACGACGTTAATTATATATTACCAATTAACGTTAGTATTTAACATGTCCCAACGTACACGTCACTGGTTGAGTATATAAAATGAGGTGGCCTTGGTTAACTGCGGATATCAACAGAAATACATGGGAGACAAAATAGGGAGGAAAACGTGCACTCGCTGTCCAGAGGAGGAGCGGGATGAGGTCATCAACCCATTGGATGATACTTTGGTAATCTAATATTGAATTCTTGCCCCTTCCACAACCTTAAATCCCTGATTAAATGTTTAATTTGATTAGCGGCGTCAATCGTAATACATTAACCGACCCCTTTATGAAAGTTTTTATCATCCCACGCCCATTGGAGTTTTGTGCATGCAGTGCCTTGGTCCAGGTTCAGTATAGCTGAAAAGTTACTTCAAAACCAGCTGTACTCACAACGTCGCCAAGATCATGGCGAACCTAAAGGTGATCATATTTACATGTCCCTAAGGTAGACATTTCATGCGATGCAAATAGGACCGGAGGTGATCATGTTGACAGTACCCGTCGCTCTTGGGGGAAGTCACGTGGGATTCTTAAATGTTAATCAAATAGGCAAAACCATCTTCACTGTAGAAGCTCGAAATCAAATCTCCTTTACACAAAACCTTTTTCTTTAATACTCATTTAGAATTTCGAAAATGAATGGGGACTTGTGGATTTGAGACTAAGGAACAGCGTTTGGCCAAGATACGAAATCTAAATCAGTGGTTCTCAAACTTTCCAGTCCAAGGCATCTCTTGAAAATTTTCGCGGACCCCTTGAAGTTATAAAATTTAATGGTCAGCATTCTACAATACCACAAAACAAATATGAATTTCTGGTTAGTTTTTTGTGTAGATAGACTAAATATATGCTGTAAAATTGCCACAATTGCAGACGCGTGTAAAGGGCAGTTAATATCTAAATCATACCTAACCATTGAAAATGGGCATAAGGTTGCTACTATTATACTAAAAATATTTACTTCAAATGTAAATGGTACGTAATTTAAATAGTGCACTGGACGTGATAAGTTGACGCAACTCAAATCTAGAAACAGTTGGGAGTTCGTTGTCCTGAAACTAGCTTAGTTTCATTGGGACAGAATAGATTGTTCCAGGATTTCATAGCTAAAAATACATTGATAACCACTTGAGTAAAAAAAAGGTGAAGTCCGACATAACATCCGTTTTCATAGACGGGTTGACGTCACTTAACTATAAAAGAAGGTGGAAATCGAGACACGATAAAGGCTTCCTGTTCATATGACTTCTTGACTATTGATAGGAAATTTGAAATGGATGGATAAGGATGAAACGAATATAAAACCCTTGATTTAGAATTGGATATACATGCAACAGGATACATATATTTCATGTGGCAATAATGCGAATAAAAAAAAGTATGACAGATCGTTAAAAGAATATCAAAAGACAAACTGTTAACTAAAGTGTTTCGACGATATATCTTGTCATATATCGATCTGGTCAATTTTGAAATATCTCGTCCAGACAAAACTGCTGTTACTCCAAGATGAAGATAACTCAAGTAGAAAAAAAAAACAAAATTGTCCATTGCACAGAACTGGTGACTGTTTGAAACAGGCTGTCTACTACAAGACAGTTTTCGATGCGAATATAAACCACCAAAACTCTTCCGAAGTCGATTATTTCAGAGCTATATACTGTCCTAGAACCTTTTGGGAAGCATCAAATAGCTTCAATTGCTTGAACTATTTGCCCTTCCAAGCATGATTTAATGAATACTGTGGCTGCCCCGGCATCCCGATGAGTATAGCACGATAACACCCCCACAAGTTACGATTGCATGGTCAGACGCATTACCATGATGGTTACCACTCTCGAACAGTACTGGGCATTTTAAGTTAAACAATGTCCAAACACTGCAAAACGTGAAGGTAATAATTATTGATTGGCCTGATGTTACGTATTTATGATGCATTGTTCTTCCATGATCGAAAAAGTCGTCCCGCATCATTTGACTGTCTTGTTTGGGGTGCTTGTAAGATTTAAGATAAACCACTATGAATGATGTCTACAGACCCACGATTCATCGCTATCTCTGAAGGTTTTGAAAAATCGAATCGTTTTTGTCCTACTTGGACAGGCTACAAAACAGCTGAAACTGTAGTGTTTTAGTTCAGTTTCTGGTACAAATTCGATTTGAGACGCATCTCGTATACCAAAATGTCCACCCGTCTATGAACTAAACCAAACCTTTACTCAAAATGCCAGCTAATGAATCGGGTGATCCTTCAAGAACTAATCAACAAAAACGTAGTAGTCTTTCAATTTACATACATACATTCAAATAAATTTTATCCAATCCGACGATACTCCTGGTAAATAGCTGGCGTGTAAGTTTGGAGAGTGGGGTGCCAGCTCAGGTGTTCCTTCGTCATCTGACCGTGGTTCAAAATTACGAGGTGTTGTCCTCGGATCCTTCCCTTAAGGGACTGATTCCGGACCGTCGTCAATAGCCCGTTGTGTTGCTCTAGTACGACGTTAAACTAAAAATTACCATTACCTGGTAAATAGCAGCAACCAGACTCGGGCATACTTGGGGATTGGTGCATGTTAAATAGGTCGCGGCCACAATTGTCCTCACTTTGGCGTGTTGTGGAAGTTGGCGAGAGGGGTGCAAGCTCGGGTGCTGACCCCATCTCATCGTAGCTCCAAATGAGGAGGTGCTGTCTCGAACCTCCCTTTGGGATCCTCCCCAGAACATTGCCAATAGCCCGTTTCGTTTCTACAGTCCAACAAAAATTCAACTATTCTATCTACTTGATAATTGGTAATTTTTAATTAATGTCGTACAAGAGCAACACAACGGACTATTGACGACGGTCCGGGAACAATCCCCTAAGGGAAAAGTCCAAAGACAACACCACGTCATTTTGAACCACGGTAAGATGACGAGGCAACACCTGAGCTGGCACCCCACTCTCCAAACTTCCACACCAACCCAACGTGAGGACTTTCAGCCACGACAGATTTAAGATGCACCAGCCGCCTCTACACTATACGCTTACAAACATCCATGCACTGACCCGGATTCGAACCAGGAACCTTCCTATCTAGAGACTAACACCTTAACCACCAGACCGGTTGGTCGGCGGCACCTACCTGATAAATAGCAGCTAAATCATAGCACAGTACTGAGCCTACAATCTTTTAAAATTTTCCAATCGGAGTGTTATGCAAATCATGTAGCACAAGGAGTGAAGAATGTACGTGAAACAACAAATTTCGGTTTAAATAGACCTTAAAAAAAACGTTTCCACCCAAGATCCCTCGATCAAAAGAAACTATACAGCCTATTGTAACCTTTCCAAAGGTTAAAAAACGGGCTGGATTTTGCTTTGGTGTGGGCCACATGTAAAGGTTCCGTGCCATTATTTTTCCAGAAGTCAAAGCATTGTCCTTCAACCTTGAGGTGGGCAGAGCGTGCCCAGACTCTAGTTGACGTCAGCTCACCGGTGTCAACGATACCTGCTCTAGCGAGAATAAGCTGGTTTCCCGAAGATGCTTATCGACTCCTAACCGTAACGGACTCATGATGTCCATCACATTTCGTGATGAAACGACATCGTGACTCGGAAAAGAGACGCCAGCCAATGGGATGATTCCTCCGAGGATTTATTTCGCGCACAAATTCTTGCAACGGCGCTTCTCATTGGATGAACCGAAATTTCGGAATTGTTTTATTTGCTTTCTCGGTGGTCCCCGTAGCTCCCGAATTAATTAGATGGATGTGAATTGAGGTGTTTGCGGTACAATCTGGACCTAGTGGAAAATTAGCGATGAGATGGAAGGTACTTGAGCTACTATTGTTGTCTGCGCGGTTATTTTATTTAATCCCTAAATTGATCGTTCCTTGTGCTTACAGATTTTTGTTCTCAGAGGCATTAGCCATGGAACGAGAACTACTGGAGAGTATAAGCCCTCTTTAGTGCATAAGCGTGAAGCCTCATTACTGTCCATTCGTTTCCAAAATAGAATAATTTGGTAATTTTTAGTTAACGTCGTACTAGAGCAACACAACGGGCTATTGACGACGGTCCGGGATCAGTCCCTTAAGGGAAAGATCCGAGGACAACACCTCGTAATTTTGAACCACGGTCAGATGACGAAGCAACACCTGAGCTGGCACCCCACTCTCCAAACTTCCACGCCAACCCAACGTGAGGACTTTCGGCCACGACAGATTTAAGGTGCACCAGCCGCCTCTACACCATACGTTTACAAACATCCATGCCCGGACCCGGATTCGAACCAGGAACCTTCAGATCTAGAGGCTAACACCTTAACCACTATACCGGTTGGTCGGCCCCAAAATAGAATAAATACAAAGCAGATGTTTCAATAATTCGCGAAGTTTTTTTTTCTTCTTTTTATTTAGGAGTACAGGTAACCCTCGTATAGCACGGTTAATTGGTAATGTGCTTTTGAGAATCCGTGTTATACAAAACTTAACAAGTCCCACAAATTTTGATATTGCGTACTGTGCTATATGGGAATCGTGTTATATGATACTCGTGCTATGTGTTATATGGAAACCACAATTTTCATGAAAATATATTGAAGCGTTTGACCGTGTATAGGGCGCACACATGCAGAAAGACGGATGAACAGACCAGACAGACAGACGCGAAGATGGGGATTTGGCATCAGAAGGGTCCAAAACGAAAAGAAAACTTGAAATGGGTCAAAAATATTGGTACAGCTACACTCTACGTTTATGAGTGATGGCAACGGCTTGGCGATTTTTTTGGCGCACTTCTAGTAACGAGTTACGATAAATTAAGGCAACCCATCTTTCGTTGCTGTTGTTGTGGTTTTCATGGCAACCTCGGCAAACGGAAACTTTAATTTTCATTTTGAATATTTTAGAAAGTTCTTCCAAAATCCGTTAAAGTCGTTTGATTTCATTGATTCGTTTGAAATTTTTTCTTTCCTCCCATTGGTTATTTTGTTTTTAAAATATCCTTTGATTCCATTGGTCCTTTTAAATCGTTTTCTGTGATACCATTGGTCCTTTTATTTGTATTTTGACAGTTGTGGAATTTTTATTTTCTTATAATAGTTTTCATGACAGGATTAAGAGCTTTGTTTTTTTGACCATTTTCGTTTTCATTATTTTTTTACGAGAGAATTCTGACTTTATCAGGTATAATTTTTTTTCTTTTGTAAATCTTTTTCCTTTTTCAAAATGCTCACTGTATTTAGTGTAATTGATAAGTTTCAGGTTATTCTTACCATTCATAGCTTAGTTTCTCTGCTGGTTCACAAATGTGTTTTGATATGTGCTTAAGCTTACTACTTTTTGTGAAAGTTTTTTAAAAATATACTTTTTAAAACGTTCTGAAATATGTTTAAAAAGTGTGTTGTAAAAAGAAAAAAAAATTGTGACATTAGAGTTAGGAAATAATTCTTTACTTGGCAACTTTAGAAGTGCGCCAAAAAAATCGCCAAAGCCGTTGCCATCACTCATAAACGTAGAGTGTAGCTGTACCAAAATATTTAATGTACAAACAAACACTCCATTCTTATTTATAGGTAGCTTATCATTGTTACTGTAAACCGTGTAATATGGAGAACCTTGGCGTGTTAGATTAGGGATACCGCAAATGTGGTACCGTGTAATAGAACTACAGTGCTATACGAGGGTTACATGAACCTTCTCAAGCTGCCTTTTGCAGTTCAATGTAAATTGTCACTTGTCCCATTTCATTCGAAGGACGTCGTGAAATTTGTGAACGCTTAGCTTCAATTTAATTTTCAATCCGCAGTTCATTTTTAGACTTATTAACTCAACATCGATGCAACCTTGCCTATAACAAAATCCTAAATTTAGTAATCTTGGCAGTTAGCTTCCACGTTAGTCAAGGTCTCCATTGGATACATCACACACACATTCCCCTTATTACTTGCTTAGAGTTTGACTATATTACGTTTACCTCCTTATGTCGACAGTCATCTTAATAATGGATTATGCTACCATTTAATACTTTTAAATCTTGGATCATCTTGTAACATCACTGACTTTTAAATATACAACTGGGGTGTGTGGTGAAAATTGAACCACCCTTTACTTGCGCACCGTTCATAGAAGAGCAAATTTCAAGGTACCTTTCAAATAAGTTAGTTGGTGGTTTTGAGTTTTATGGAGCAAGAAAGTAGAGAAATATCGCTTGGGCATCCTGAGGTAGCTATCCCCATGTTTACCAGAGGCCAGTAAACACCATGGGAAAAAAGTAGATCACTAGGGAACCTCGAGTTCGTGAAGTCCATACACACCTATTGAAGATGTCCTCCGATGGGCTTTAAGGAATAGCGTCTTAAAAATTTCAAGCATAAAATTTTCCTAAGCAGTCGTGTACGTGCTTAGAAAGAGGAATATTTTCCTCTACTACTTCAAATTTCAACACCAGAAGCGAAAAATAGGACGGTTATTTGTGAAGGAGCCCTAAATGTGGAACTTCAGCTACTCTTGACAGGAAGAATCATCATCCTCCATGCGCTTGCAAACCGAGGCTTACTGGGTGGCAGACAAACGCTGGCCACTATACCAGTTAGGCGTCCGTTTAATTTGCTGTACTAAGAACGATGCTTGAATTGTGATTGTTTTCCCCTCAACTGTACATGTATGCCCTGGAATTCTACCTAATATTCTTTAAAAAGAGATAGCCATATCTGAAACACTTCTTCAGATGCATAGATTAGCACTGATAATACTTCGATATTAAATCAACCGCTTCATATGACATGTTGATGTCAAACAAAACGATTCAACGGACGTTAAATACGGCATTGAAAAATCAATGGAACGATTTACAGCATAGTGAATTGGGAGAGGGCAAGCAGCCGGAGTGACGGAATATGCGATGAGTGGACTTGTTGGCATTGGTCAGAGAATTGGGGGTGGAGCAACCGACAGGAGATAACGGGAAAAGAACGAGCGCCTCAACAAACCAAGTGAACGTTTTTAAAGTGATTTTTGGCCCCGTAGCATCGCCCTCATTTCAACGTGCCCTGCATCAGCGACATCCCAGTACCCAATGCCAGAATAGTCGATGAGTATCTCTCTTGAAATTCCTCTTCTACACACATATTTGACCCATCATCGCTGTCTATAGCCATGATGCTTCCTTCAGACTCCATGAAATATTTACGAACTTAGCGCTTATTGTATGATCAGTGTGGAACTATAATCATATTTGTACACGGCATCTTTATTCAGTGTAATGACAATATTCTGTACATATATGCATCATTGCAAATGATAAAATAAATATCCAGATTTACAACGCATTGTGCGCCTCTATAACAATGTTGTTATCAGAAAAGGTGACTGTATAGTTGAGCGAATTGAATTTGATTCTAGATTTTAAAATGACGAAACAAACAAGTTGAAAGCATGTTCCTTTCATTGGCTTCTTGAAAATTAAAAATTATCTTGCTGATCATATAACAATAGTTTGAGATACCACGTTAATTAAATGACTATTTAAAAAACCTTACACCGACACATAAACGACTGAAACTAAGTTAAGCATTGAATGTACAGGAAGTCCAGTGCAGGTTCATCAAAAATCATGAAGTACTCAATAATTCATTGCCAGGTTGGTTAAAAAAAACACCCAATATACAGAGGCATCCATTCCTCTCACCCGTCACGTACAAGTGACTCATTTGGGTTATTCATAGAATGGGTTCGGAAACACTGGACACGGTCTCAAATTTCAACCGCATTTACGGAGTGGTGCCTACAGAATTAATGAGACACGAGTCTAGGATAGTAGTTTGGAGCTCTCAATGTTACATACTTATTCCCTAGCGCTCTGCTGGTGGTTGTTTAAGTAGCATTTTCAGCTAACCTATTAACTAATGTCCCGGTTAGTTCTCGCTTTAATGAACGGTAATGTCTCAATTAATTTCATCTTATAGTTAGCTTTATCCCTTAAGGAGACGGCTGCCCTTCCCACCTCCTTGTAAAATTTAAGACTAGGGTATAAATATTTTATTTATATTAATCTCATGCAGGGATTTACACGCATATAATTCCACTATGCAACCTACTGTCTTCCCTGCCTGACTTGTATCCAATTTTGATCTTCTTAACCAGTCTATGGAAAGACCAGTGAATTCTAGTCTAAAGAAAGATCCAGTGGATTCTAGTCTAAGGAAAGGATCAATGGATTCTAGTCTAAGGAAATGATCAGTGGATTCTAGTCTAAAGAAAGAACCAATGGATTCTAATCTAAGGAAAGGATCAATGGATTCAAGTCGAAAGAAAGGACCAATGGATTCTAGTCTAAGGAAAGGGCCAATGGATTCTAGTCTAAGTAAAGGACCAATGGAATCGTTCTAAAGAAATATTCTATTTTTAGGAAATGATCACTAGAATCCAGGACCATAAGGTCGGGAAATGCAAAACTTCAAAAATTATTTTCTTAGTCTTCGCATGCAGACGTTATTCAAATTTTAATTCACAGTACTTTATTGCAGAATGAATTTGAGTATAATGAAATTTGAACTGGAAGATATAAGTCAAAGCAAAACTTTCTCAGTATCGATAAGTTCACATCCAATAATGCGCAGCAAACTTTAACATTGAATGTGTAGACTTGATTGAATACACGGAATGCACACTTGTACCATAACCTAAACCTGAACACTTGCACCATAACCCGATACCGAAACCAAGAGTGTTAATGTATTGGACATGTTCCTGATTCATATACAACTTCTTATATAAGTTAGTTGTGCTGGGTTTGTTTTTATGGCCCGAGGGCTGTATTTGACTAAGCTGCATCAAACATAAGACAGACAACGTCAGGTAAATAGTTGGTTAAATCTTGGTTGAGGCATATTTGGCTAAGACAAACAGACAACGTCAAGTAATGAGTATACACACACAAGGAAAGTTTTAATGACACAGAAGAGAGATTAAAACTAAGACCACGAGAGAGCTATTACTTACAACCACATTTTAAAGGAACATTTTGCAAGGAAAATTACCCATCATTAGCAATTCCATGGGTGTGGCATTTCTTGGGTAAGGAGGAACGAGAGGTTTGCGGTTCTCTCATGGGTTAGGGAAAATGCGTGTGCAACACCCTATCGAGGTGGAACCTCACGAGGGATCCAGCTTCTTAAAAGTTCCACACAATTTGATCTGCCCAAAGAGGGTCATGGAGTATCAGAAAAATAACACGTGCAACTGCTGGTACAAAATGATTTCCTCCAAGCGGTTTTTCCAGGATATCAACTTTGGGGCTAAATTAGTATGGTTAGCTTACTCTTAGGTAGATAGTTGAATCAGCGCCGGACAGGAACACCATGGGCAATTGGCAACGGTCCGAGAACAACACCGTCATTTGGAACCATGGTCAAATGGTCATCTCAGGACACGACAAATTTAACGTGTTCCAGCCTCCACGTACACGATTGTCTTTTGTTAGATCAAATTTCGAACTCACAAACTTCCGGTTGTGTTGTTGCAATCTCTTCCATCCAGTCCTCTGAATGCAATAGCTTCAGAGTGTTCTGTATCTAGTAGACACCAACTTTAGAGTGATTACTCCAAGACGTATAAAATGTGTATTGAAGGCCAGGGTCTCATTCATAAATATAAACATTTTTCAAGGTGTTTGTAACATTTTATCTAACTCCTGTAAATAAATGACAAGACCCATTTGTAAATAGTATAAAAATGGATAAATATTTGAAGCATTCGGTCGAATATCGGACTAAGTGCAAACTTTTCGCAAGCAAAATTTTAATGGAATAATGGTCTATGTAGTATTGGACGTCCACTTCTACAGTTAATTGCCTAAGAAACCATTAGATGCTGCTAAGGATCTAATATCATAAAATCGAGCGCTCAGGTGTGAGACAAAGGTCTATGTGGCCTCATGCTTCAGCCGGTCTCGTATTTGTTAACGGAATTATTAAATCTCACGCTTGCTTCGCATTGGTACTCTAGTTTTTTTTGGGTATAAATATATTTTACGTCGGTATAAGGGGAAGAAAAGGCGAAGCTTTCTCCACGTGATGACATACACCTTAAAGAACTAAGTTAAATCTACAATCAAAGATCCTTATGGCACTGAAGTGGAGTTCTAATACGAAGCGCAATGCACAAAGCGACGGGCTCAGAACAATCATCGCTCGCGCCGGCATCTCTGATTGGTCTGCCGGTGTCGCTATCCGTTTCCGATTTGAATTCAGCTTAACAACATCAGAAATATTGAGTATTAATAATTAATATTTTCTTGCTCGTCTGCAAAACACGGACAGTTATTCTGCCGAACGCTTCATTCTTTGATTGAATAGAGAATGTTCAAATCATCTTCA
This sequence comes from Metellina segmentata, assembly GCA_947359465.1. Taxonomy (NCBI): domain Eukaryota; kingdom Metazoa; phylum Arthropoda; class Arachnida; order Araneae; family Tetragnathidae; genus Metellina; species Metellina segmentata. The sequence continues at coordinate 117,131,599 of OX375873.1, forward strand.
TACGCCACTTTTTTCCAAGAGCAGATAAATTAATTAAGGAATGATTGTATTTTGCTTTTCTTCAAGGGTTGGGAGGGGCTCTAACCTCCTCCGCCGGTGCAGGTATTGTGTAAGACGGCACGATGCATCAAACGGAGTTTTCCATGACCTATTAAACTGGTGACGAAAATGTGACCGCTAACTTTCTCTCTCCAGCGTGGATAGAAGCGCTTAAAATACGGTCGACTTACCCCGCCTTCCGTCTTGTCAGCGGCCGCGGCATCTGCAAGAAAAAGAGGCATAATTTACTTCGTGAGGAAGGTTCTAAACATAGGTACATGCCACAGAAATATAGCCGCGTTAGGAGGGGGCCATTCGATCTCGGTGCTAAATCACTCGCTTTCTTACCTGAGAACCTGCAGCTGCGATTGAAATGAAGTGTGGCAGTACGGCTTTAATAGCAGAGGGTGTTTATGGGAGAGAGGGAATCCGTAGGCACACACAGTTAGTCACACTCAACAAAGCACGACACAGATGCGCACGTGTTTGATTTATTGCGCTATTTGATTTCTAGAGTCAATTTTGTGAATTGCTATTTGGTAGGTAGGTTGACTTAACGTCGCACTGAATAAACGCGACGGTCCCCGATCAATCTCGAAGGGATTGCCCCAGTCTACCAACTGGGCTACCGCCGCTCTGAACCGCTATTAAAAAATACATAGATTTCAAGCGATCAAGTCAGCACAGATGTAACACTGTACATATGTACGCATTTAATATTCGTGTGACAAACTGGTTAAACAATGACACAACAAAACGGCATGATGGTGAGAAATTGGACCCTTTTCATGAGGTAATTCATTATTAAATATGGTTGAAGAAAAGTGTAAATAGCTATAACAAACAAATAAGAAAGAAAATAAATAATACTAGGGGGCCTGCCCCCTGCTCGCAAACGCTCGCCAACCCCCGGAGGATTGCTTCGCAATCCTCATTGGTTCGCTGCGCGAACCTATGCTCGCTTCGCTCGCCTCAATGAAGACGTGTGTCCTAGCAAAATGGATTGTTTACAAAATATGTTACCAAAAAATATTTTTTCAAATCTAAATTTGCTGTATTACAGAAAAAATATACACAGTATCTCTAAAATCAGAATTCAAATGAAAACTTTGTGCAAATTTTGACTCGAAATGTGAGCGTTGCTTTGGAAATTGAATACCCAGCATGTTGTTTGTGTGTACATTTTCCCAGCACTCAAACGACCCACACTTTTTCATTGAGTTTGTTGCCGAAAGTTGTAGTGCAAGTGTCTTGTTGAACTATAATTGTTGGCCCTGAAAAGGACCGTTTTTTAAATGGCCCTGAAATGGACCGTTTTTTAAATGGCCCTGAAAAGACCCTCCGCTTTCTTTGATTTCTATTATAAACTAACTGCAACAGCTCATTAAAAATTCCTTTTTTTTTTCAATAAAATTTCATCCGATAACGCTATAAATTCAATCGATGCGCGAGACTTCGCGATAAACAAACAATCGTACAGTGTTGCCAAAACGCGATTACAAATAACGTCTTTTTTGCGTGCCACGTAAGAGAATTATATATATAGATATATTTGATAGATTTTATTTTTGAGACAGTCGCGTTGAGAGATGCAGAAAATTAACTAGCTTCGATTTCGAATAATTAAAAGACAGATGTATACATCAAGATTCGTGTGTCGAACTGGTTGAATACAGGCGCAGTAAACATTTGATTTTTTTAAGTAACAATAACTACGAATTCAGCTACAGGAAAACAAAATTGAGAAGTTGCATCCATTTTATAAGGAAATTCAACATACACATTATAAAATATAGTTAAAAACAAAAATATATTCATATATATATACCAGCTTTAACAACCGAATAAGTAAATAAAAATATTTATTTAAGATTCTATTTTTGAGACGATCGTTGACAGGTATATCACCTTTGGTATCATTTAATTAACTTTCTTCCTTATTGATCTAGTCAATTCTTTTGAATTGTAGGGTAGGTAGGTATTTAATTAACGTCGCAATGGAACAACACAACGTGCTATGGGCGACGATCCGGGATCAAACACCGAAAGTAAAGATCCGATGACAACATCGCGTAATTTTGATGTAATGGTAATTTTAGTTAACGACGTACTAGAGCAACACAACGGGCTATTGACGACGGTCCGGGATCAGTCACTTGAGGGAAAGATCCGCGTAATTTTGATAGTAATTTGGTAATTTTAGTTAACGTCGTACTAGAGCAACACAACGGGCTATTGACGACGGTCCGGTATCAGTCCCTTAAGGGAAAGATCCGAGGACAACACCTCGTAATTTTGAACCACGGTCAGATGACAAATTGTAGGGTATACTGGCATGACTTTTTGGGTTAGCAATTGGGTTTCGTAGAGTTTTAATGTCATGATAATTTCTATAAAACAGGTTGGGGGGGGGGGTGATTTCTTAGAAATGTGTAGTTTAGAGCTGTCACATTCACTCTTTAGGACAATGTTATGCAATAATCTTAAAAATAGTCATAATTTTCCTCTACAACTCGGTCTCCGAACTAGGGATGCGACATCGATGTCGTTGTTTTTAAAACATCGATGTTTTTTAAAAAACATCGATATATTTAACATCGATGTATAGGGGTCGATGTTTTTGTAACAACGATGTTTATACTTGTCGATGTTTTTACGTCGTCGATATTTTATTTTTAAATGAACAAAGTACCGTTATAAAAATTTAAAAAATAACCAAGTAGCGTAATTTTTATAATCAGCAAATTGAACATACTTTTAGACCAAAGTGACCAAGGATGAAGGGTCGGAAGAGTAGAGATGCGACATCGATGTCAATGTTTTCTAAACATTTATGTTTCAGAAAAAAACATCGATCTATTGGAGCCTATGTCGCATCACTAGTAGAGATGCGACATCGATATGGATGTTTTTAAAAAAACATCGATGTTCTTAACATCGATGTATTGGAGTCGATGTTTTTGTAACATCGATGTTTATACTTGTCGATGTTTTTACGTTGTCGATGTTTTATTTTTAAATAAAAAAAAGTATCGTTATAAAAATTTTAAAATTAACAAAGTAGCATAATTTTTATAATCAGCAAATTGAACATACTTATAGATCAGAGTGGCCAAGAGTGAAGGACCTGAAAAGTAGGGATGCGACATCGATGTCGATGTTTTCAAAACATTGATGTTTTATAAAAACATCGATGGATTGGAGCCGATGTCACATCACTAGTTGCTAAACCAGTTTTAAGAACTGGGGGAAAAAGTTTAAATACACTGAATTTTAAAAACATCGATGGTTTTGGTGCGATGTATTATCAACATCGATATTTTAATTTTGAACATCGAAGTTTCAAAACACCGATGTTTTGCTGTCGACGTAGCATCACTAGTTGCTAAACCAGTTTTAAGAAATGTGGTAAAAAGTTTAAATTCACTGAATTTTAAAAACATCGATGTTTTGCTGTCGATGTTGCATGACTAGTTGCTAAAACAGTTAAGAAAAAAAAAGGGGGGGGGGGAGTTTAAATACATTGAATTTTAAAAACATCGCTGTTTTGCTGTCGATGTCGCATCACTATTTGCTAAACCAGTTTTAAGAAATGGGGGAAAAAGTTTAAATTCACTGAATTTTAAAAACATCGATGTTTTGCTGTCGATTTTGCATGACTAGTTGCTAAACCAGTTTTAAGAAATGGGGTAAAAAGTTTAAATTCACTGAATTTTAAAAACATCGATGCTTTGCTGTCGATGTCGCATCCCTAATCACTAGTTGCTAAACCAGTTTTAAGAAATGGGGAAACAAGTTTAAATACACTGAACTTTAAAAACATCGATGGTTTTGGGGCGATGTATTATCAACATCGATGTTTTAATTTTGAACATCAATGTTTCAAAACATCGATGTTTTGCTATCGATGTCGCATCCCCTACTCCGAACATAACTCTGTAAAGCCATTAAGAATCTGTAGTAAAATATAAGTTTCCTAACAATGAATGTACTGTTAAATGAGTAAATCAAAAAAGTATACCTCCTCACACCAACATTATATCGTTGCTCAGTGCTTTTTAACCCTCCAAGTGCTTTCGACGAGTTTGTCCACGAATATCTTAGATTTTGTTTATAATGACGAGGCAATGACATCTGAACAATTTTCTTCTGATGACGAGATACCTCGTGCATCAAGATTCGGTCAGTTTTGCTCAAGACGAGATACCTCGTCGAGACAGCCACCAGGAGGGTTAACGAACGAAATCGTACCAGACGGCTTTCAACGATCAACATACAAACTATCCAACAAACATTTTTCTTTGTAAACCTCAGCAAAAAGAAAACACAATGGCAATGATGAAAATATTAATTTCGTGCCTCGAAACCAATGTCGCAGCTGCCACAAAAATTGCTTAAAAACTCTCTTCCACATCCACTCTCTCAATGTACTTTCATTAATGCCCTAGAGGCTTTTGCTTCTTAAACAAGCAGCTCTTGATGGTATCATCCAGTCTGTTTTTACAGACAGACCCCAAGGAGCCGCGCAACCGCGATGCAGCCGTTTGCTCACCTCAGTTAGTAATGGTTAAAAAGCACACCCCAACAAATCACTTAAAGGTCTCAGGGGAGAGACGAGCCGTAAAATGCAAAGAAGAGCCGTAAATCACAACGGGAAGTAAGTGTTGAGCAATAGTGGAGCCGAGATACCGGTCTGTGGAAGAAGACATCCTCTTGAATTTTAAACCATCCGACGTGCAAGGGGAAGGTAGACCTACCCTAGAGGCTGACCGAACGTCTACTGGTTGATGAAAGTAAATTATGCAGCCATCAAATAAACCATCCATTATTAGGTGATTTATGAACAGTATTGTAACGATGACAGAACCGCGGCATGGGGTTGGAAGAAAAATGATACTATAGATTTTTGTTGTAGGAAATGAAATTCTGATTACCGGTATATTCTTAAAAAAGAAAACAGCTGTGGTATTTTCCAGCATTCCGAGCGTTGGGAACGTTTGAAACTACACTAACATCACAGATTTTTCAATATGTTCATTTTTCGCCTTCTTGATCAATCGAAAGTTCCCAAGCGAAATGTAGATGTTGGTTTTGTTTTATGGCACGAGTGCCATATTCGTCTAAGTTGCTCCAAACAACGTCAAGTCGATGAACATACAAACAAGGAAAGTTTTTCTAACACAGAAGAGATAGATATACCCAAGGAGGAATCGAATTTGCGCCACCAATTCACGGTTTGCTAGCGCAGTGGACAAACCAATTGAACCACTTGCCCCCAAGTGAAAAAGCAAAGAACAGAAGAGATGATAACAAGTCCGAAGTTGAAGTTTTACAACTTCATAACCAGCGTCCCTGACATCAGCGGTCCAGCGGAAGCCCAGTTGATAGAGTAGCGATTGAGCAACCGGGGGTTGAGTTCGAAGCTCGGTCAGACCGTCGTGAACGTGAGGACTGGTGCACGTTAAACCTGCAGTGACCTCAAATGTTCTCACGTTGGAGTGGTATGGAAGTTTGGAGAATGGGCCAGCTCACGTCTTGGTCTTATCATTTGACCATGGTTCAAAAGGACGGTCGGATTTTTCCCTTTCGGGATTGATCGCCAAACGTCGCCAATAGCCCGTTGTGTTGCTTCACTGGGGCATTTGCCACGCGTGAACACTGCGTTTTTTTTTTTAATTCTTTTTCGATTTTTGACATGTTTACACATATTTAGGTAATTGGTAATTTTTAGTTAACGTCGTACTAGAGCAACACAACGGGCTATTGACGACGGTCCGGGATCAGTCCCTTAAGGGAAGGATCCGAGGACAACACCTCGTAATTTTGAACCACGGTCAGATGACGAAGCAACACCTGAACTGGCACCCCACTCTCCAAACTTCCACGCCAACCCAACATGAGGACATTCGGCCACGACAGATTTAAGGTGCACCAGCTGCCTCTACACCATGCGTTTACAAACATCCATGTCCGAACCTGGATTCGAACCAGGAACCTTCCGATCTAGAGGCTAACACCTTAACTACTATACCAGTTGGTCGGCACACACATATTTAGGTATAGTTATGACTAAAGCGCTATTAACTATTCCTTCAACGAAACTGATGATGTTTATTAAACCTGCCTCAACATGTATATTAATTGTTATTACTTGCGACAGTTTCCCAAAGGGAAATATTCGAGAACAACACCTCGTCATTTTGAACCATGGTCATACGACGAGGTCATTGCCTGAGCTTGCAACCGACTATCCCAACTTCCACGCCAACCTGAGGAGCCATAACAGATTTAACGTGCACTAGTCCCGAGGAACACGTCGGTCTTTATTGGATCGAGTTTTGAACTCGCAATACTCCGATTGCTAACCTGTAACCTGTTACTCTTTCAACCAGGCTACCGTGTCACCCAAAATACATCGAAACACAAAATGAGACATAAGAAAACGATTTAAATATACTAATAATTCCTATACAGTTATCAAAGGCTACAGATTACATTGTCCTAAGTTTCTAATGTTCGAGACATAACCATTACAAAATTTAAAACGTACGTAAAATTTAAACGTAAAAAAAATTTTTACCGTATCACCCAAAATACATCGAAACACAAAATGAGACATAAGAAAACGATTTAAATATACTAATAATTCCTATACAGTTATCAAAGGCTACAGATTACATTGTCCTAAGTTTCTAATGTTCGAGACATAACCATTACAAAATTTAAAACGGGAGCGTACTTCTGATTTATTATTTATTTTGCACTAACATATTTTGTCCGTCAACAAAATCCAATTCATTATAGTGCAAATAAAATAATTTCCAACCGTTGAGCTAATCAAAAGATCACTTGAGTAAAACCATTCAGCTTTTTTTATACAGTTGTAAGTAATTAATCAAAATGTAGTACAAAAATTACTCTTATCAAATGCGTCCTCTTTTTGAACAACCTGAATGTTCTTAACCAGGTTAACTCCCACCATCTTTGAGAATGCCATTCCAAGCACCAAATTGGAATCAGAACGCTACGCATCGAAAAGAAATGAAAAATAAAGTTTCAAAAAATATGTCGGTAGGACAAGAATATTTCAGAACGGAAATAGCAAACGACACCCTAAAGTTGTAGCTAAGTACCAGAACTGAAATGAATGGGTCTCAAAGAGTTGTGTTGACGCCAAGTTCCAAGCGCAGAGCAAAATGTTTGAGGTTTTCAACCTCCTTAAAAAAAAGAAAATAGTAATAAAAAGGAACAAAAAAGTTGTTACATTCGAACAAATGCTTTTTTTCTATTTCGTTCTTTTCAAAGGTTTGCTGAAAGCTCGAATTGCCAAATGCTGAATTGCTTTCTCGAAAATGTTAAATTTTTCTCGCAAATAAATTCTTTTCCCAGTAATCTCATTCGACAAATCCTTGCTTTTGGTTCTCAACGGTGTTCAACGAGTAAACGAATGCACACTGCAGATCTTCCAAAATCGCAAACGTTCAATATCCTGTTCCAAATGTAGTTACGGGGCTGTTCAATAAAGAATGATCATAATTTTTTTGAAGGTGATTAAAAATTCAAGAAAAATGAAATTCATATTGAATGTGTAGCGGGATAAGTGGAGGATAGATATGCGCAAGTTTCACGGTCATGACGTCATTACTGAGGCCTTGGCAGCCGGTCAATAATGCCTAGTTTTACTTTCGCCTACGCGAAAATGGATGTAACACGCCACAAGCAATACGCTGCATTTAAATTTTGTTTTCGCCTTAAAATATCGTCAGCTAAAGTAGTCTATGTGATGCTACAGGAAAATGCGTAGGGCGATTTTGAAGGAACTGTCAAAAAATGGCTCCCAGCATGTGTTTGAAGACTGGAGAAGAGGTGGGATAAGTGCATTGCATGAAATGGGGAGCATTTTGAGAAAGACCATAAAAATTTGGAGGATTAGTACAGGCAATTATTTTTTATTAATTTATGATCATTCTTTATTGAACAGCCCTCGTATTTGATGGGACTAAAAATTTAGCTTTGGGATGATCATTTACATTTTTTAAACGCAGTTTTTCCACAACTTCCGAAGGTACTCATAAAAGTTTCCTAATAATGGATGCTAGCTACCCCAGGACTGCCATAGCCAAAGCATTTGTGAAATAGTAACAGTATATTCTTAAAAATAATAGCAAAAAGTTTTATGGTAGCAAAAAGCGCTATTTCACTTGCTCTGATACAAAATGAACAGTCTAAAACACAAAATGTGCTTAGTAAACATAAAACAGACGTTGAAGATCTGGTCAAGAAATTTAAATTTTAAAATTAAAAACGAACTATTTTCTGAATAAGGTTTTCATAAGAATCTAGTAACCATGGATTCCGAGGTATTTCTATGGTAGCCAAGGCTCGGCGCCAAAACTTTGAAAAATTGGCATCCTTCCAAAATTTTTTCCCTAAAGAAAAATTCGAATATTTTTTTAAGTACGTGAATACTTACAAAAGGAGCAAAATTTTCGAAAAGCTGACAAAGTTTTGAAAATTGAAGCTTTTAACATTTTTCCTTAAGATAACCCTGGTCACCAAGGTTAAAAAATAGTACCAAAAAGTCTTCAAAAAGGTTTTGAAAACTTCTATAGAAAGAAAGGTAAGAACAGGAGCATGGACTCGTTTTTCCTGTTACTCGAGTCGTGCGACTGTATTCATTTTAAAATTTGGAATGCTCTCAATGGCTAGAGATTCAATTTTGAATTCATTCAAAATTCTAACCATTGATTTTATTTTAAGTGTTATTTTTAAGGAATACAGAATCTGAATTAAAAAAAAAATTATTATGATTCCCAAATACCAAGTCAGGCCTATTTATCAAGTGCTATACTATCAGTAGCGGATATTGAGTTCCCTTCGAATCCAGGTTATCCATGATCTCATCAACACCTAAGACTAGAAAAATAGCTAATAATTTTTTCACCAATTCTATTATCAATATTATTTTTTTATTAGTATACTATATTTTAAATTTCTTTTCAAAACCTGTCACTTTTGAATCTGGTTCGGTATCACCTTTTTCAAGTGGATTGTCTCTCTTTTGCTGAAGACTTATAACTGTTCCGTAGGAAGAGCTTATTACGTAAATTATTACTTTCCAGTTGAAGAGACTTATTTTAATCCGATGAAAAATATGTTAATGATAAACTTTTAGTTCAGGAGAGAAGAAACTAGTTTTAATTTTTATCTCAAACAAATACCACGTCAAAATGTTAAGTATGAATATAAATTTTTGGAATTGAACTGATTAGGGGATTTTTTATACTAAATATATAATTTTGACAGCTGATACTTGAATTCGATTTCGATTTAATAGGAATATTCCATACTCTTAAATGAAATACTTTTGAATACTTCATAACTTATTATTTTGTGAGCCGACCAACCGGTATAGTGGTTAAGGTGTTAGCTTCTAGGTCGGAAGGTTCCTGGTTCGAATCCGGGTCCGGATGTTTGTAAGCGTATGGTGTAGAGGCGGCTGGTGCACCTTAAATCTGTCGTGACCGAAAGTCCTCACGTTGGGTTGGTGTGGAAGTTTGGAGAATGGGGTGCCAGCTCAGGTGTTGCTTCGTCATCTGACCGTGGTTCAAAATTACGAGGTGTTGTCCTCGGATCTTTCCCTTGAGGGACTGATCCCGGACCGTCGTCAATAGCCCGCTGTGTTGCTCTAGTACGACGTTAACTAAAATTACCTATTATTTTGTGAATAGGCTATGAATCAATTATAAGGGATTTTGAAGTATCTGCAGATATCAATCGAACAAAAGTTTCAATAGAAAAATTAAAATTAAAAAAGGGGAAAATTTCAGTTGCTCTGTCGCGTTTTTTCCATGAAACAGGGTTGGGATCATCCAAATCCAAATTATTTATCACTACTTCCTTTAAAGCGCCGGTTATTCTACATATCGCACGTATCGAACAAGATCGCCACTTCATTTCAGTTTAAGCGAAGGAATCAGGGTTCGTTAAAAATAAACACATGCCACCGAATGTGTGCAGCCGATAAGAGGAGAAAATCAAATATGGGAACTTGGTGATTGCTATCTCGGCCACGTATTCTGCATAGCAGACGACAGACGCTAAGAAAGCAAACGAGTCAATATTCGCGGAATGCGAACTCGCGAGTTCAGTTCCTCCAAGTTGAGATTTCGGCGGATACATTGTGCTTCCTTATCTTGCATCCGTTTCCACATCGCAGCTTCCGCTACTTCCGCCGCACGTTCCACATAACCCCAGTACCGAAATATGTGCACACTCCGTTCATTTAAATTCTTCAATCAAAAATCCTGTTTTTCTAAATGGCAGACATTTTTCATTTGGTTTTCTGGATTCGTATACTTTTTCTTTGTGTACACATGCCAAACGTTGTTCTGAATGAAGTTAAATAAAAAATATTTCGTGCAAAATTATTCGGAAAGAAAAAAAAATGCAGTCGCAAAAAATAGAATTCTGATTGCAAGAATTTAAAAAATTTTAAAAATATTTCGTGGAAAATTATTCGGAAAGAAAAAAAAAATGCAGTCGCAAAAAAATAGAATTCTGATTGCAAGAATTTAAAAAATTGTTTCAAAATTCACTTTTATTGCTTAAAATAGTTTTCAGCCGTCATGGCGAACATTCTTGATAGGTAAAACTGAGAATAAACCGAACAGTTCCAACGAGTTTCTGTTGTAGTCAAGCAGATAAAATGCGAGGTATTCGATATAATTTTCAACTTCAGTTTGGCCTGAAAATTGAGGCATGATTTACCAATCCAATAATTAGTCTATTAAATTCACAAATACACAAAATCAATTATTTTAATTTTTACCTCACAACTAAATCTCTAGAATATCACGATTGTCGAGATGCGATACCAATGAATTATAGCAAACAAAAACTTTTCATAATGCAGACACCTAAATTTTCAGTAAGTTTCCATTTGCACTTTCGTACAAATGAAATGAACGTCCAACAAAACAGATGCCGACCCGGTAGATTCAGAGATTTCTTCATAGAAGTCTGGATTCGAATCCCGGTCAAGATGTTAATAGGAATTCACTTCAAAATGTTCAACTTTCAAGGAGCCAAAATGAACATAGAGCCAAAAAAAAAAAAAAAAAAAAAATGACGGATAATATCGAGTTATATTTTTTATTTAAAAGGACTTCACAGATCACCTATCCAGTTCCAATCTGTTACGTAGTCGCTAAGATAGTGGTTGGTTGATTTGGTTCTAATGAAGGGAAGAGGCCATATTTGACTAAGACAAGAACCAGACACAATGTCAAAAAATGAACATGCACATACCAGAAACGTTTTACTGATACAAAAAAGAAAAATACATTCAATATAAGTTGCAGGATCCGAACTTGGGCTGCCCACAACTCGCAGGCTGCAGCTTAGTGGACAAATCCACTGAGCCAGTCGGCATGCATGGGTAGTTATGTATTCAACTAAAATCGCACTGACTGGGGAAACACGACAGGCTATTGACGACAGTCGGGGTAATTTTGGTAATTTTTAATTAACGTCGTACTAGTGCAACACAACAGGCCATTACTGACTGTCTGGGATCAATCCTCTAAGATTAAAGATCCCATGACAACACCTCGTAATTTTGAACCACGGTCAGATGACGAAGCAACACCTGAACTGGCACCCCACTCACCAAACTTCCACACCAACCTAACCTCGACGGTCCGGGAACATACCCAAAGGGAAAGATCCGAGGGCCCGTAATTTTGAGCCACAGTCCCAGTCGCCATGAAAGAAAAATATTCTAAGTGTGTAAAAAACTCTGCATTTTATTAATTGACATGTTTCTGAAAACCCCGAATAATTATTTCACTTTGTTTCCAATTTTTAAATAAACGAAACTAATCATTTACGTCACTCCTACAGTTAGCAATTTTGACCATCAAAATTCGGAACTCAGAATATTCCAGTGACAAACGCCTTACTCATCAAAATGTTTTCCTGAAATACCTCAGATTAAGCGAGCCTCTGTGACGTAATTCTTCCGATTAGAACTTTCCGCAAAAGTCAAATGAGAAATGACATCAGCTGGCCGAACAGGCTATCGCGGCAGAAACGGATAATCGTGAAATAGCAAAAGAATGACGCAGACCATCACGACGATAGGAAAGGTGGCTCGACCGCAGCGCACGTTTTACAGAATAAAAACATTTTGCACATTGCGGCAATGGCTGCTGATCACTTAACCCGATTTCCGAGCAATCCATCTTGTTTCTTTGCATGTGATGTTGAAAGAGAAATTTTTGTAAAGGGTGGGTGTGTAATAAAAATTGTGTAGTTAACTGTAGAAATCTATAAAAATCTCTATAGAATGTTCCTAGAAATCTATGTACAGATATTCTATAGGGGTTTTTATAGATTTTTACAGACATTCTCTAAGGATTTCTATTGAGGTTACTTTATATTACTCTAATTGAAAAAAGGGTCATAATTCTATAGAACTATATATAAACCATATCTTCTATAGAAATTTTTATAGAATTCTATAAAAAATTTTCGAAAGTATACAGAGAGAGAGAGAGAGAGCAGGACAAAAAATTAAGCTAACCATGGCAAAATAAAAAAGTTAATTACCTATTTAGAGCTTTTGAAATCGTAATACAATTTGTAAATTAGAATATCGATAAAAAGCAATGAATAATTTTATTTAAAAGATATTTCACCGGAATCGGATCAATGACATGAAAAGATAAAATAAATCTGAGATATCACACAGATTTTACTTTTTTTTTCACAATAATTGTTTGTACATCTCATAAAGTTCCAAAACTGCCATAATGTTTATAGAAAAAGATAACCCATTCTTTACATCACGAATATACTATCTCAAAAGATAATAAATTATAATTTTATAGCAACACGAAATTTAAAAATTCGGAGTTAAGAGTCGATTAGCTTTAATTAAGCCAGTGTTACACCCGGATTTGATAATAGGCGCTCCTACGTCACTATGACCTAGGGTAAGATTAATTTGACTACGTGAAACAAGACATTTGGTTTCTATAACGATGACAGGAAATAAATTAAACAAATACAATAGCTATGTTGAATAAAACAAAATATTGAAAGTCCATTACTTAAAAAAAAACGCATTTTAGAACTTAAAAGCAATTTTGGCAAAATACATTACATTTTTTGTTCGAGTTTATTTAAATTATGATTGATAAACCCAAATGGCGTAATTTAAAAACAGTCTCGTTTATTTTGTGCTTCAGAAAATAATAAAATTACAGGCATGTCATTTACCTGAATATTAGAGAACATAAAATCATATTAAAAACAGCTTTTAAAGGGAAACGATTCCAATTACGTCTGTTTATTTAATGTTCTCAAACTAGTTTATTTGCTTGTTTTTAAAACACTTAAAACTAGTTTAGCAAAGAAATTTCTATTTTTCATATCTATTTCGTTATTAAATAACTTTTTAATTTTGAAGTAATTTTTCATTTCATTTCGAAGGCTGCGATAGCGCAGTTGGTGCAGTCGCAGATTAGCGACCGGACGGTTGCGATTTGGAGACTAGATCTAATCAAAGTCCGTCGCGTTCATGGAGGTTGGAGCTAGGGATGCGACATCGATGTCGATGTTTTCAAAACATCGAGGTTTAAAAAAAAAACATCGATGTATTTAACATCGATGTATTGGGATCGATGTTTTTGTAACATCGATGTTTATACTTGTCGATGTTTTTACGTTGTCGATGTTTTATTTTTAAATAAAAAAAGTACCGTTATAAAAATTTAAAAAATAACCATGTAGCATAATTTTCATAATCATCAAATTGAACATACTTTTAGACCAAAGTGACCAAAGGTGAAGGGTCTGAAAGTAAGGATACGACATCGATGTCGATGTCGTATCTCTCGATGTCAATGTTTTCAAAACATCAATGTTTTATAAAAAACATCGATGTATTGGAGCTGATGTCACATCACTAGTTGCTAAACCAGTTATAAGAAATGGGGTAAAACGTTTAAATACACTGAATTTTAAAAACATCGAAAGTTTTGGGGCGATGCATTATCAACATCAATGTTTCAAATTTGAACATCGATGTTTTGCTGTCGATGTAGCATCACTAAGTGCTAAACCAGTTTTAAGAAATGGGGGGGGGAAAATTTGAATTCACGGAATTTTAAAAACATCGATAGATTGGGGGGCGATGCATAATCAACATCGATGTTTTGCTGTCGATGTTGCATCCTTAGTTGCTAAACCAGTTTTGAGAAATGGGGAAAAAAGTTTAAATGCACTCAATTTTAAAAATATCGATGTTTAAAAACATCGATGTTTTTGGAACGATGTTTCATCAACATCGATTTTTTTAATTTTGAACATCGATGTTTTGCTGTCCATGTCGCATCCCTAGTTGGAGCACGTTAAATCTGCCATAACCTCAAATCTACTCACGGTGGAGTGTGGAAGTTTGGAGAGTGCCAGGTCAGTTGATCTCGTTATCTGACCGGGTATTTTATTCGTGACGTGTTGGTTGTTCTCATATATTTCCCTTCGTGATTGACCGTCGACAAATAGGGTTGCCAACCGTCCCAGATTGGCCAGGATTGTCCCGGAATTAAAGTTTCTGTCCAGAGTCCCAGTTGAATGTTAAACTGTCCCGGAATTTAAGAGAAAACTATCGACCGCTAGTACCTACACTCCAAAATAATTCTTTCTATTGCACATGACTTCGTGTCCTTCAAACGTCAGGTTCCCCCTACTATCACAATTCAATACTATATGTATTTACTCTAAGTGCAAAAGACCATATGTTAAAAATTCTTTTTTTTCTTTTATTACTGCTATATGTGCCATTTTGTGATTTCCATCTGGTGGCAAATTCTTATGTCATCAGCTGATCCAATAAACTAATAACAAAACCCAAAGTATATAATAGAATCAAATCATTAGGAAAAAATTCGTTTTTGTTGCTCTCCTGAAAAATGCAGCTTTTAGACATACGATCTTTTGCACTTTGAGTGACGATATAAATATTTGTTTTGCGCAATATGTCCCGGAATTGTCTCAGAGAAAGTTGGCAACCCTATCGCCAATAACCCGTGTTGCTCCAGTGCGACGTAAATTCAACAACCAGGAAGATGAAATTCCAGTAAAATTATAACTGCAGCAAGAAACCGTCACGTGAGGGAACGCTTTTAATATCTGTTTGATGAAACCTGTTTTTGCATCATTGCATACGCTCTCCCACTGAATGAATACGGGTAACCCAACACAGAGAGAGAGGAATCACGAGACGAAATGAGACGAGTCTCCTGCAAGACAAAGATCTACACTCGAAATCGAAGGAGCGTACATTTTTAAAAAGCCGAGTGCAGGTGTTTTCCATCGATTCTTCCTCTTGAATCATATACACAGACGATAAAGAATAAATATATGTGCAAATTTTTTTTGCACAATTTCAGCGTAGAGGTGCTTTTGTTACTGTTCGAAAACCTCCTCTCTTCTCCCTCTTTGACATTGTAATCAGGAGCAGGGATTACAGGAGAAACATCTGTCGAAGTATTTAAGCAAAATGGTACGTTGCTTTTCTTTATGATGATCGCAAATGGTTTTCAGATTACCTGGGTATGGTTTGAGGTGAGCAAGCTTATGAATAATCGAACCCAACTTGTGAGGTTTCTTCTTACCTTCTCTTTTGAGTATTTTAGTAGTAATGTGTCACTTAAAAATGCAAGTAATGGCTCTACAGAAAGGAGTTTTTTATTCGATTTTATGCGAACGCCTTATAGCAGGTGTTCTTTTCGCAACAGACCTTAGACATCAAAGGATTTCGAAGGTACAGCCGTCAAAAAAACCCGACTCACCCGATCACAATTGCACAATTTACATCACAGAACAAAACGGAAGGTAGCAATCGACAGGGATTAATGTTTTCTATAAATATCAATACTTAAAATTCGTCTAAGGGACCATCTTCATATTAAATTGTGTGCTGGCTCCGATTATTTCAATACGAAACCTCATCTTTTATCACAAATTTTGATTCTACACAAAATTTCATGCGGATTTTATGAAAAAATAATGAGAAAAACGGCTTAAAAACCCTCCATAAAAACCATTGAGGGAGCGTATAAATGTTCGAAATTCAGTCACATTATAAATATTAATAAAGATATGTAGTGGCCGTCACAGTTAATGACATATTGCAGGCGTCTTGGTACAGTCCATTTTGATGGTGACAAAGTCAGAATCCATTCTGACTGAATCCCAGGACCTTTTGGCAAAAATTTCTGCTTTCACTTTGTGAACAATCCCCAATAACGATAATAATCATCGAATTTTGCAAAAAGTCTCTCTGCGCTACTAATTATGCACGTAATGAGCTGGAATTTGGAATTGCGATGTTTCAGTAACAGTTGAATCACATGGTGTCAAAATTTGCCCTTGTTTCTATTCATAATATTTTATTCATAATATTCATATATTAATTTCAGAGGTTAGATTAAATGCCGACCAACCGATTAGCATTTAATGGTCTGCGTGCTGACATTTGAGTCGCATCAAAAAGTAACCTATCTGAATTTGTAATTGATACTACTATGTTCTGAAGAACACGGTAGGTTGGTTTTTAGGGCGCAAAGGGCAAATATGGCCACACTTAGCAAACAGTTTTTTTTTTGTGTTAAATAAATAGGCATACGCACACAAGGAAAATTTTACTGACGCAGAAGAGAAAAAATACACCCATGGTTTTAACAGGAATCTAGTCTGCACCGCCTACAGTTCGTAGTCTGCCTTCGCAGTGGGCAAACCCATTGAGCCACATTGAAGAATGGCCTCTTGTGGTATAAGTAATTATTAGTTACTGTTGGTTTTCGAATGAGGAATTAGTAAAATTTCGCATGCCAACGCAACCACGTGAGTTTTTGTTTTGAATTCTAAAAGACAGCTTTCTGATCGAGAAGTTTCTTTCATCGTAAGGAAGGCCAGTGTTGTGACATCAAATCTTAAGGTTGGGAAACCTTTCTTCTGCGTGAAGAAACTTAACACTGGTATACCAATTCAATTACATAGCGTAAGCCTACTCACTGTCGATCAGTCGATTTAGCCAAGAGAGTGATTACGCGTCACCCTTTATGGATTTGTGGACTTGACACACTTAGAGAGAAGTGATTCATTGGAAATGCGTTTAGCGTGAGTCGATCTCAGTTGTTTGCATTTCGTTCGATTGCGAAAAGTAATATGCAACTGATAGGACAGACTCCAGTAACGTGGAGCAACAATCTTAAGGGAATATTTATTCTTTGAAGACTAGAACTGGCGAGAAAAACAAAGATGTCTGAGAAACTTGTTAATCAAGAAATTGCCAACTGATTCACAATATCTTTAATCTGGGCCTAGCACCCAAAGGAAAACATATTTACAGTAGAATTAGTTTCTTGAATTTAAACGATCACAGAATTATTGAAAACTAGACTCTGCGTGGCTAGCTCGGTGTTGCTCGTGCCCGTGGTGTAGAGGATTAATCTGGTGTAAAATTATCCGCAGATTTCAAATCCGTTGAAATTTTTACTCTGTCTTTAACAGTCTAGGAGATAGAAAAAAAGAGTTCTGACTCTAGTTAAAAGATTTATCGTCTGGCTGGAAAATCATTCCTCCGGCAAAATCAAAGCGGAAACGAAAAAATAATAATTTTCTCTGCGTTCTGTCGGAGGAAAAAAACTAGGCATGTATCCAACGGCTGACGTGGCAAGGTCATGAGTTTAGAAAAGTCTAGTTTACGGTGTTTCTTCTCTCTCTGGTAGAAACGCGTTTGACGAACCAGGTAGAGAATAAAACTATTAAATTCATTTTAAAATCTTCTAGATTGAATTTTAAAATTTCGCCGCGACCCAAAATTTGTAAGAACTTCGAACTACCTGTGTGCCAAATCTCATTACTTAAGTGCCATAAAATCGTCAGGACTTTGCGGCCGCCAAAAAAAAAAAACTTTCTTTTATAATATTAGAGATGTCTTACTCAAATATTCTTAATACATCAATGGTAAATATATAAATTTCTAAAGTGTTTTTTATTTGTTCTTTCAAAGTGAACATTTCATTTCGTTTACTAGTAAATAATCGGATTTTCCTGACTTATCTTGTGGAGAAAAAGAGTGAAACACAAAAAGATCTAGGTATCCGGCAACCTGATTTTTCAAATTCAGGATTCCTTAAATCTCGAAAAAAATTCCAAATTTTATGATCTCTAATATTATGAAAGGAAGTGTTTGTCTGTTTTCCCTCTGACAAATCTATGGCACTTGGAGTAATGGGATTTGCCACTCATGTAGTAAAAATTTTTAGCAATTTTTGGGCCGCGGCGAATTTTAAAATTCAATCTAGAACATTTTTAAATGAAATTTAATTATTATTAAATGCCACAACATAGAAGATAATATTCAAAATTTATTCTTTCGTTTCCGTTTTCATTTTGCGCCAAGGAATGATTTTCCAGCAGACGATAAAAAACAAATAAACTTTTGACTGGAGTTAGTTAGTTATTTTTCTATCTCCTAGACCGTTAAAGATGCAGTAAAAATTTCAACGAATTTGAAATCTGCGGAAAATTTTACAAAAAATTCGGAATTTATCTAAAATTATGATTTTCTTTAAATAAATAATTTTTAAACTAAATACATTTTTTATACTTGCGCAAGAGATTGTGACGTCAAGTCAACCTTCGCGTTTCAAAAATAAGCTGATTACATTTCCTGCACTCTTACGATTTCAGCGAAGGAAAGCATAATAAATAGAAAACATTTTGACAGGCCTTTTTCAGTTCTTTTTTGTAAAATCGGGATCGTTAAAGATAGATGAAAATTTTAACGGATTTGAAATCTGCGAAAAATTTTATACCAGATAGATACCTTATACATTTGATTTTCTTTTAATAAATAATTTTTCAATTAAATATTTATATATTCGCAAGGGAATGTGACGTCACACCGATTGGATCACTTCTTAATTCGAAATTGGCCGCATTTGACAATGAGCGTTGCCCGTGGTGGCAGTTATCCAATAGGCTACGAATTCCCTTTTGGTTTGCGAAGCAAACCAACACCACGGGCAACTCTGTTATGGCTGTTATCCAACACGCTATGAATTCCCATTTGGTTTGCTTTGCAAATGGGAATTCGTTTTAAAAATAGAGAGATTTATTAGTTTTTTTTCTCAACGTTTTCGACCCCTTTTTTGAATTGTCACGGGCAACGCCGTGCTGGCCACGAATTGGCTGGTTCACGAGAAATTTAAATGCAACAGCAACGCTATTTAAACAGCTTTCGAAATAACAGCTCCTTTACTTTAAGATGGCCTCGTTTAAAGCGAATACGTTATAAATGCACAAGTATTCTGTTTAATAAGAATATAATCTATAATTTTTGGTAATTTGCTAAATGTGGATGTTAAGACCAAAAGTTGTCTTAATTTTTTTTACTTTTATATGATAGAATAGAATGTTTTCTTAGAAGAGAAAAACCTCCAGCACTTTTGTATTTTCAATTTATATCCATTAAGAACATTTACAATAAATAGAGTCAAACAATTTCTTTGGATGACGCAATGAAATTATCCGAAGCAAAACGCACGGGTGTGGTTTCTTAGGATCAATATTTCTGCTAATAAGGTTTTACTGACATCGTATTTACAAATTCACTTCTTTTTTATTCCTATCGAATTGCGAGATCACGTGTTCCATTACTCAGGTTACCATCTGTTTACTGTGCAGTGAACTTTTATTTGCTGAATGAATGAGAGACGCTGGAATGTATGTAAATACCAAGAACCTTTTTTCTTTCGTTTTTACCCTCTTATTACCTCACATGAATTCAAATTAAAATACGGGTTATTGAATTTCAGAAAGTTTCTTGGGATTAAAATTTCGGTGGTTCCGGTTTGGAGCAAGGAACAAAATCCTTTCTTGACGCATAAATTTATTTTTCAGTTATGAATTTATTTTTCAATAGAATAACGGATCCATATACGTTATTCTATTGGTCAATTAAATGATACGCTTTTAGCTTCGAAAAATAAAACTATGTTTTACACAAATTTGGTGAAGTTAATGCTTTTTCGATCGCGCGAAGCAATAAAAATTCGAATTTTGCTACCCCTTTTCTCTCTATATAAAAAAAAAAGTTACCGCCGCAGGATTGAAAACTGGGTTTCTTCGTTCGATTCTTAGACGGTTTCCCGAGAAAGTACGGATCAGAAAATTACGAAATTAACATGGTTTGTTCTTTATCGTGTTCCCTGGACAATTTTTGAAGATTTTTTTCCGATGCGGCTGTTAGTTTAGGATTTATTATTAAGTGTCAAAATAGAAAAAGCGAAATTTCTAACGCGAGTGAGTAAAAGACGTAGAAAGACGGGGTTGGCGAGCGTAGGCGAGCAGGGGGCGGAGCCCCCTAGTACTTAAAACATTTTGAATTGTGTTGTATTTTAGTTTACCGTAATGTGGTAATAATCTATTCCATTATTTTGTTCTGGAAGTTTTAGGTACGTTTCTAAAGAAAAATGTTAGTTCTTGAACACGAATGCTTCTGATTGGTTGTGCTTGTAGCTCTAAACAAAATGGCTATTTTGAAATGGAACCTCCTCTTACTCTTCAAAAAAAATACAAGAATTATCAGAGGCAGTGGCAATGTACAATCGCAATGAACATAAGGAGCACACGTTTCTACCACAAATAGTTTTTCAAAACCTAATGTCCTGATTGAGGGAATGTAAGTAACAACATGAGTGTAAGAAATTACAACACTGTAACTACTTTAACTACTTAAGTTTTCTGTGGTAGAAGCTAGCGCCTGTGGTCCTTTTCTGCAAACCGGAACGTCAGAGAACATCGCTGGAGCAGCAGCTGTTGTCGTCTTTCCGAACTTTTTGAAGGGCAGTTGTCAACTGTTTTGTGATGGTAGTTAGCCTACCCCGAGTGCCGTGTTTTTCTCTCGCTCCATATTGTATTCTCTGGTTCCTCTTTTGCGCTTGTTTACTTTTTCTCGGGCCTCTGTTGCTGCTGGAAAAAGTTTCTGAGACTTCAGGGTCGGGGTTAACGTTATCTCTTTCCTTGCAGATGCTGATGTAACATCGGAAACGCTTCCGCGAGCTTCAATGTTCACACAAACGAATGATGCCAGAAATAAAGTTTTCGAAATGTCTTTACCCACAATTGTGCTGGTAATTTTTACAATTCTGAACTCTCCCCACCTAACAAATGTTGCTATGAACATTATGAAAAGAGCTTACTTTTCGAGTGTCAAATTTAGTTTTTATTCACAACAAATGTAATGCAACAATTCAATTTAAATATGTAGCTTTCAAAATAACAGCCCGTCTGTACTTCATTATAGCCTCGTTTTTAGCGAATACATTAGGAATACAGATATATTCTGTTTAATCATAATAGAATCTGTAATTTTTGGTAGTTTGCTGAGTATGAAAGTTAAGACCAAAAGTTGTCTTCATTTATTTTCACTCTTAGACGATGGAATAGAATGTTTTCTCAGAAGAGAAAAACCTTCAGCATCTTTGTATTTTCAATAAATATCAAATAACCCTCCCAGTGGTTGTCCGACGAGATATCTCGTCATCAGCAAAACTGACCAGATCTTGATGGATGAGATGTCTCATAATGAATAAAAAAACTGACAGAATCTTGATCTCGTCATCATAAAAAATCGGAAAAATCTTAATGGAGGGATATCTCATCATCGGGAAATCGGTCAGATCTTGATGGACGAGTTATCTCGTCGAAACCGCATGCAGGGTTAAGAGCATTTACATCAAGTAAAATTAAGTAATAATTTACTAGGATGACGTAAAGAAATTATCCCAAATGCAATTTAATGAAAGGTAAATGACGATAGGAACATAAGAAACGCCTGTGTGAGCAGTGTTCACATAATGGTACTACAAATAAAGTTTACCTAATATATTTACGCACTATCTTACTATTTATTCTTACAAATTTTACAAGACACCTATCAAATGCTTCTTGACAGATATTTCAAATGGTCTGTCTACATAAACGTTGTTAAAATTTGATATGGTAAAAGTACAATAATTTTGGACTGCTTTAGTCCAATAAATTTGGAATAATTCTGCGTCCAATAATTTTGGAGATACAAATTTAAATTTGATGGTCTGAGATTTTACCACATATGGAGACTAAATTTTTAAAAGGGAAAAATACAACTACACTTTAAAGTAATTCAATATGTATTCTTGGTAACCATAACTGTTATTTTGGCCGTATTTCAAGCTGTTAGGAAGGGGGGGGGGTCATGAGTCGTAACTATGGGAATGCTCTACCGACATTTTTATGCCACAAGAGGGCGGATTAAACTGGAATGAAATGGATTTCAAACTAATGCAAACATCCACTGTTAGATCGGGGTTCGAACCCGGAACGTTAACTACTCACCAGGCCAGCTCTCACTATGGGAAGGGTTGTTTTTCGCATTCTAAAGTTTTCGTATACGATTGTGTGAATTCCGACTTTTATTAACGTTACCCTAGTAAAAAATGTGCTTTTTCAAATGTATTTTTAAGTGAACGTCAAAGTGAAAGATATGGCAGGAACTAATGTCAAAATGATAAAAAATGTGCAACGAACAGAAGAGAATGTACTCGTATATTTAAAATGTCTATTTGAATAACTGCAATTGTACATACATCATTGTTATGATAAATGAAATTCGTATTTTATTACATGCACACCCACCAAAGTGAAGAGGGAAGCTTGTTAGCGAGGCTTTTAATTGGAATGAACAAATAAATTGATTTCATCACGTTCTTCGATTCAAATGCGATGGAACATTGCATTGCAAAAATAATTTCATACCAAAGGAATTGCCGCGCTAATAATTCGTTAAAAGCAAATTTTGCTGTTATTGAAATAAAGACAAAATTTGAAAGAAAAATCAAGCTGAAGTCTACAAACTCCCGAAAAAAAGTTTCACACTAATCAAAATATAATTTTCTGAGACTCGTACAGTCTGTTATTATTATTCCCCTTTTGTACCCTTTCTCCGAATCAATCAATGCGAAAACTCAAAAACCGGCTCCAGTTTGGTTCTCTTTCACGTGACACAAAACCAAACGAAAACAAGTCTGCTGCCTCAGCGGAAGCTTCGGGGAGGCCCTCCGCAGCTGTGCGGGCCCCCTCCATGAAAGGAGTCACGTGTTCCTCCCCATGCAGACAAAAACCGTCGGGTTGGTTGAGGCACACTCCAATTCAGCCAACCCATCCGCTGTAGGAAAAAGAACTAATACAAGCACTAATGCTTGCAATTTGGGATGGAGAAGGCTGAATTGTGCGCTACCATCTGTACTCTGCCTAGTTTCAAATACATTCAATTTTCAACCGAAACGAATTTTATACTCCTACACATCGGAAGTCCAAGGTTTGGTTTGTTACTCAATGACTACTTATGGAAAGGGTACAAACGCTCACCAGGACCTCCGTGAGATCTCAAACACTACGAACAGACCAGGATTTGACAGGTAGGTAGTTGAATTAAAGTCGCACTGGAGCAGCACAGCGGTGTATTTTCGATGGTCTGGGATCCATCTGGAAGTTAACAATATGAGGACAACACCTACTTGCTATTCCACTGCTTTATCGACTGGGCTACCGTGGTACTTTCAATTCAAACGGATTTTATACTCCCATTGTCTTATACCTAGGGTTTGGTTTGTTGCTCTATGGTAATTGGGGATGTTTAATTAACATCGTACTAGAGCAACACTACAGGCTATTGACGACGGTCCGGGATCAATCCCCTAAGGGAAAGATCCGAGGACAACACCACGTCATTTTGAACCACGGTCAGATGACGAGGCAACACCTGAGCTGGCACCATACTCTCCAAACTTCCACACCAACCCAACTTGAGGACTTTCAGTCACGACAGATTTAAGGTGCACCAGCCGCCTCTACACCATACGCTTTTACAAGCATCCATGAACTGCCCGGATTCGAACCAGGAACCTTCCGATCTAGAGGCTAACGCCTTAACCACCAGACCGATGGGTCGGCGGATCTTATGGAACGAGCACCAATTCCACTGGGATCTCCGGTTCAAAGGGTGTTCCGAAACACCACAAACGGCGACGAAGGGATCAGGATTTGGATTCAGGGCGTCTAATTGGACCGGGACATACGGTTTCGAGTAGATTGCGAATCTCTACCACCATCCATGCATTCCCTGAGATTCAAAGGTCAACCATTTGAGGTGGTCCATCAAATGAAGGGTTAGGTTTTCATAGCACAAGGGCCATATTTGATCATGATGCGCCACCACATGTCAAGTAATGGACATACACATCCTAGGAAATATTTCTGGTACCAAGGTGAGAAATACACTTTGGGAGGAATCCAAATAAGTAGGCAGGTATTTTAATTGACGTTGCACAAGAGGAATACTAAGGACGACGGTCCGGGATTCAACCGGAAGGGAAAGATTCGAGTTCAACATCACGTAATTTTGAACTGGGAAGAATCGAACCAATGCCGCCTGAAACTTACAGGTTGCTAGCGCAGTGGTCGAACCTAATGATACACGGTGGCTCCTTCAATAAATCAACAACGCTTACGTTATAAGTTTTGTTCATCCAGAGAACACAATAACAGATGATGAAAATTAGCACGCAAAGAAAAAGGTCGGCCGTTCCCAACTTCTTTTTACCTGGAGAAAAATTCAAAACGTTCTCCAGGGGGAACTATTAGTAAAAAGTAGCAACGCTTCCACTTGTGAATTTGAAGAGTGGCTAAAAATACACCAGTGTATCAGAGCGGAATGACGCGCGTCTACCCGTCCTGAAATCTAGTTGAAAACCCACAGGCAACATTCGGAGAAAAGATGAAGAAAATAGAATCCCCCCCGCTGTACTAATTAGATAATGAATATCCAAGCAACCTCACATGCATGTATAATTCGGTATTTTGTTTAGTCTCGAACTCGGAATATTTTTTTTAGGTACCAACTTTGAAAAACGAGTCCACAGTTTTTTAAATTCCAGAGATATAATCTATTTCAACTCAAGAGTGTACCACGATGGATAAATGGTAAGCATCCATGTCAAAAAATAGAACAAGGTAAACAATAATAGATTTTGTAACAAATTTTTTAAAAACTGTATAATTCTTTGTCCGAAATTGATAGATAGAAATGTTGTCTTTTTCCTAGATTTGTTTTGGATCATATATTTTTTGTTCTCTGTAAATGGATGTTTTCAGCAGATAAACAATTAATTGAAAAATCCTTTAATGCATATGTAACTAACTATACAACCTAAATAGAATAGAGCTAATTAAAGCTTATAGCTAATAGACCTTAGATTGGGAATTGAATTTTTGGAAATAAAATTCTTTGAAGATTTAATGTTGACATGCTCAATTTCAGAGCAAAAGAGCATGAGCATGTCGATATGCGTTCGTCAAGTCTTTTCATCTCTCCCAGTTTTAAGAATGCGGTATACTCTTAAGACCTGAAAAAAAAAACCAGGAATTCAGTAATCAACTTTTTTATACCTAACAACTCTGCGAATAGGATTTTTCTGGTAGTTGTTTTCTCCAAAGAAAATTATTCAACCTCTTAATAAAACACATACGGTACCAATAAATAAACTTTATTATTTATTCCGGAAACTATTTCACTCTGAAGTTCGAAAAACTGCAACTGTTAGAGAAAAAAAAATTTGGAAAAGGAATTTTAAAAAGCTGCGTAGCGTGATTGTTATCGTTTGCAAGATAACACCGGCAGAGAACATTTTATTGATTCCGCGGATTTTTCCACCGCAGCCATGAATCAGAAGCCCGCTGGTCACGTGACGTGGCGCACGAAAAACAACAGAACGGATCGCCCTCCAATTGTTCTGACTTTCGAGAGCGCACTGACTCATTCGAATGAAGTAATATAAATTCCGGGGCACACGTAGTGCCAGGTTCGCTCACCTTAACCTTCCAGATATTTCGTATTCGAAAGCAGACGATTTTTTCTAGAACCACGATTCGCCATAATCTCGAAATCTTTTGCCAGAATTCCTTTGCAAACACGATCTCCTAACGAGACAGAATACAAACAAAATCTATTCTGGCAAAATGAATAGTTTTCTTTAAAAAAAAAAATAAAAAAAATAATAAAAACAAGATTGTTCTAACCGAACGAAACACTAAAAATATACAAGTAACCATCCGCATGGACAATATTTGATTAATTCGAGATCAGATTGAAGATCTGAATAATAGACGCTTGCATTGAGAGAAAATTATTTGGCTAGACAGGTGGAGGTATATTTTTTGATTTATTAATAAATAAGAGATAACAAATGCAAATCTAAAGTAAATATGGAAAACAAAGAAAATTTATTCTCCTACTTCAATTACCTTGGAATATATTGAATTGGAATTCGGCGTTTTAATAATTCTGCAATCCGATAATGTATTTCGAGTGTATTTTGTGATTCTACTGATAGTTTCTTTTTTCTTTAATAAAAAATCATAAAGATATCATTTATAGGCAGAACAACTTTTCTTAATCTCTAATCAAATAAGAATGAACTTGAACAGCACAATTTTCTTTTTTTGAAATTATCTAAACAAATTCTAACCTTTATATTGCGGTATAAGCTTGATCAGACTAACTATATTTCCTTTTGACGGAGTCTTTCTTAACAGATGGAAGCTATCATACATTCTCATTTGGCAATCTACTTATAAAAATAACAGGTTAATTGGTTGATTTGGTTTCATGGCGCAAAGGTTATATTTGGCCAAGTTACCAACATAAGACAAAGTTAAGTAAAAAATGTTGTGAAAGGAGGAAAAAATAAGGGATATGAAAGCAGAAAAAGAGGGACTGGAGAATAGAGTATTGGTATCAAAACGGGAAAAGATCTCTTGGTTGCGTTCCTTTACTAAATAAATAAATATCATGGGAAAAGAGTACTTCGGGCCATTTAAGTCCGTACATACCTAAAGGAGATTATAATAATAACAGGAGGTGGTAGTTGAATTAACGTTGAATTGTAGCAACATACAACGGGTTATTGGCGACGATCCGGGATCAATCCCAAAGGAAAATATACAAGAAATAATGCAAATAACCACTGTGAAAATTCCTAGATGTTCCGAGTGCAGTGCAGAGGACGTAGACGAGTGGCTGGTATGCGATTATTCGGACCCTGGATTCCAAATTCTAAGTGACGGATGAAGTCATTCAAAGTGTGAGAGAAGAACATCATTGATGATGACTCGGAAGATGACAAGGACATTGCTACTCAACCAGACGCGGGATTGTCAGCTAGTAAGGCGTTAGATTGCCTTGACACAGCGCTCAAATGGATGGAGCGGCAGCCTGAGTGCGACCCCCCATCCACCGTCAAGCGCATACGAGACTTGGTTGCACGGAAACAAGTAGAGACAGCGAAACATCTGACTTTGACCGAAATGTTCAAGCATTGATACATTGATACAAGAGTATGTAAGTTCCACACCAACCCAACATGAGGACCTTCGGCCATGACAGATTTCAGGTGCACCAGCCGCCTCTACACCACACGCTTACAAATATCAAAGCACTGATCCGGATTCGAACCAGGAACCTTCCGCTCTAGAGGCTAACACTTTAACCACCAGACCGGTTGGTCGGCATACGATGAGAGGGATTTTCAGTGTAAACAACCAACCAGACAGAAAAAACAGAGAACTTACTTCCACTACCCAAATGCTCTCGCATAATACATATCCGGGGTGCCTTAGAATTTAGTTTAATTTGTTAGAGTTTAGTTAGAGTTTAGTTTGTCGAGTTTAGCTTTTTGGGGTTTGGTCTATTTGTGGTTATCATATAGACAAGGAAGTCAATCTTGAGAATTACTGTTGGAAAAACCTGATGAATAACAAGCGAAACGACGTCACGTCCGATTTACAACAAGGACGTTCTACCGCAAAAGCAATACCACCATTAACATTTAACTGAGCCGCGGTAGCTCAGTCAGTAGAGCGTCGGGCTCGCATCAGAAGGGTTGTGAGTTCTGTCCTCGGCGGAGCCTGCAATTCTGATGATTGCGAGATCGGCGCTTCGACCTGGCTAAAGACCGTCGTGTTCACTAATGGTGACTGGGGCACGTTAAATAGATCGTGGTCACGATGTCCCCCATGTTCCCATACCAAATCAATACCTCTGGGGGTACCTGATCAGGGGGTTATCGGCCTCTGATTGGGATCTAAATTACGATATGTGTGAGTAAATGGATGTATGAAAGGGGCCTTCCTGTAAAAAGGATGTGGCATGTATGTCGAGCAAAGTCGGACTTCCTCCCAATGGGGCTCAATAACATGGAAGGCGCACCCCCTTGCCTCTTGCCGTCTTCGACGGGCCTGGCACTCCTCCGGTCTGCCAGTGTAGGCATAAGAAACAACAACAACCACATTTCGCTTGCCAGAGAAACGGTCTCTCAGAACAAACCTATGCTAATGGTTGTTTGCTTTGGGGTTTTATGACGCAAGGTTCATCTTTGCCCAAGTAGTGTAATACTTTTCTTCACGCCTGCCTGAATTGTAACGCGGTAAAGAAAACATTTGAAAGTCACGCGTGTCATCACGCGTGTCATATCTAATGTAATCTGTGGTGGTTTTTCCGTCAGCTCCCAACTGTGGGGTCTTTGGACAGTCCGAACACATGCTGTGTCATTCAGGGTGGCGTGCTCTATGTGCGTGGTCGTCTGTGAAATCCCCTATGGTGTTAAGATGTTCTGAGTATAGTTTTGTGAGTGAAATTTTGTGTGTTGAGTTCGTTTTTTACTCAGTGATTCATGAAAACAACTTTCACCAAGATGCGTCGGCACCAACTCTCGTGGGAAAAGGTTTGCCAACCCTGGTGTAGTAACATTGCCGCACCGTTATGTCACCCTGGCGGCTAATTCTGGAGATGGGTTACAGTCAACCTTCAGCAGAAAGAAACATCCTCCCCCAGTCGCTGGTTCACCGTCTGTGCCGTGCCTTGGGAGACGACAGTGTCATCCGGAATGCAGGGAGCTGTCCACCCTGCCTCGTTCGACTCTATTTCGGGACTCTAGAGTTTCATTCCCCCGAGTGCTCAGGTGCTCTTTTTTAGGCAGCGTTTCAGGGGTGTCCCGAACACACTTCCAACTTCGCTCGACACTTCCGGTTCCTATGCAGTTGACAGAGTGACGTGACGCGAGTTGGCTGGCTTGTGGGCGCGGATTCGAAATAGAAGGGGGTGTAGTCGTTGTCGGGGGCTGCTCTCCCCTTATAGAGCATATGTGAGAAAACATCCGTATATGGATACGTGTATTCGAATAAATCATTGAGGGGGCATCGAAAAAAGTGATGGCACTCGGAAAACGTTTTAGAATGAGTAGGTAGTTGAATTAACATCGCACTGGAGCAACACAACAAGCGACAATCCGGGATCCATCCCAAAGGGAAAGTAATTTGGTAATTTCTAATTAACGTCGTACTAGAGCAACACAACAGGCTATTGACGACGGTCCGGGATCAATCCCCTAAGGGAAAGATCCGAGGACAACACCTCGTAATATTTAACCACGGTCAGATGACGAGGCAACACCTGAGTTGGCACCCCACTCTCCAAACATCCACACCGACCCAACGCGAGGACTTTCGGCCACGACAGATTTAAGGTGCACAAGCCGCCTCTACATCATACCCTTACAAACATCCATACTATGACCCGGATTCGAACTAGGAACCTCTCTATCAAGAGGCTAACGCCTTAACCACCAGACAGATTGATTGGCACCAAAGGGAAAGAACCAAGGAAAACGCCGCATAGTTTTGAATAATGGTAAGATGAGATGAGAACATCCGAACAAGTAACCACTATCCATACTTCCGCACCACGTCAAAATGAGGATACTTGAAGCCACTACAGATTAAACGTGCACCTGACCCCCTGTACATGACGGATTTTGGCTGCACCTAGTTTCGGACTCGCAGCTCTCCGATTGATAATCCTTTACTTCTCAAAATCAGGTTTAATGGGCTATTCAAGGTTTGATACTAAATGGGCCTATGTCTTTTACCCATTCAAGCGAGCGTAGTTGCGAATCGAAAGAGACTTTGAGTACCCGTTCAGCCAAGAAACGCGAATCCGTGAACAATTTTTTTGCAGCGTACCGTCCGAAATTAGAATTGGAACCTCAATTTACCTAAAGTTAACAGTCTAATACTTGTTTCAGATAGAAAACGAAGAAAAAAATCCAAATACACTCATGTCCATAAATTAAGGATAATTCAGAATCACACGGAAATCGAACTCTAAAGTAAAAATTTCACCTGTAGAATTATGACACGCATCTTCAAGAATAATATCCAAATTACAGGAAGCCATCAGTTGACGCCGATAATACGTCACAATGACGAGAGCGTCAGAGAGGTGTAATAAGGAATGGTAGCAAAGAAGTAAAATTGTTCACAAGCGTTCTGTAAGCCGCTCAGTGCCACAACCGAATAGTTATGGCACAGAGGACGCATGTCGATGATTTCTTACGTGGTAGAATTATCGGCTGCCTGGAATGTGGGCGTACTCTAACGGAAGTTTCAGTGGAACTTGGTATCGACCAAAGTGTCATCTCTAGGCTTTGGCAACGATTCCAAAATGATGGAAATGTCAGTAGACGTTAGAGTACAGGTCATCCCCGAGTTACAACGCCGAATGACGACCGGTATTTGGCAGTAACTGCAAAAAGAAACAGACGGAGCACAACATCCGACCTTTCACGTCAGCTATCTTCAGCCACGGGTACGACAGTTTCAAGGCAAATCGTTTACAGACATGTTGGACTACATGCTCGCAGGCCTGTCAGATGTGTTCCGCTTATGGCAACTCACTGTCGCCAGCGGTTAGCCTGGAGTAGAAAACATTCAATGTGGACATCGGTCACAGTGGGCTTGTGTGATGTTTTCAGACGAGTCCAGGTTTAGCTTGCAGTCTGATTCGCAGCGAACGTTCATATGGAGAACGCACCCGCTACCACCAAGACAACATCTTTGAACGACACCGTAACGGAGTGCAGGATTGCTCGTTTGGGGCGGAATTATACTGGCCTCCAGAACAGATCTACGTGTTCAAATTTGAACATTGAGAGGCCAAATTTATCGGGACATCATTCTGGAACAACATGTACGTTTGTTTAGGGGTGCCATGGGCGCAGAATTTGTGTTTATGGATGACAACGCCCGTCCTCACCGAGCAAACATTGTAGACGAATGCCTTCAATCCGAGGATATCACCCGTATGGAATGGCCAGTATTCTCACCTGACTTGAATCCGATGGAGCATGTGTAGGACATGCTTGGCCGACGAGTTGCAGCCCGTCAACCACCTCTTACATGTGTACCGGTACTTCGGAGAGCATTGCTTGCTGAGTAGAGTAATCTTCCCCAAGATCAGCTCGATAATTTGATCATCTGCATGCCTAGGCGTTGTACGGACTGTATTCCATGGTCTGGGAGACATACAATGTATTAACCATCACACCAACCATGTGATGTCATGTTAAGTTTTTGTAAGGTCGATATTTTTTGTAATTGCTCCAGTGAGCAAAAATCGTACTTTTTATGAATGGTATCATACATACACCATCTTTTTTGTTCTTTATCTTTAGTTTAATAAATGTGCTTTATGAATTAGTCACGTATGTTTTGTTTCAGAACCTTTATTTGCCGGAACTGGCATTATCCTTAATTTATGGACATGAGTGTACAACGAAACTTCGATTAACCGTCGGGACCGGGATGGTTAATCGAAAAGCGCGAATAACAGAAATACCTTAAAACAACCTACTCCATCCATTGCAATGAACGAATGATAAAATATGCACGTTTAAGAAATGGAAATACACTGTACACATACATCTCAACCCTAGTAGAACAGAGATACAACTCAAAATAAAATTATATTTTGCAGTTTTGGGGCACTGTCATGAAAAGAGGCAAAATTATCATAGAATGTTATTATTAGAAGGCAAGGTACGGTAATTTTAATTAACGTCGTACTAGAGCAATACAACCGGCTATTGACGACCGACCGGGAACAATCCCCTAAGGGAAAGATCCAAGGACAACACCAAGTAATTTTGAACCACGGTCAGATGACGAAGCAACACCTGAGCTGGCACCCTACTCTCCAAACTTCCACACTAGCCCAACGTGGGGACTTTCGGCCACGACATATTTAAGATGCACCACCAGCCACCTCTACGCCATACGCTTACAAATATCCTTACACTGATCCGGATTCGAACCAGGAACCTTCCGATCTATAGAGACTAACACATCAACCACCAGACTATTATTATTAGAAACCCATGCCCATAATTTAACCAAATTTTAGGCAGAAAACAGCAATTTATACTATATTTACAAACAAAAGCGCAACTTGTTTTCCTACTATTTTGGAAAAGCAGCTTGAGTTGTGACATTATTCTTTTAGGGGTGCGACATGTGTTTTGTTTCACAGAAAAAAAAAACAATACAAAATTTACATTACTGCCGCTCAGCAGTGAAGCAAGAGAGGACGATTATTCGTGGCAATCTAGTTACTATACATAGAGTACAGTATATATGTATGTGTATATATATATATGTAAGATTCGTGTTGTTCTGTTTGGCAAGGTCTATATTAAAGACTTCGAATCTTACAGCACATTGACATTTAATGAATAAATATCCACAATTATTATGTACAGTTGAGTTATATTTTAAAACAGTTCCGTCATTATCTGCAGCAGTCGTCTCTGCTCGGAAAAAATACGTCAGCTCTCAATGGCGTCCAGGGGAAAAAGTGTCTGTTCTATTAATTTTCTCGTAACTGAATACCAGAATGTGAATGGCTCGTGACAGTCTTGCCTTGCATTCCTACTACAATGCAACTGACTCCTACCAGTCTCGTTGCTCTTATAATGAGTTATTTCCAGACTAGTAGACAACTACCGTTGTCTAGTATTCCTACATATATGTCCAGTATATATGTGTCCGCACTAATAACTTTTAATGTTTAATTAATTAACTTTCAATAACAGACTGACGGTTGACATAAACTGACGGTTAAAAGAGTGACGATTAATCGAAGTTTCACTCTAATCCTACCACCATATAACCCCCACGACACACGAACGTTCTAAAATAGTAACTAATTCATGTTCTTACGACAGTCGGTGTTTACTCCCATACCATTGTGCAAGCGAAATGTCAGTTGTTCCCCATTAAAAGGAACTCTTTCATTCATTCTCAAGAGTCCTCTGGTAGTAGGATTCCGAGTTAAAAGGCATTCCGTTAAAAATAGCTCCGGTGAAAGCTCGGTGATTCTGGGAACGACGAAAAGCCAGACAAAGGTTCGGGCTATGAAATCTCATTGCGGTGGCCACTTCTGGGATGGAGCTTGAAAAATCCAAAGGGCACTTGATGCGATTTGAAGAGCTTCTGTGTGAACTATACATATACGAAAATCAATCGATATTTGAATTCCTTGTTTAAGTTTCTTTCGCTGTTCGTGATGAAGGAAGTGGGTTGTTTGGGCGGTTCAGGGTGCAAGGGCAGTATTTGTTGGGGCGTGAAATGTTCTAATGAGTTCAAAGTAGAAAACTCAAGTGTGCGAACAAGAATAAAATAGTTTATTTAAGATCCAATCTTTCTCGACTGGGAGAAATCAGAAAAAAAAATTAGCATACGTATCACCTTTTTATGGTAGCAGTTCATAGTTTTACAAAAAGACATCTGCTTTTAAGATCCAATCTTTCTCGACTGGGAGAAATCAGAAAAAAGAATTAGCATACGTATCACCTTTTTATGGTAGCAGTTCATAGTTTTACAAAAAGACATCTGCTTTTAAGATCCAATCTTTCTCGACTGGGAGAAATCAGAAAAAAAAATTAGCATACGTATCACCTTTTTATGGTAGCAGTTCATAGTTTTACAAAAAGACATCTGCTTTTAAGATCCAATCTTTCTCGACTGGGAGAAATCAGAAAAAAAAATTAGCATACGTATCACCTTCTTATGGTAGCAGTTCATAGTTTTACAAAAAGACATCTGCTTTTAAGATCGTCAATCTACTTATGCATCGAATGCGATCAACCTAAAACAGTATAGATTAAATATACAAGAATGAAAACTTATTCTCCCGAACAGCACCTTCATGGTGGAGGTTTTGTCGCAACCGAACGAACGACCAATATTATCAAACTCAACAATATTTGGTCAAGCTGCGCCAAACACAAGAAGACGTCAAGTAAAAAATTTGAAAGGGCAAAAAGAGGAAGTCTGGAACAACGTAGTGGAATCAAAGCAGGAAAAGATCGATTGGGTATTCCGGGAGCACGATCTCTATGTTTACGAAAGACAGTAAGCCCGATGGAAAAAGAAAAGATTACTAGAGTACTTCGGGTTAATGAAGCCCGTACACACTAGTTAGGTCACTAGTCCTAACACACTACTGACAATGTCAAGTAATTCATACACACAATTAAAATTTAGCTGGCCCGAACCCGTAGCTTACACGGTACACAGACAAAACCCACTGAACACAAAGACGACAACAGAGATATCTTGAAAAGGTACAGACGAGGAAAAAATAATGATATCTCTATTTATGGGTATTGTTCAGAGAACAGCAAATTTAAAGATACCATTGGTAAGAATTTTGTAAATTAATGTATGTAAAATTCGTCGACATATAAAATTGCTTGAAGTTCATAATTTCCAATAACACCATGTATTTATTCATATGATTTTATAGAAGACTAGGGGGATCCGCCCCCTGCTCGCTTACGCTCACCAACCCCCGATTCCAAGATTATCTATCCAAATATCCAAAGATTCCGAATTTTTTATGACCAACTTTTGATCGCATCGAACTTACTTTATTAAACAATTTAAAAAATAACTATACCGCAAGAAAGAATACATTCTGAGGTATACTGCGATATTTTTAAAATTAAAAACTAATGGTAATAAGATATAGATATGACAGTTTAAAAAAAAAAGTAACGAAAATGTCCCGTATTTCAAAAAAATATTATCAAGAACCAAATTGAAATTTCTAAAAAAACTCGACGAGCTGCAAAAATTTACGTTGAGATGTACTCTTTAAAAAAAACTCACGGCTTAAGACTGAATATGTGTATATGTTTTAATCACTCGCGGAAGAAATTTCGCTTTACAAACTTTGACACTTTATAAACCTTAAACTAATAACCGCATTAGAAAAAGATCTTTACAGTTCTCCAGGGAACACAATGAAGAACGAACAATGTTAATTTCATATTTTTCTGATCCGAACTTTCTAGGGAAACCGTCTAAGAATCGAGCTAAACAGCACAGTTTTCAATCCTGCGGCGGTAAGTTTTTTTTTAATATAGAGAGACGTTATTTCTTACCCGAATTGTGTCTTTGAATAAGTTCATCTGTAAACGGAACAAGATTAAAGAACAGTTAGCTTCGAATGAGGGTAATTATTAATTTTTAATTAACGTCGTACTAGAGCAACACAACGGGCTGTTGAAATCGGTCCGCGATCGTACGACGTAATTTTGAACCAGGGTCAGATGACGAGGCAACACCTCAGCTGGCACCCCACTCTCCAAACTTCCACACGAGCCGAACGTGTGGACTTTCAGCCACGACAGATGTAAGGTGCACCAGCCACCTCTACACTATACGCTTACAAACATCCATGCAGTGACTCGGATTCGAACCAGGAACCTTCCTATCTAGAGGCTAACACCTTAACCATCAGACCGGTTGGTCGGTGCTTTGAATGGGGAAATACATACAAGCGGGTGGTTATTTTGTGATAGGTAATGGTAATGGTAATTTTAGTTAACGTATGAACTAGAGCAACTCAACGGGCTATTGACGACGGTCCGGAATCAGTCCCTTAAGGGAAAGATTCGAGGACAACACCTCGTAATTTTGAACCACGGTCAGATGACGAAGCAACATCTGAGCTGGCACCCCACTCTCCAAACTTCCACGCCAACCCAACGTGAGGACTTTCGGCCACGACAGATTTAAGGTGCACCAGCCGCCTCTACACCATACGTTTACAAACATCCATGCCCGGACCCGGATTCGAACCAGGAACCTTCCGATCTAGAGGCTAACACCTTAACCACTATACCGGTTGGTCGGCCAGTCCGATCTGGATAAGTATCCAAAGAGTGGACCAACCCCGATGTTTACCTGGATTTCAGGGCCAAATAAGGGGACACTAGTTCCCTGGGGCTTTAAATAAGATGCATTTTTGTACTTTAATGTGCAATAAGTACAAAACGTGCAAGGGAAAAAACAGAAAGTGGCATACATTTGTACTAGTTAAGACTTTTTTTTTTGACTAATTGGAATACATAATAGCATTTTGAGAGTAGGGCCCCTTATAAGAGACCTCTGACTGAATAACAATTCTTTTGGCGAATACGTCCGAGAGGGCCTCCGTTACAGCGGACAAGGTGGATTGATTGCTGTATTTAAATTATATCTATATACCTTTTATATTATAGCATATATATTTATGTATTTAAATCAGTTTTAGTTGCTGCTGGATGGTAATGGTAATGGTAATATTAGTTAACGTCGTACTAGAGCAACACAACGGTCTATTGACGACGGTCCGGGATCAATCCCTTAAGGGAAAGACCGAGGACAACACCTCGTAATTTTGAACCACGGTTAGATGACGAAGCAACACCTGAGCTGGCACCCCACTCTCCAAATTTCCACACCAACCCAACGTGAGGAAACAGAATCCTTTGAACAATTCTATAGTTCATTTCCTTAGTAATTTTTAATTAACTTTATACTAGAGCAACACAAGGGCTAATGACGACGGTCCGGGATCAATCCCCTAAGAGAAAGATCCGAGGACGACACCATGTAATTATTAATCACGGTCAGATGACGAGGCAACACTTGAGCTGGTACCCCATTCTCCAAACTTCCACACCAACCCAACGTGAGGACATTCGGCCACGACAGATTTAAGGTGCACCAGCCGCCTCTACACCATACGCTTACAAACATCCATGCCCGGACCCGGATTCAAACCAGGAACTTTCCGATCTAGAGGCTAACACCTTAATCACAACACCGGTTGGTCGGCTGTTGCAGGATGCATGCACTTTGAATAATATTATACTGCTTTCCGTTATCCTATTTTATTAAATGCATCCCGGCTACTCCTTGACAGGCCTTCAGCCTTTTAGTGGCTGGGCTATAACCTATTTGAGGGATCCCGAAATCAACTTATGTCAAGAGGACCGGAGTACAAATGTGTGGGCCTGCTGAATATGCGCCTGCTTCAGACAGAATCGGGCAATTCCGTTTTCTTTGTTGGCATTAATCCAACGCTTTTTTTTGGAAATGGCGAATTCTTAAATTCTGGCGTTACTCTGTTCCCGATACCTCTTTTTGCCTCGTTTCACGACATTTTGTACTTGACGTTGTCTGGCCCAATTCTGGCCAAATATGGACCGTACACCATAAAAGACAACACAACCAATCTAAAATTCTGAAGAGGTTAATTTTTATTTATTGACTTTACGATTTTATTTATGACTCATTTCGTAATCACTGAACTATATTTAAGCGCTCGATTTGTGCGAATTTACTGAATTTATGGAGAGGTTTTTATCCGTGTCAGCGATTTCCAGATGCGCGGAACTGTTGTCAGGAAAAAGGGAACGCGAACTGTCACTTCATCTATCAAAAAGACTGGACGAAATAATTCCTGCCAAATCGGCACTAAATAATCAAATCAGGGAGACCAAGTGGAAACAAAAAAAAAGAATCCGCTGTCTGCGGGGTGATTCAGAAACGAAATTTCCCTCAACTCACTCGATCAGCCAAACCAGTCTGGAGTTTTTAATTGTCCATCTCCGACTTTTTTTGAAACATTTTTCTTGCTTCGTTTCAATACCTAATATGAAAGCGACACGATGATTGGATTCGGGAGCAAGATGACATCGTGACCTGGATACGGTTTCCTTCGTTTTCCCTTTCGAAAACTTAGCAGACCGCTTTTCTGCTTTTTTTTTCACCTTGCCTTTTCGGCTGTTGCATGGCCACAGCTGGTAGCAGCCATGATCATAAAAGGCGAAGGATCGGGGTTTCGGCGTTTTCTCTTACCTACAGCCCACCAGTGCCTCACTGCTTGGCTGACAGAGAGATTGCGAAAAGTCTGGTTTTTGCATCGCCGCCTGTGCTTTATTTCTTGTAAAGCATCGCGTGATAGTGCTGTGAAATGGTTACAAATTGCTGATATCAGTCGCGTTAATAATATTCGGTTGCCGGCATGACAACGCTTGGAAAAAACACAAAAGATTATTATAAAAGCAAACACAAAATAAAATTTTAATTTTTTAAACAAGAAAAGTATTTTGAAAACAGCTATATTCTGTCTCAACCTTTAGACTACGGCCGATACAGCTGCTGTACTTTGATCGCGTCAAGAAAAAAATGTAGACTACAGCAAGTACGACAGTTGCACCTTAAAAGTTACAAGAATCGCGCCAATATAGAATTTAGACAATGGTAATGGTTATGGTAATTTGAGTTAACGTCGTACTAGAGCAACACAACGGGCTATTGACGACAGTCCGGGATCAGTCCCTGAACCCGTCAAAGGAAACCGGACTAATCTGGTCAACCCCGTGACGAAATTTCTGAAAATACGTTTGATACACATTTTACATGAGTTATACATCCTTTTGATAATAGTGATTCTATATCCTTTTGAAAATAATGTTAAAATATCCTTTTGATAGTACATTTAAGACATGGGCCGATAGGGTCTACAGGATTTTCCCTAACTATGTTGCATGAGATATAGAGGAGACGGTCGATTGGTATTGGCGATTTATGGCGTCTTGGTAATTTTAGTTAACGTCGTACTAGAAGAACACAACGGGCTATTGACGACGGTCCGGGATCAATCCCCTAAGGGAAAAGACAACACAACGTAGTTCGATTTATGGTGTCATATCTGGCCAAGCTGCGCCAAACCAACCAGACACACAAGGTATACAATATCAAGTAATAAACATATACGCACAATGAAGGCTTTACTGACACTGAAGAGAGAACTACACCCACGAAGGAATGCACTTGACATACATCGAACATGCCCCGAAAACAACTTGAAAGTTTGCTAACGCAGTGGGCATATATGATCATTTGGGGCTGCGATGGCCCCAAGAGACGGAGACCAAAATAAGATAAAGCAATGTGATAAATGAGAGAAGGGACCGAAATACAAAGAGTCAGATATAAAATAATAAAGAGAAAGGTAGTACTTAGAGAGAGACACCTACAACTCTCAGATTGTACAGTGGGCAAACCTAGAGTCACGGAAGCCCAGGGATCTGCAGGAAAATAACGTGTTATGGACATAGTTGGACTTCCTTTCGTCATCTGTAGGTTGATCACAAAATCGGTTGCCATTTCCTATCCGTTTGTAAGCTTAAGGTGTAGAGGCGGCTGGTGCACCTTAAATATGTCGTGGCCGAAAGTCCTCATGTTGGGTTGGTGTGGAAGTTAGGAGAGTGGTGTACCAACTCAGGTGTTACCTCGTCATCTGACCGTGGTTCAAAATTACGTGGTGTTGTCCTGGGATATTTCCCTTAGGGGATTGATCCCGGACCGTCGTCAAAAGCCCGTTGTGTTGTTGTAGTACGAAGTTAATTAAAGATTACCAAAATTACCAGCTTCAAAACCTTTTTGGTGTATAAATCGTTTCGGTTTGCAACTACATTTTATGCAAACATTTCATAAATTGTTTCTGCAAGTTGAATTCTAGATTGGTGATTGGTGATTTTTTTAGTTAACGTCGTACTAGAGCAACACAACGGGCTATTGACGACGGTCCGGGATCAGTCCCTGAAGGGAAAGATCCGAGGACAACACCTCGTAATTTTGAACCACGGTCAGGTGACGAGACATTAATAAACTTCCTACACTTTATGCGGAACGTGACGAAACCCTGCAATTTTATATATAGTACACTTGCAACAAAATATAATTCTGTTTAATGTGTAGAAATATTTATTTATAGCTGTAAGAAAATTCAAAATGTGTTTCCCATGAATTTGCTTTGTAATAATTGGTAATTGGTAATTTTTTGTTAACGTCGTACTAGAGCAACACAACGGGCTATTGACGACGGTCCGGGTAATGGTAATGGTAATTTTAGTTAACGTCGTACTAGAGCAACACAACGGGCTATTGACGACGGTCCGGGATCAGTCCCTTAAGGGAAAGATCCGAGGACAACACCTCGTAATTTTGAACCACGGTCAGATGACGAAGCAACACCTGAGCTGGCACCCCACTCTCCATCCCTTAAGGGAAAGATCCGAGGACAACACCTCGTAATTTTTTGAACCACGGTCAGATGACGAAGCAACACCTGAGCTGACACCCCACTCTCCAAACTTCCACGCCAACCCAACGTGAGGACTTTCGGCCACGACAGAT
The DNA here is from genome assembly GCA_947359465.1 of Metellina segmentata. Classification (NCBI taxonomy): domain Eukaryota; kingdom Metazoa; phylum Arthropoda; class Arachnida; order Araneae; family Tetragnathidae; genus Metellina; species Metellina segmentata. Next base: position 117,172,189 of record OX375873.1, read on the forward strand.
TTAAGGTGCACCAGCCGCCTCTACACCATACGTTTACAAACATCCATGCCCGGACCCGGATTCGAACCAGGAACCTTCCGATCTAGAGGCTAACACCTTAACCATTTTTCCGGTTGGTCGGCGAATTTGCTTTGTCATCTGATCATGGTTTAAAATTACGTGGTGCTGTCTTCGGATTTTTAACTTCAAATTTGATCTCCGACCGTCGCCAGTAGACTGTTGAGTTGCTCCAATGCGACGTTAATTGCAATACCTACCTTCCTACCCTTAAATTTGCCATTCTAGGTTGCAACGTGTTTAGAAACACGGCGCGGATCATGATAAAGTTTCCACGTTTGGTTAACTTGGATAGTTTCGGGCTGGATTACGACGCCAAACACCTGCGCGATGCAAAAGGCAGAAGACAGTTATGTTATTTGCGACTCGGAAGCACAAAACAAATGTGAAGCATTAAGTAGAAAAAAAGCGGGTATGCGGAAGAAACACCCTTTATGCGGAACGTGGCAGAACCAGGCCATTTACATGGAAGACGGAAGAGTGAAAAAGCGGTGCTTCGGCATCGAAAACCAAAAGAAATGTGATAATTCCCATTCTTCGGGCACAAAAAAAAATGTCGGAAACAGTCGCAAATCACGTGGAGAAAAACGATAACCCGAAAACAAGCGACACGAGAGAGGGCTTGTGAAGGCACTGAGCGAAACAATTCAATTAGCATCTCGCCATGAAGTGAAGCCACTGAATCGATGCACATTGGGGTTGGTTTACGACCTGTTTGCCGACTCCCGAAAAAAGAGCGTGTCAAATTGAAATTCTACGACGTGGTCTGAAAGCGAGTGCTCATGCCCCCGTCAGGGATGGAGGCTAATCTTTCCGAGGTGGAACAAACGGAATTCCACACTGCAAAAATTATCCGTTGTTTTTACGGACTTTTCCCGTATATTTGACGGTTTAAAGCTGTTTTGTTGACAAAACGGTTTTTTACCGTTTTTCACTCTAGCCTTTATACGGTTTAAAACCGTCAGTTCAAATTCGAGTTCTCGTCATTACGGTATTGCTTTGCGTACGATAACTTTCCCTTTTCTTAAATCATTTTAAGATTATTTTCTACACTTGCTCTTATTTTTCAGCAATTATTTTATGTTTTTGAACATCCTGTAAATAAAAGTGCGATTCGACTTTTATTTAAGCTTTTCGTTATTCATCAGTTGGCAACCAGGTCGTATTGTTGTTTGGGCGCCATTTTTGATCGACGAGTGCTCAAATAGTTTCAACTCTATTTATCAGGTGAGCTTTTACTTACTTTTCATGCTCCTTTTGTTAATTTTTAAAAATTAGATTCTTACCGTAATGTCTGTGTTTAAATGTGAACTCTGTAATTTCAAAACAAAATTAATCAAACCCTATGTTGTCCTCTGGAGTTTGCATCGAAATCACGGAGTAACATTCCCTTATGGTGCTCAATCTTGCCATCTCTGTTTTAAAAACTACAGGTTGTCCTAAAAGTTCCCGTACTCCAACTTTAAAAATAATTATTGCCCGTGTTTTTTTTTTAATTATTGAATTTTATCGGCTCTTTAATTTTTATCGTTTCATTTTCTTTGCACTCAAGTTGTTCGATAATAAAGTTCCACGTCATTTTGTTCTTCATTGCAAGATGAATTTCACGCATTCAGAGAATTGCGCTGTTTTAAACTTATTTTGAATGCAAATAATTTTAGCGACATAAATATCCAAGTGATGCAATACCGAGTAAATATGGATCATTTTAAAATTAAATAGAAATTTGACAGTCAAAACTTATTGAAAAATAAAATTAAAGTTTTAGAATTTATTTTATGTATTTATGTCATGTTAGTGCAATGAAGTTGTGCAACTGAAACAGGTCAAGACAATATTTTAAGCAAATTAAAGCCAATTTTTTATTTCCTTAAAACGTGGAGGTGACGAGATGTTTCAGATTCATCTAACACAATGTAAATAGTCTTCAGGTATTTAATCAAAAATGTACTATTCATGAGTATTCATTGTCAGTTGTTTAAAAATGGCCATAACCTCATCTTGAACTGTTGCTTCACATTCTTCATAGGAAACAAATTTGTTTTTAGTGTCATATCATCTCGACATGAAGCGGATCTGGTAAGAAGCTTGAAAACATTCAATGACATTTGCTACATAATAGCAAACACTCTTTCTACCAAATACTTTGACAATTACATATTCATTAAATGCATTTGAGTCGGGTCGCAAAGATTCAGACAATGAGTAGAATGACAGAACATTAAGTTTTTCACTATTTTCAATTTATCTATGTAATGTGATTTGGTCATGTGAATCTCTGAAATGCACATGTTGTATCTCCCAAAATCAACATGTATCAGTATCTCATCTGTTCCAAGGTTATCTTTAGGTTGAAAATTGACCTGTATTGATGGGACTATGTTGCAAACATGCTTCATGAAGTAACGAATCATATCATTAAATTTATTAACTAGCGCTTTGACTTCTATTTCAACTTTTGATTTGACCACTTTCTTAGCTGACTTTTTTTTATTTATTTCACTGTAAACTTCTTTCCTCTTCCATTGCTCAACACATGTAATCATTTATCTCAACATGTTTGTTAATGCACTTCTTTCCAGACATTCTTCTTCACTTTTTACTACATCCTGACAGCAGAGATTTAACCATCTAATCTAAATCATTGTAATTAAGAACTTTGAGGCGTTTTAATTTTTCAAAAGTTAACAAAACATTTTCATGCTTTTCACATGCACATGTTTCTTACATCAGGTTGCAATACCCAACAGCTTCATCTGGGTTAACTACTCCACTCTGTTTGGTGGAATATTAATTATTTTTTTTCCTTCAAACAAAATTTTCTTGTCTTTTCAACCTATTTTTTTTGCTGGGCCCTCTTTTATGTCGTAAAGTTCTGGATCATTTTTAATTCTATTTCTTTTTTGCTAAGACTCCTTCCAGACTTTCCTAAATTTGATTATATCAGATTTCTTAGACATGGTACCAACTAGGCCAGATTGACATGATACCAACTGGTACTATGTCAGAAACAACAAAGAGAATTTCAGTCTTGAGGATACTTAAATTTTCTCCTAACTCAATGGCATATTTTTAAGGAAAAATTAAAAGATTTTATCAGCTCACATAATCAGACCCAAAGTTACAAGTGTTCAAACATTGTAAATCAAATAAAGCTGTTAGGCTTTATTCTACAGGTTCAAATCAGAACCAATTGGCAAGTTAAATCGGTACTGGTTAGAGAAAAAATAATTGGACTGCTTATTTGTTTACCCAAGATTGTTCTTACTTTAATAAATAACCATTTATAATCACTATTTTACCATATCATTGTACAAATTCCTGATAAGAAATATTTGCTCACCTCCATGGAGGTGAAATTTCAATGGTTGGACCACATTTATGCCTAACCTAAAACAATCCCAGCCATGTGCTTTGATTTCCAGATTGTTTTGTACATTTTCTAACTATATGTTGTTGAAAAAAGTTCAGCAATAAATGAAAATATATTAAGTTAAAAAATGCCATGGCAGTGACATTGTTAAAAGAACTTAAGAATTTTCTGAGTGCAAATATAAGAAACAGACAAAATCATACTTGCTATTGAGTCAAAGATATCTTACAGTAAAGATGGCTCGTTAGAGCTTCTTTTAATTACACTTTCAGACATGTACTGCCTTCTAGTAGACTTTTTTAAAGGTTATTTACTTTTTATGCAGAGCTGACAAAAATAGTAGGGACAAAATAATTTACTGATTTTTCAACATTAAATTTAATGAAAAATATAATAATTTCTGGTGCAATGAAATGAAAACTGTTAACAATGAAACTATTAATATTAAATACAGCTATTAAATAAAGGAATTTTTATACTTTTTAAGTTTCAACTATATTTCTTAACCTAGAAACAGGGTTAAGAACAGCCACGGAGGTGATATTTTCCATGTTTAATTCACTTTTTTAAGTATAAATATGCAAATATTTATTCACTTGAAGATATCTGATGAAAATATACCTCAATTAAGATCTATTACTATTGTATAAAAATCAATTGACACATGAAATTCATAAATAAAAAAAAAAAGACGTGACTCAAATTTCCACTTAATTTCAGAATGTTCCAGATACAGTATATCAACTTAATCAACAATTTTTTGGAATATTAGAAGTGCATGAAGAAGACTCTTGGTTCCAACAAGACGTTGTAACCTGCCATACAAGTTATGATACCACTGGCATGTTTCAAGATTTTTTTGGCGATCGACGACTCATCTCAAGAAACCATTGGCCACCTCGTTCCGTCATCTACACATTCCTGACTTTTTTTCTGTGGGGATATTTAAAGAACAAAGTTTATGAAGATAATCACCAAACAATAGGTGATCTGAAAAGTGCCATTACTCAAAAGATACAAGAAGTCATTCCCAGCATTTTGAAAGGTGTTTCTAAAAATGTGTGTAAACTACTTCAGCTTTGCCTCCCAAGAAAATTGCAGAAATTTTAAACATTTACTATAAATGTAAGTCCAAATTTTTTTCATTTATAAGTGCTTTTCACCATTAACATAAAAAATATTTGTTTTAAAGTTTGTTGATTTTGTATAGTAAATTCCCGAATCGTCAGTACAGGAACTTTTAGGACACCCTGTACAATTCATGTTTTTCAAAATCATAAATTTGTCAAAGAAATGTGAAGAATTGAAGGCACAATTGTAAATTGCAGTTTAAGTACATGCGAGAACATTACTTTAACTGATTTGTCGCAGTTAATTTCTCACATGACATTTATTAAAAAAAAGGGTTGGGTGCTATAGTGTTTGATTGTATTTTTTAAATTAGCTTTAACCCTTAACTGCTGTGTTACAAACCGTCTCGTGACTAGTGTGGAGGGGTCTCTCAGACCTCACTCACAAAAGTGTGTATAAAGTTAATTCATATATATTAATGAAAGATTCTTTAGATAATTATTATTTATACATTTTAAATTTAGATAATTCAATTCTTAACATGAATATATTTTATATTACTATACAAGTAAAGTAGATTCCATGTCTCTTCAGGCTCAGCTTTCGGAACTAATTTTGCAGGACATTTCAACCCTGGAAACTAAAACTATGTTGTGGTTTTGTGTTCTAATGGCACGATTAGGTTCTCCCCCCCCCCTCCCAGCATCCCATTTGAAGTTTTTTTCCCCGTAGAAATATCCTTGTGAAGACGCACTTGAAATGTCTTCATCTGCATAAATTTCCGAATCCGTTTCATGTTTGCTTTCAATAGTATCCGAAATTTCACTGTCCCAGTACTCTATTTCCGACCAATTATCAACAATATCCTGAACTTCTTTTTGTGCTAGATACAGAGGTAGTTTCTTAGTAAAGTTTGTTACCATTTTAGACTCAGCTGAAATTCCATACTCAAACAGACTATTTCATTCAGCAAGAACACTAACGCAAATGCTGTGAAGGGTCTAAGAGACCGTGGGGGAAATGCAAATAGTGTGAAATACGAAATAGTTGGGACATCCAAACCAGTGTTGGAATGTGGCTTCTCTTGGACGTAGTAGGAAGGTACTGAATAGGACATTGACCAATATTCACTTTGAGAGGTGGAAACGACCTGTCACTCGGGGTCTGTGAGACCCATGACAGCAGTTAAAGGTTAAATAAACTTGTTAAACTTTGAATAAAGCAAAATCACTAAAGAATTTTTCTTTGTCCTACTTGTATTTTACAGGTGTTTTCTAAGGATGAATCCTGATAAAGGATCCAAAGCCTCCAAAAAAAGAAATCCATGAATCAAAAAGCTTTGACCTTATAAAATAAACTTATGGACTTTGAATGGTGTTGAACATTTCATTGAATAGATATGAATATTAGGTATCTTGATTCTGTTAATTGCATCAAAGTTATTCTATTGTAATCGTGGTTTGATGAACCCTGATTATATTTGTATTTCTGTTTATTGTATATTTTTGCCTGCTCATTTTGTATTACTTAAATTATATATGCAACAAACAAATGTACCTCACAAAACATTATGTAATTATCGTGTTCAGCACAGCACAGTGTATAATGTAACCATATTTAAAGGTGTTTTGCTATTTAATAAAAGTTATCAAGGTTTCTTAAATGAAAAGCTCCAGAGTTCTATATTTTGAAAATTTATCACTGTTGACATTATAAGAAGACAACAATATTTATTTTTTCATTTATACAGACTTTTTTCTACATGCTTATATAGTTTGTTACTTAATAAGTATCCTCAACATGCATATTGAAAAATGATTTACTTTAATTTTTATTATTCTGTATAATTGAATAATATTCTAGCATAATTTAGTTAGATTATTTAATTTAAATGTTTGAACATTATTGAAATAACAAAAGTAATAAATATTATACAGTGAAACCTGTCTATAACCATTCTGTAGGGACCTAAATAAAATATTGTTATAGACAGTATCGTTACACACAGATTTCACTGTATATTGACAGTATTATGAATAAAAGGTACTGTGTACAGCACAGTATTTTTCTTTAATTTATTTGCTCTGCAATAGTTCTATACTATTTTAAAAGATGACTTTATCATTTTATCCACACTTCGAAACTAAATTTCAGAGAAAACCCATTATTTTGTGCGCAAAATTGTTTCAACTGTATAGCTGATATTTACATTTTTACACAATTTGTAAACCTTATAGTATTTAGTGTAATTGCATTATTTTGTGGTAAAACCATATTCACTGCATAATTGCAGCATATTTTTTATGGTAACTGGTTGTAACTTCAATTCCATATGGTTTTGTAAACAGTTATAAACTAAAAACTACAGTAAACTTGTTCTTGACTAGTTAAAAATAGTTCTGATTGCGAAATTATACTGTATTTTTTATGGTAACTGGTTGTAACTTTCACCGATTAAATACTTTTATGTAAACAATTGAAAACTGAAACATACAGTGAAAACTAGATCTCATTGTAAAAAACAGTTGCGACTACAAATTTACTTCATAACTTTTACGGAAAAAATGTGATATATGGCAAAATACCGTTGTGAATACGGTTTTACTTAGTAACTTTTACGGGGGAAACTTGGTCTTATATGGGGAAAACCGTCGAGAATACGGTTTTACTTCGTAACTTTTACGGGGAAACTTGATCTCTTATGGGAAAAAACCGTTGTGAATACGGTTTTAATTCGTAACTTTTACAGGAAAAACTTGGTCTTATATGGGGAAAACCGTCGAGAATACGGTTTTACTTCGTAACTTTTACGGGGAAACTTGATCTCTTATGGGAAAAAACCGTTGTGAATACGGTTTTAATTCGTAACTTTTACGGGAAAAACTTGTTCTCGTATGGTAAGAAACCGTTATTTCTACGGATTAACTTCGTCATTTTTACGGTTAAGCACAACCAACCCAGCTGCCAGTTTAAAACCGTAAATTTTACGGGATTTTTTTTACAGTGCAGAACCGGAGAATGGAGAACGAAATCGGAATTGCATCAGGCCTGCTTGTGGTCATCAAATCTCGGAATTCTGCAGATATCTGCTAACTCATGCGCATTTTTGGTGAGGGGCAATGTGGACATCAACTTGAGCGCGACCGGGACAAAAGAACGAACTCTGACCGATGTGGTGTAACTATGATGACCGAGGCCTGATTCACGTCAATTATCTTAAGCACACACCAATAGGTGGAATTCCTTTCAGACTATCGGAGGAAAACTTTGTGAAAGCAAATGTTTTTCCGTTAGTAAGAGTTATTTATCCAGTGTAGATGATTAAATTCTTTGGAATTTGGAACACCATAGCCTTGTTGTGTTGGCATAAGGTCCAGAAATGGACAATGTGCGCCCAGCACGTAGCCTGGTTGAAAAAGTAGCGGATTAGCAACTGGAGAGTTGCGAGTTCGAAAGACACGAACAGGGCTGTGGAACGTTAAAGCTGTCGTAGCTTCAAATGTACTCACGTTGGCCAAGTGTGGAAGTCCGTAGAGTGGGGTGCCAGCTCAGGTGTCGATCTCATCATCTGAGCGTGGTTCATAGTGACGAGCTGTCGTCCTCGGGTCTTTCACTTTGTCCTAAACGTTGCCAATAGTTACGCGTTGCTTTAGAAAGCGACGTTAATATAATTCAACTACCGACCTACCTACCTTTAGATTGTGTATCGTGAACTTATAAATTAGGTGAAAAGTGCAGAGAATAATCACAAATTTTGCACGACTGATGAAAAGAATACGAAACTTGTTTGAAGTTTTACGAAACCTGGGATTGGTTAGGTATTTTATGCCGCTACTCATACTTAGCCAAGTAGCGCAAAATGTTAAGTATATAGGCATGCAAACAAGGTTTGGGTTTTATGGAGCTGTTCCAAACAACGTAATGGACATACACAAAGTTTTCTGACACAACGTATGTAGTTGAATTAACGTCCATAACGCAAGGTCCATATTTGGCCAAGCTGAGCAAACCGCAAGACAACGTCAAGAAAAAGAGGTTGGAAGTTGAACAAACGTCGAACTGGTGCAACACAGTGGGTTATTATTAGTGATGATCCGAGATCAATATCAAAGGTAACGATCCGAGATCAATCTCAAAGGTAACGATCTGAGGACAACACAGCATCGTTTCGAACCACGATCAAGAAGGGGACACCTGAGCTGGCAATCCTCTCTCCAAACTTCCACACTACGCCTTCGTGAGGACATTTGAGGCCTCGACAGATTTAACGTGCACCATGCCCCGTGTACACGACTGTCTTTGACTGGACCGAGTTTTCGAACAGTCAAGTATAAAGAACATACAAAACAAAGTTTTACACAGAACAGAGAAAAACACTCAGAGTAAGTGGAACATTTTCCAAGGTAGGTTTGGGATGATATTTTTAAATAATGTCGCACTGGAGCAGCACAACGGGCTACGGACGACGGTCTTTAGTTGGATTCGAACTCTTCGGGCTACCGCGGCCCCAAATATCAAGATAAATCACTTTTTAATAAATATTCCCGAAATTTCGCCCCTTTTAAATACTGGCACTCTTCCTCAGCTACGCCACTGTACGCGGAAAAAGAAAATATGAGGAACACCGCTCAAAAGTCCCTCTGAATCGCCTCTCAAGGAAACTCCTCACTTTTCTGCCTGCTAAGATTTCCAGAAAACAGCGCTCCTCACTCCAGAGAGCTAAATTTAGAAGGAGTGACAACGACGGAACTCGACTCGGTTCGCTCCTTTGAATGAGGGGAGCCCTTCTGAGGCGCACTCATATTTAAGATGCATCGCTTCATGACCCGCTGTATTTCTGTCACTAAGCGCGTGCCAGGGCCTCGTGAGTTTAATTTTGTGCAGCTTGCTACTTGCATGAACGTGTTATTATATTTATTAAGCACTCACAAACCACACATTTGCAAAACTAAGAGAATTCAAATTTCTGAAAAACTAATGGACAGATTTTAATGAAATTTGTTACGAATACACAGTTATGACAGAGAGATGTACCATGTACCATACAAAAGTCATGGTACGTAGCAGGATTGTTAATAAAGCTCATCAGAGTAAAAAAAATGGTAATGATAATTTTTAGTTAACGTCGTACTAGAGCAACACAACGGGCTATTGACGACGGTCCGGGATCAGTCCCTTAAGGGAAAGATCCGAGGACAACACCTCGTAATTTTGAACCACGGTCAGGTGACGAAGCAACACCTGAGCTGGCACCCCACTCTCCAAACTTCCACGCCAACCCAACGTGAGGACTTTCGGCCACGACAGATTTAAGGTGCACCAGCCGCCTCTACACCATACGTTTACAAACATCCATGCCCGGACCCGGATTCGAACCGGGAACCTTCCGATCTAGAGGCTAACACCTTAACCACTATACCGGTTGGTCGGCCAAGCTCATCAGAGAAGGAATGTCCAAAATCCACGTTGCGAGATCGAACCAAAAATGAGTCGAATAGGGGGTATGGTCCCCTCTGACATAGTCAGATAGGTCGCACAGCGCGACTGCATTCTGGATACTAAGGCAGTTGAGGAGTCCCCGTGGCAGTCGGTCCCACTCCTGCAGCTCCGGGATGGATCTCGGAGGGGGACGGCCAGATGCAATTGCCCTCCCAAGAGCCTCCCAGACATGTTCTATAGGGTTTGGTCAGGGGATCTGACTGGCCAGTACACACGCCGAATATTCTCACTTTCCAGATAAACGTCGATCAGGTGAGCCCAATGTAGACGAGCGTTGTCGTCTATGAACAGGAACCAAGGGCCAACTGCGCCACTGAAAAGTCAAACATAGGGCTCCGAGATCTCCTCTCTATACTGCATAGCAATCAGGGACCGTCAGTTAAACACTTGAAGGGGTGTGCGGTCGGCCAACATGATGCCTGCCCAGACCATGACACCTCCGCCACCCTAGTGGTCCATTTCCCTGATGTGGGAGGGATGATATCGGATCCCAGGCTCTCTCCAGATGAGGGTACGGTAAGAATCAATATCCAGGCTGAATCTCGACCCACCTGTGAAGATCACGATGCTCCAATGAAGTCCGGTCCAAGGCTGCTGTTGTCTGCACCATGTTAAACGCGCTCTCTTGTGTGCTGCAGTGAGCGGGACGCAAACAGGAGGTCTTCTGGCATAAAGCCCTCTCACATGAAGTTTTCGGGCAACAGTAAACCGTGAAACTCGGATTCCAGTGGCAGAATGTAACTCACGTGAGAGTTGTGAATCTGTAGCAGTCCTGAGGCAAAGCGCTCAAAGCGCCAAATAATGATGATCATGGGTCGTCGTGACTCTACGACGACCTTGTCCAGGTCTTCTCGATATAGATCCATTGCCCTGAAACTGTTTCTACAGATCGAGCTCTGTCGGCACCTGCACTTGTGATTGCCCTGACTCAAATCTACCGACGATTCTCCATCTCATTCCGTCATTCATACGTTCGTGGCTACTCATTTTACCTGATAGCTTATAAAATTTGCCCAATCTCTTTCTAGAAACACAGCGAGGAGAACGAGCACACGAATTACGCAAAATGCCTCGTGCGTTTATCATCCCACACGTCGGTCAAAGCTCAGCCCACACGCACGTGTACGCTTACGTATTCAACACTAAATTTTTGAATTCTTCTTCGTCGGCATAATTAGTACCTTTGGTTCAGTACTTTTTGTAAAACTAAACACAACGTGTAAGTTCTCTTAATTTTGCACACGAGTGTCTATCAATGAATGTATTCCTTATGCAGGTGCAAACTGTAAGTATGATACAGAATGCGGTCAGAATTTGGTTCGGAAGATAAGAAAACGGTAGGACTGTAAAAGAGTTGATCCGTGTTCTTTGCACTTTTGGATCGCATTGTCCTTAGTTTGTTAATATATGTCTACATGTTTTTTTACAATTGTACGTCTCCGCATAACAGATACTGCGCTATGGACCAATTTATCCAACCCTCAAAATATTTTTACTCGGCCCACAGTCCAGATGTGGCTTTTCGAACATTTTTATTCGGCCCTCCAGCCAGATAAGGCGCTGCAAATGGATTTACCCAGTCTCAGAATGTTATAGACTTACTCCGCCTTTATCTCTTCTCTTTTCACCCTTTAGTCTTTGCCTCACTACTAGTCATATGCTCGTAGGTGCAAGATACGCGGTCTTCTTCAGACACCAACTTTCGGTCAATGCAATTTCTTGATAAGCACCCCTGGTTCAATAACCTTTATCTTAATCCTTACCCCAAGCGGGGTCATTTTTAACTATTCATTCTTTCACGAACCGCGTAGAATAAAGAGCTCAGAGTACACCCACTTTACACTCAACAGCAATGCACCATCATGTAAATCAGTGCTCCCCAACCTTTTAATCGCTGCGGACCGGATCAACGGTTGAAAATTTTAACGCGGCCCACTGAGGGAAGGGGGGGGGGGCGTTGATTGTTTATATTTTAGATTGTTTTGATTTAATAATTTTAATTTAACTGTATATAAACATGCCTTAAAAATAAATTACATTTACACCAAAAAATGAATATGAAGTGATTTAACATTTTAACTCACTAGAACGCTAAATCAATGAGAACCCTGAGCTTGTTTCTTTGCAACGAGACGGTTTCATCTGGGGGTAATAGGAGACAATGACACCCGAAGTGTGTTGCTTATGGTCAGTTTATTCCGTTGTTTTGTTTTGGTTGCTGTCACTGCAGAAAACCCAGCTTCACACAGATAGGTTGTCGGAAATGGCAATAGGGATTTAAGTGCTGTGGTGGCAATCTCAGGGTATTCCGCCATGACTTTAATCCAGAACACCGGCAGAGTTGTTGTCGCGAACGTAGTTTTAAGGCTGCCTTCATTTGCAATCTCCATCATTTGATCTTCTTCTTGCACAGACATGCTAGATTCGCCTGATTTGTTGACAAATGGGTTGCGGATCCATTCCTTGCCACTTCGTGGGTCTTTTGTGGTTGGGAAGTAGCGCTCGAACTCTTTTAAAAGCAAAGACAGCTGATCGTGCACCTTTTGGGAGAATGAATGTTTAGGCTCAGTCTCGCCTAAAATACCCGCTATAATGTCTGAAACATGTCCAACGCGCTGTCCCCACAACTTCAGTTTGACTTTAAATGCAGCTACTTTGTCTGCCAACTTGAAAACAGTTGTCACATTTGTCAAAATTGGAAAATACAGCCATACAGAATTCAGAAATCATAATTGAAGCTCTAGTAACAGAATAAATTTCAAGTTCTGATTTACCGCCTCCTAATTTAAGTGGACATTTCATAGATAAGAACCCCACAAATCTGAGAGAAATACACCACAGTAAATAAAATGGAAATAATTTAATGTTCCTTGGGCGGCCCGGTACCATTTGATGCACGGACCGGTACCGGTCCGTGGCCCGGGGGTTGGGAACCACTGATGTAAATGACCAACTTTATTGAAGAACTTAAATTATTTTTATGAAATTTCTACTTCTTCAATTTGTGATCTCTTAGGGGCACGTCTTCTTTAGGCTTTAACAACACCGATGTATCCGAGTGATCATTTTAGATACGAGAAGGTTCCTGGTTCGAATCCGGGTCCGGACATGGATGTTTGTAAGCGTATGATGTAGAGGCGGCTGGTGCACCTTAAATATGTCGTGGCCGTCCTCACGTTGGGTTGGTGTGGAAGTTTGGAGAGTGGGGTGCAACTCAGGTGTTGCTCCGTCATCTGACCGGGGTTCAAAATTACGAGTTGTTGTTCTCGGATCCAACGAGTTGTTGTCCGAAAGGGATTGATCCCAGAACGTTGTCTATAGCCCGTTGTGTTGCTCTAGCACGACGTTAATTAAAAATTACCAATTACCCAGTGATCATTTCTTTTCCCATGGGGTGTCTGTTTCTACTAAACATAGGTAGGTACAATGTATTTAAATTAATGTCACACTGGACCAACACCAAGGGCTATTGTCGACGGTTCGGGATCAAATCGGAAGAGAGAAAGATCCAGGACAACCCCTCCTAATTTTGAATCACGGTCAGATGACGAGGTAACACCTGAGCTGGCACACCACGCTAACGTCAGGACATTTGAGGTCAAATCAGATTTAACATGCAACAGCCAAAACAACATGCCCACCAAGATCTGGTCAGTTTTCTCGAGACATCTCTCCCACTAAGGTCTGGTCAGTTTTCTTCCAATAACGAGACATCTCAATCACCAAGACCTGGTCAGGATTGCTCATGACGTTACATCTCTGGGACAATCACCATCTTCCTTTCTATTTCCAATTACACCCAAAATAAAATTCAAAACAAAAAACCGGAAACAGTCGGCAAGTCTGAAAAGCGGAGCCTGCCGATCCGGATAACCTGTGAGCGCAATCGCAAGCGGATTATCGCGTCGTCTTCCCCAGTGCACCACAGACCCAGAAGGAGAGTTCAGTGTCCCGGGGAGGAAAAGGAAATCGCGGCTGAGAGAGGATCCCGGGCATCCTGTGCGATCCCAGAATATCGGATACACATCTCGCTACACATCGCTTCTTCCCTCGACAACAGCAACGTGACGCTTCGTTTTCCAAGACTCGGGTTCGGGACACTTAACAGTCGACGGATGCGTTTACCATGCTTCGGGTGAGATCGGGCTCAAGAGGTTGGGTCTGTCGGTTTCTGCGACACGAGTGCTAAGTAGACGGGAGGTTGTCTTTCACTTGTAACGTACTCGGCAGAGCGGATTGCAAGGAACGAGTCGAAATGCGACTGACAAAAACATTTATTCAAACAGGAATTTTAATAGCTTGCATTTTAATTTTAGGTTATGGTCAATGGTGGATTACGTTTTGTGGCTCAGAGGCCACATTTGGCCAAGCTCAGCCAAACACAAGACGAATATCAAGTAATTGACACGCACACAGTTCGCTAGTGTTTATTTGTTTGGAGGTTTTATGGCAGAAGTGTCAGATGTGGCCAAGCCGCGACAAACACAAGAAAAACTTCAAGCAAAAATCGTAGGGGGAAAGGTATCGAGGAAAAGAATAATGAGATGAAAACAGACCATGATAGCTTAGATTGTATCTGCCGTGGTAAAAGTATACCGTGCATGGCAAAATGGCACGATCCAAAATCAGCGGCACATGTGGTGCACCTTGGGCTATAGATGACAGAGGCGAACGAAGGCTACGGAGATGCGTTCGGGCGAATAGACGTGCAACTGTTGAGTTGTTTTCTTGTCTTTTCATGCTGCCTTTATCTGACAGAAAGTGAAAGGAGGGGAGGTGTGTTCACAATTCACATTCCTCCGCAGATATATCTGAAGTAGAATTAAATCTTGACACTTACAAACCATTGACATCGAACAGTTTACTATATCTTTCTGATCTTAAGTACAAACAATTAACTCCGTTTGTATCTAAATCATCACAAATGCGACTTGGCCTTGCTTCAATTGCTGTGGTTGCCAACAGGTGTGGAGTCTCGGACCGGGCTGTGGATGCAATTGGTTCAAGTGTTCTTCACGATGTCGGTCTCATAACTAGCGACAACAGAAATTTGATGTTTGACAAAAACAAGCTGCGAAGGGAAAAGGCTAAAGTCAGAAAGGATTTAAAATGTCAAGCTTTAAAATGAAGCTCAGGCATAACCGTTAAAGGGGCTGTATTTCGTTGGTCGTTAAGATTCTACATTGATAGAAGAGAGAGTAGATACTAAAAGATACACGAGAAAAGCAGAAGAGGAACATTTATCTCTTATTGAAGAATCGGGTTCACGTTACATTACTCATTTGAGTCCATCATTTGGCACCGCAAAACTGAAAAACTGATTCTGACTGGAAACTTCTTCATTGGGTAATATGTCTCCTACATTTTAATAAACTAACTCTGAGGCATTTGTTTAAAACGTTGGAAGTGCCAACAATTGGCCCAAAATCATATTTTGGTAATATTGGGAAGGCGCTCCTTACATGTGAAACTTTGCCAGTGACAACTTTCGCAATTATTGACGGCGAGTTACCAACAACTTATAGACGTGACTTAAGTAAGTATCAAATGTACTTACTAGAAATATCTCAAGCGGTACGATTGGGTAATTGTTCTGATGTACTGGGTATACGCAGTCTTGGTCCATTATCACAATCACGCTGACTAACAACAGCGAACAGAGTTCTAAGACAATATGTTAGTACTCCAGATCTTTCTTTGAAGTTGAAACAAATCGCTGAGTTTGTTATAAAAGTTTACACTCCAAACTGGTTTAATATGAAGTCTAAATACTTGCTGAAAGATGGAGTTAAGCATGTGTGAAATACTATTTTTAGATCCAGGTATTTATCTCAAGGACGTCGTTGATGGAGTAATTTGTCGAAATTCGCTTTTTGCTCATCCTGAGAATATCTTGCTGTGTATGTTGAAGGATGAAAGACCACACATCAGAGAACTTGCTGCACGATATAATTAAGTCTAGAGAGTCATCTTCCAATGAAAATTCAATACCTGTATTTCTCCCCCCAAAACTGAATTTTGAAGCTGCTGACTATACGGAATTGATTGACGGGTCATCAATTACTATTACTTCTCCCTAATCCTCCGTGATATATCCACTGCCGTATTTAGGTCCATTGTGCGTGATTAGAAAAATCCAGAATAGGACTTTGTTCACTTTCCATGCCACACACAGGCAGTTGAACGGTGTGTAAAGTTAGTGACAGAAGCATCAGCTAAGGTTTAGGGGTTTCAAAGTAGAGACGGGTTCATTAGATCCACATTCTTTTTCCGATCAATTATGACTCAATTTGAACATATGGCTGATTTCAAGCCTCTTCCTGCTGATTAAGTGTAAGTAAACTTTTGGTATTGGCATGTCATTTCATTTCTATGGTTACAATATTCTTAACAAATAATATATTAAGATATTGCGACTCAGCTATTATTTAATAATTTTCTGGGAATATAATCAAATGTACAATACAATACAGCAATAAACAGTGTTTGTACCCATCTATTTTTCATGTTTGATTTATTTCTATAACACATAAAAAAAGTGCACTTTTCTTCAAAAACTGCAACATTTCAATTGCGATACGGAAACAGAAGATATTATTCGAACGAATAAATATTTTACACCTTTCTTATTTAACCCAGCGGGCACTTCTTCCGCACTATTAGAATATCTATATTGAAAAATAATTATATTTGCTACGCCGAGTAAAAATTGCAAATTTTTACCCAAATTTCCAAAATCCAAGTACGATGCGGGGGCAGAAGATATTATCCAACCAAAAAAATATTTTACACCGTGTTTATTGAACCCAGAGAGAACCCTTTCCGCACTATTAGAATAGCGATTTCGAAAAAAAGTGTTTTTCCGCCCCCCCTACTGCGCATGGGCCTCCGCAGCAGACCCCTGGTTAATGCACCTATGCTGACTGCTGTTCATCGGCGACGAAGGCTGGAATTTGCACGTCAGTACCGCAACTGGACGTCCACAGAGTTGCGACAGGTGACTTTTCCCGATGAATCACGTTTTATGCTGCATCGGACAGATGGACGTTGGCGTATACGGCGTGAAACGTCTGAAAGCAAACACCCTGCAACAATTGCCGGAAGGATCAAGGCTGGAGGAGGGAGCATTATGGTTTGGGGAATGTTTTCCTGACATTCACTGGGTGCACTCATCATGGTAGAAGGTACGATGGATCAGCACAAGTACGCATCTGTCCTTGCGGACCATGTCCACCCCTACATGCGAATTATTTTCCCTCAGAATGATGGTATATACCAGCAGGACAATGCGAGGTGTCATACAGCTCGCTGTGTATGTGCGTGGTTCGAAGAGCACCAGGATGAGTTTACCGTACTCCTCTGGCCAGCAAACTCACCGGATTTAAACCCAATCGAGAATCTGTGGGACCACCTCGATCGGGTTGTTTGCGCCATGGATCCTCAATCGCGTAATCTAGCGCAGCTGGCCACGGCACTGGAGTCGGCATGACTAAACATCCCAGTGAACACCTTCAGAAACCTAATTAACTCTCTTCCTGCACGTCTCGCAGCGGTCCGCTCTGCCAAAGGTGGTTATTCTGGCTTTTGACAGGTGGTCACATTAATGTGACCGGTGTGTGTGTATATATATTCTCTATACAAATATACACCGTTTGACCAATCGAAACAAATTTGGTACACTTATACTTTAGAACACAGCGGAAAACACAGGTTATTTCTTTACTGTCTTCAGACCCGTCTGTAGTCATAAACATTGACACACAGGTAGGTCCTAAAAGTGTCCCTCGAACTCCCAATCTAGTTAATATAAAATCTCGTTTGTTTTCCTGTAATAAATGGATATGGACAAGAAAACACGTTCTACAGGGTTTGTGTATTTGAGTAAACAGAGGGAAATTTCGCGGTCATATTTGAAACCCGATCAACGTCGGGGGCTATTCAGCTAGTGTTACTATAAAGACAATATACCCCGTAGGAAAAGGTAAGATCACAAGAATACCTCGGGTCTTGAAACCAGTACACACATAAAAGTAACCCTGGGGGCACACACAATGAAAGTTTTACTGATATACAATAGAAATACACAGGGAGGAACCGAACCCGCGTCGCCTCCAACGCAGATTGATAACACAGTGGGCATACGTACTGAGTCACGCAATAGGACACTTTACTTCAACCCTCGTATAATTGACTGGTTTTACAAAATGTTGAGAAGATTTGAGGTGTAAAGTAATAGGTATTCAGTAAATGTCCCTTTATAATAAAACTTTATCATGCATCACTGAATACGTAGCGTACCACTTGTTGTACACATACCAGAAGTTCGCATGTAGATCTGTGTATGCTGGTTGTGCCCATACCAGCATACCAAAGATCTACATGCTACAGTCAACGCTTTTGCTATGAATCTAAATTGTACTTCCTTTCCTTTTACTTTATGCGTCAGAGCAGATGTAACTGTCTCTATACACATTACATACGGGTTGTGATATTATTAGTAATTTGTAATTTTTATCAACGTCGTACTAGAGCAACACAATGGCTATTGACGACGGTCCGGGATGAGTCCCCTAACGGAAAGATCCGAGGATAACAACACGTAATTTTGAACCACGGTCAGATGACGAGGCAACACCTGAGCTGGAACCCTACTCTTCAAACTTCCACACAAACCCAACGTGAGGACTTTCGGCCACGACAGATTTAAGGTGCACCAGGTAAGGATGTATGCTATTGTTGCAAACATTACCCTATATGACGAGTAATCTCGTCATTCGCGAAGTTGGTCGGATATTGATGTACGAGATATCTCCGCAACTTCTCTTGTAATTTTAATTTAAAACAATTCTTTGTTACACGGAATGCGCACCTTCACGTTTCCCGGTCAATTTCCTCGGGAGTTTTGATTGATGAAGGAATCCTATAATTAAGAGAAACACTAATGTGGATAATATTCAATCTGTTTCTATAAAAGAAAGTTTTAGTTCGTGATTAATGAACTAAAACCGTTACGCAAGACTGAACATCGGTTCCCAGAATACAGAAAATGAAGGAACAGCTCATTTGTGCAAATTCATTGAAATGATCTCCATTGTTACGGATGAGATGCGAGTCAGATGAAGGATGAGACATTTAGCAATAATATTTACCATATACATTAACGACAACCACGTACTGAATTTCGAGAGGTGTAAAATCACATCGTACCGCAGCTGTCGACATACTCTAGTTGCCATCTCAGCACATGCGCGGCAGCTTGAAAGCTTCAGCACCTCACTTCTCAGACGGATTGGTCCTAATAAATCCCAGTGCTGCAGAAAATAACAGATGAGCGACGAAACAAACCTCTGAAGATTGGTTGGTTATTTGTTTTGGAGTTTTATGGCTAAAGGGCATAGTTAGCTAAGCTGCGCCAAACACAATGTCAAGTGACTGTGAAAAGAAAGGATGGGCAATAAAAAGTGGAGAAAACGGGTCGCGACTCCCCATGTTTACCCGATGTAGTAAGCCACATGGGTAATGGGTCGACAAAACGGTCTGGTCAAGTGATTGTGAAAAGAAAGGACTAAACAAACCTCTGAAGATTGGTTGGTTAGTTGTTTTGGAGTTTTATGGCGCAAGGGCATATTTAGCTAAGCTGCGCCAAACACAATGTCAAGTGACTGTGAAAAGAAAGGATGGGCAATAAAAAGTGGAGAAAACTTGGGTCGCGACTCCCCATGTTTACCCGATGTAGTAAGCCCCATGGTTAATGGGCCGACCAAACGGTCTGGTCAAGTGATTGTGAAAAGAAAGGACTAAACAAACCTCTGAAGATTGGTTGGTTAGTTGTTTTGGAGTTTTATGGTGTAAGGGCATATTTAGCTAAGCTGCGCCAAACACAATGTCAAGTGACTGTGAAAAGAAAGGATGGGCAATAAAAAGTGGAGAAAACTTGGGTCGCGACTCCCCATGTTTACCCGATGTAGTAAGCCCATGGGTAATGGGCCGACCAAACGGTCTGGTCAAGTGATTGTGAAAAGAAAGGACTAAACAAACCTCTGAAGATTGGTTGGTTATTTGTTTTGGAGTTTTATGGTGTAAGGGCATATTTAGCTAAGCTGCGCCAAACACAATGTCAAGTGACTGTGAAAAGAAAGGATGGGCAATAAAAAGTGGAGAAAACTTGGGTCGCAACTCCCCATGTTTACCCGATGTAGTAAGCCCCATGGGTAATGGGCCGACCAAACGGTCTGGTCAAGTGATTGTGAAAAGAAAGGACTAAACAAACCTCTGAAGATTGGTTGGTTATTTGTTTTGGAGTTTTATGGTGTAAGGGCATATTTAGCTAAGCTGCGCCAAACACAATGTCAAGTGACTGTGAAAAGAAAGGATGGGCAATAAAAAGTGGAGAAAACTTGGGTCGCGACTCCCCATGTTTACCCGATGTAGTAAGCCCCATGGGTAATGGGCCGACCAAACGGTCTGGTCAAGTGATTGTGAAAAGAAAGGACTAAACAAACCTCTGAAGATTGGTTGGTTAGTTGTTTTGGAGTTTTATGGTGTAAGGGCATATTTAGCTAAGCTGCGCCAAACACAATGTCAAGTGATTGTGAAAAGAAAGGACGGGCAGTAGAAAATGGACAGAGATAGCTTCGGTCGCGACTCCCCATGTTTACCGGAAGCAGTAAACCTTATGGGCCGACCAACCGGTATAGTGGTTAAGGTGTTAGAGAGAGCCTATAGATAGGAAGGTTCCTGGTTCGAATCCGGGTTCGGGCATGGATGTTTGTAAGCGTATGGTGTAGAGGCGGCTGGTGCACCTGAAATCTGTCGTGGCCGAAAGTCCTCACGTTGGGTTGGCGTGGAAGTTTGGAGAGTAGGGTGCCAGCTCAGGTGTTGCTTCGTTATCTGACCGTGGTTCAAAATTACGAGGTGTTGTCCTCGGATCTTTCCCTCAGGGGATTGATCCCGGACCGTCGTCAATAGCCCGCTGTGTTGCTCTAGTACGACATTAATTAAAAATTACCTTACCTTAGGTAGTTAATGAACGTCGCACGCAACGATCCATCGGCGACGGTCCGGGATCAATCCCCAAGAGAAAATTCAGAGGTCAGCAAATCGGTATTTTTGAACCTCTGTCGGATGACGAGGTCCATTATCACTCTTCAAACATAAACACCTCGCAAACGTAAGGACATTTGAGGCAACGGCACTTTTAACGTGTTCGCGTTGCACCACGGTCTTTGATTGGATCGAGATTCGAACTAGAAACTCTCTAATTGCTAATCAGTTACTCGTCCAACCGAGCTGCTGCGGCCTCATATCCTATGGGGAAAGAATAGATAACTGGGTACCTCGGTTTCTTGAAGTTCACACACACTTAAAGAAGATATGCCCTCGAGGATCAGTGTAATGGGATGAAAGTATGAAGATTGCTTGGGTGCCCTGTGAGAGCGAACCCTGTGTCTACTAAAGACAGCAAACCCCATGGGAAAAGAAAAGATCACTAGAGTACCTCGGGCCCCTGAAGCCCGTACACACCCCTGAGGACGAAACTTCTGGGCCAATAAAAAAGCGGCTCGTTGTTGCACATCATAAGAGAAGCAATAAAACGTCAGGACTTCAGAATATGTAAAGTCATTTGAAAATTCAATTTGATGATCAAGGCCGTTTATTGGGTTTAATTGCGCATGTGCCCGGTTTTCCCAAATTGCAGACTCAAGAAATAAATTCAAACACACACAAGAAAAGGTTTACTGATCCAGAATTGTTATTTTTTTTGTTAACGTCGTACTAGAGCAACACTACGGGCTATTGACGACGGTCCGGGATCAATCCCTTAAAGGAAAGATCCGAGGACAACACCTCGTAATTTTGAACCACGGTCAGATGACGGGGCAACACCTGAGTTGGCACCCCACTCTTCAAACTTCCACACCAACCCAATGTGAGGACTTTCGGACACGACAGATTTAAGGTGCACCAGCCGTCTAAACACCATACGCTTACAAACATCCATGTCCGGACCCGGATTTGAACCAGGAACCTTTCGATCTAGAGGCTAACATCTTAACCACTATGCCGGTTGGTCAGGGCTAGCATGGTAAGTTAACCCAATTGAGTGAATGCGGTATTTATTGGTTAGTTCTTTATTTTGCAAACCTGTTGAATTCCAAATCATTACGAATATCCATTGAAAATTGATCTTGTGATAATTAAATTGCCCCACTCTTAAACAACTTAGTATGGGGTGGGGGACCAATCGAAATTTTTTAGTAGATATCAGTTATAATCAAGAGTTATCTTCTATTATTATAAAAGGAAGTGTTTGTTCCTCGCTACGCAGTGTCATCACGAATCTATGTCACTTACAATAATGAAATTTAGCACACAGGTAGTCCAATTTTTTTGCAAATTTTGTGTCTAGCCCGAATTTTAAAATTTAATCGAGAACATTTTAAAATAAATTTATTAGTTTTTTCACAAACTCTTCCTTTTCTTCGGAAAGTGACGTCCCCCGAACCTCGAATGAAGAAGGAACGAATTTTGCGATTTTCGACAGCTGACGTCAGTTTTTGGAACCTAGCCAAGTTTTCAGATTGTAACGTGTTTTGATTTACGTTGTTGATAATAGCTACTTCGAGGCCATCACGGCGTAGCATGTGGAGTTCGTTTGCGAAGCAAACCAAATGGGAATGCGTAGCAAATACCGGGGGTTGGCGATCGTCAGCCTGCAGTGGTCACACCTGACCTCTCGAAAAGAACTGTTATGGGAAACGCTGTGCTGGCCACGCAGTGGCAAGTATCTTATAAAAAAAATTCCGCAAATTTAATAATTTTACTTTGCAATCAGAAAATTAACTGCGACATTTTTAAAAATCTTTTTATGCGCTATATTTATTAATATATGAGCTAGAATGTGTTCTGCGGGTCGAACACGAACGAAAAGGGAAGGAAACCAAACTGAAAACGGAAATTAAGATAGGGAAACTAGAGAACTTCCGGAAGACTTATTTCGTTGTTGAAAGATGTTCAAATCTATGTACCCATGTTGCTATGTATTTCATCCCATTTTTCGCTACGTTTGCATGTAGTTTGAATGCAAGATTTAATTCACATTAAAATTGTCTGTGTAGTTCATTAATACACGTATTTATCAGCATTAGAAAGGGTTTTCATGTCGAGTGTATGGTATCGAATACATTCTAAAGCAATTAATCGATAATTACAACCACTCGGGTTGGTTTTGGGTATTGGTACAGGGCCATACTTGGACAAAGACAGACAATGCCAAGTAATTGTGAAAAGATAGGACAGAGACGAGAAAGCTCACTTGGGGCACACACACAAATCACAAGATCGCGTAGAACACTAGAGCCATTTGTTGCACGGCAAATCCATCAAATGCTCTAAAAAACCACATGGTACCCTATTTCTATAAACATCTGCTCTTATAAAACGATGATATCTCAGATTTGTCTAAATCATTTTTTGGTTCAAAGTTTCTTGTTTTGGAGGCTGTTATATGTGTAACTCTGCTGCCTTCATTCCTGGGTTTATGGCATCGCACTTAATGCACCAGTCAGCATAAATGATTCATGCTTGGCAGTGAAATAAGCAGAAACTCTCAAAATGTGAGTTCATATTTTAATTTTAAAGAGTATGAAAAACATGTATTCTTCATAAAAAATAAACTATGCTCTTGCAACAACCCTTTATGTAAAAATTTTAACTTTTAACATCACTAAAATAAAATTACCTTTTTGTAATATCAAATAATTCAATGTACTAAATAAACGCATCAAGAATTGACTAGATGGCGCCATGTATGCTACTAAACCTTTTCACTGTCGAAGTAATATTGCGATATTAAATATAGTTCAAAATAAGAATACATATTGCTAGAACAGTTGAGAATGCATTGTGAATAAAAGATCACGGAATAACTAACACACTAAAAAAAAGAAAACTACCGTATTTTAATCAATAATTAAGTGAAAATCCAATGCCAATCATAACAAAGAAATTAACGACTTACCATAATCAGTCGTGCTGCCATCTAGCTTTGAAAGTTTCCTTAAGATAATTCCTTCATCCAAGGATACGTCCGATTTCATTGATAAATTGTCCTCTAAAAAAGAATAAACATGAAATTTTGTTCAGCAAAAAACCCAGCACAGAAATTAATTTAATTTATTCTCATACAATTTTTATTTAAAAATCTGAGAATTATAAATTTCTATTTTTACTAACAAATTTTTTTAAATTAATGGTTATTATAATTATATAAAATGCACGTAAGTTTACTATCGGAAACTAACAACAATTTTGCAAATATTTTAAAGGCTATTGTTATTTTTTTTATGGAAAAAATAATAAATAAAATATGAACCTCTATTTCAATGCTCCTAAAAATAACATAACTAATTTTAAAATTCTAATAAGCCAGTTTTTTAAGTTATTTGCATATTTATTGATGTATTTGTGTGTATATGGCCCGGTTTTGGAAAAGTGTGTCTACTACCCATCTTTTATTTTTCGAAATATACAGGAGTATGTTTTACTGTATAACTTAAAGTGAAAGAAACTGAAGCACACACATACCATTGTGTTTGATGAACATGAAAGTCGTAACATCCAAATATTACCTGACATATTTTATCTCTCTGCAAAATATTACTTATTTTTAGTGTGATCTTATTCTCTTTTGAAACAGATTCCTATGTGGAGTGTCTTCTCTGCTATAGAAATGAAAATGTTCGGCATGCTAGTCCATGGAGATTATACTCATCTTATCATTAGTGGTTAGTCGCTGTCTAGTCATTTTATGCAACACAAGGGCTAAATAAACAAGGACCTACGGTTTAAAGTGGATTCCAAACCATTGTGTGCATACATGCCTAGAGTGGGATTCAAACCCAGAGTCAATTGATTCAAGAGTCAGAGAACTAACGTTTAACTACACCACCTACTCAACAGAATGCTTTTTCGTTGGGGTTTTTGTGTCATCCCCCCCAGTTAATTATTTCTTAACAATAAAAGTATCACGCGGAACGAGTTGTAGAGCTTTGTGTTAACATAGGCTAGCCATGCATTGCGCCGACTTATGTTGAGAAAGGACGTGTTGTGTGTGACCTGTACAAAGTCATGTTTATAATAGACGGTTGGTTGAGGTTTTATTGCGCAAGGACCACACATGGCCACGCTGGGCCAGACACACTACAAAACACTCTACACAGATAAAAAATGTATCCATTTACAATTTTGAATTGAAACTAGCCCCCCAATGTATAACATGTAAAATAAATTCACAAGCCTGATGACCTCCTAGATGAATAAAAACAAATTTTTATTGTAAGGATTTCCCAAAAGGTATTATAGGGTTGGTAATGGTAATGGTAATTTTAATTAACGTCCTACTAGAGCAACACAACGGGCTATTGACGACGGTCCGGGATCAATCCCTTAAGGGATAAATCCGAGGACAACACCGCGTAATTTTGAACCACGGTCAGATGACGAGGCAACACCCCTGAACTGGAACCCCTCACTTCAAACTTCCACACCAACCCAACGTGAGGACTTTCGGCCACGACAGATTTAAGGTGCACCAGCCGTCTCTACACCATACGCTTTCAAACATCCATGCACTGACCCGGATTCGAACCAGGAACCTTCCGATCTAGAGACTAACACCTTAACGATTGTACCGGTTGGTCATTTTAGGGTTGGATTTGAAACTACAAATCGGATTTGTTTATGGTTATTAACAGCTGTACATTCTGTCAAAATGCGTCGAATAATAGAAATACAATGACAAGTTGAACATAACGGACCAGATTCTCTGACCAATTAATGTCCATGAGTAAAATGGGTATGTGTATGACCAATGCGAAGTCTTGTCAGTTGTACTTCATTTTTCTAATCCAATTTTCCCATTGCCGAATCCTGTAGTTGGTTGAAATTGATATAGCACTACAGTAATACAAAGGGCTATTGGCGACTGTCAGGAAGGGAAAGATCAGAGGACACCTCATCAATTTGATGACGTCACAATATGAAATTTCAGTCGGTAATAATTGGTAATTTTTAGTTAACGTCGTACTAGAGCAACACAACGGGCTATTGACGACGGTCCGGGATCAGTCCCTGAAGGGAAAGATCCGAGGACAACACCTCGTTATTTTGAACCACGGTCAGATGACGAAGCAACACCTGAGCTGGCACCCCACTCTCCAAACTTCCACGCCAACCCAACGTGAGGACTTTCGGCCTCTACACCATACGTTTACAAACAGCCATGCCCTGACCCGGATTCGAACCAGGAACCTTCCGATCTAGAGGCTAACACCTTAACCACTATACCGGTTGGAAAGGAAGGGAGAAAAATCTCGAATAAGGTAAGGAATGCTTTGAAAAATAATTTAACGTATCATAGTTTTGATGATTTTAACCTTCTGAGGAGTTCACACGCCTTTATCCGTCCTGTAACTTTCAATTTTTCCCAGTGGCGTAAAAAGGGGCGAACGCCAATGTCAAAGAGTTGGTATTTATATATAAGTATGTACTTAAACGGTTTGACGTAGAATACTTTTTATATCGGGTTACCACGGTTAATTTTTGAGTGTCACAAAAAAAAAAATTCACGGAAAGTTTAATAACTTAAAAATTTTTAATTATACATCAATGAGCAGCCGCATTTAATAGAGCATCAAACAAAGAATGTTAAAAATTCTCATTGATCTTGCGCTGACGTCATCGGCTGTTGCACTCGCAGCGCAAAGTTGAGTCCCGATTGAAGAGAGAGAGGGGGGGGGGTGACAGGTGTGACCCTGTCACACGACCGTGAATAAAAATTACATGGCGTGTGAACTCCTCAGAAGGTTAAAATCATCAAAACTATGATACGTTAAATTATTTTTCAAAGTATTCCTTACCTTATTCGAGATTTTTCTCCCTTCCTTTCCAACCGGTATAGTGGTTAAGGTGTTAGCCTCTAGATCGGAAGATTCCTGGTTCGAATCCAGTCAGGGCATGGATGTTTGTAAGCGTATGGTGTAGAGGCGGCTGGTGCACCTTAAATCTGTCGTGGCCGAAAGTCCTCACGTTGGGTTGGTGTGGACGTTTGGAGAGTGGGGGTGCCAGCTCAGGTGTTGCTTCGTCATCTGACCTTGGTTCCCAATTACGAGGTGTTGTCCTCGGATCTTTCCCTAAAGGGATTGATCCCGGACCGTCGTTGCCCGTTGTGTTGCTCTAGTACTACGTTAATTACAAATTACCAAAAAAAAAAATATATATATATATATATAAAATAATTTGTTTTTATTTAATTTTATAAACCCAGTCTTAAAAATTCTTTGACACACTGTGTATGTAAATTCTTGGCCCTTGCTGTATAACGTTTTCTTGATCCAAGTGCGATATACCAAGGAGTTACAGTACCTAACGCATTGATTGTATCAAGCCAATTGTGTTTTAGTGTGACGAGGCCATATTTGTAGTCCCAGATTTTGCCCGTGTCGTATGCAGGGTAAAGTAGAATCGTATTTTATATTGTTCGTTTAATTAAGCCTTTCAGTGGGTATATACTTGGTGAAATGAATTTCAGACACATGGATGTAACAGATAAGTTATAAGAGACTACAGGTGGTTGGATGTTTGGGTATTATGACGCAAGGGCTATATGTGGCCACTAGCGCGTCTTTTTAGTAATGGCTCTTCGTTACGTGGACGATTCTATTTAGGACCGTAGGGAGGTCGGTAGATATTAAACTCGTGATAAGTGAATCGATTCTTCAGTTTGATTCTTTCGTAACTTGTTTTGATCATTTGATCTACAGTGAGCTATGATTGTTTACTTGTCTGGTAGTCTTTTTTTGTGTGTCTTCTATGATTTTTTGAAGCAGATTGATGGAATGTATGATTGATGGAAGGGTACTTATACTTTAAAGAGCTACTTTTCGTGAAGCAACGATGGCCTAATGGCTAAAGTCACCCACCTTCAGATTAGCGTCGGCAGCGGAGGATGACTTCCCGAGTTCGAACCCAGCTGGTGGAAAAATTTTTAGATCCTCCAAATTATTTAAACAAAAATTCCAATTTAATTCCTTTTCATTCAAATTTACTTTTCCTAATTTTTAATACCCTTTTCATATTTTTCCAAGCTTCCGTTGATTTTACATAAATAATCTAAGAACCACTCCTGAACTCACTACCAGCTGATATTTTTCCGCCCCTCTGCCGTCCCCTTTGCTTTAGGATGATGGTGTCGTATCCACCGCTGGCTTAGGACCATTCTGATGTAACAAAAAGCATACATAAAACACTAACTTATATAATTATTAACTTATATAATAAAAGGATACAATTTTCGGCTCCCACCTCTACCCACCCATAGCCATGGATCTGAAAAGAAAAGAAGAAAGCAGAAAGGAAGAGATAAATCGCCAACAACTATAAACCTTGATGACATACACATCTAGGTCATGTGATCCGATTAGCCGATCAAGTTGGACTTGCGTAAAGTACTATCATGGGATTGAGGCGCCTGTCCTCCCCACGGTCCTAAATAGAATCGTCCACGTAACGAAGAGCCATTACTAGAAAGACGCGCAAGTATATGTGGCCAAGCTCGCTTCAGGTATCATAACTAGATAACACAAGATTTTCGATGTTTAGAAGTACATAATTTAACGACGATATAATTTTAACATTTTCGATTAATAAGAGTTAGTTAAATGTGATATATCTCTTATAGCTTTCCTTTTATTTTAATATTTATTTTAAAATTTAAAATATAAGTACTTAAAGAATCATATTTTTAGAGATATGTTTTACGGAGTTATTATTTATGCATGTTTCATATGGTATTGTTTTCTTGAATATTATTCTAAATAAAGTTTCACTCCTTAAATAACATTTTTCAAGATCATGTTCATACCTTCTAATATTTCATACGATTAAAGAAACAAAATCCAATGTATCTGGATTTTAGAAGTTTCTATTCATAATGATGGATCAACCTTACATTGAAGAATACAAATGATTTACTAAGATTGATGCTGTTAAATTTTTACCCATACAAAATTTTTATTATAAATATCAGTAGTCACAGTTCCTAGAGGCGTAAAATTTATATTTGTAGATGAAGGAATTGATTATTAGGGTTTTATGGTGCGAAGGTCATACTTGGCCAAACTCCGCCAAACAACATCAAGTAAATGGACATACACACAAGGAAAGGATGAAAGAGAACAAAAAGTAACTCGGCGTGCCATAGCATGGAGCACAAAAATGTAAATTTTATTTCCATAACATTGAAGAAATTTAGAAGACAAAAGAGAAAAATGTTATTCGATTTCTCCGATAATTTCTTACATTTATAATCATTATCTTAATCTTATCCTCTTTATCATCTCTACTATTGTAAAAGAAAGTGTTTGTCTCTATGTACTGTACTGACGAATCTATGACACTTACAAAAATGACATCTGGCACACGGGTAGTCAGATTTTTTTTCAATTTTTGTACGAAGCCCGAATTTTATAATTCAATCTAGAACATTTTAAAATTAATTTAATGGCATTTAATATTATTATTGTTTTTTTTTGAATGGCAACACTAACGACAGGTTTAAAATTTATTTTTGTCCGTGTTTCCGTTTCATTTTGCGAGGAACGATTTTTCAGCGGATGAACAAAGCAAATAAAGTTTTAACTGGAGTTATGTAGGCATTTTTTCTATCTCCTAGATCGCTAAAGATAGAGTAAAAATTTAAACGGATTTGAAATCTGCGGAAAATTTTACACCAGATAGACACTTTATACGTTTGATTTTCTTTTAATAAATCATTTTCAAAACAAATATTTTTATTTTCGCAAGAGATTGTGACATTATGCCGATTCTATCTCTTCGCAATTCGAATTTGGCTGCATTTGACAATGACGAGGCTATCACGGCGCTGCTCGTGGTGGCTGTTATCCAATAGCGAGCAGTGGTCACACCCGACCCCATGAAAAGAACTGTCGCGGGCAACGCCGTGCTGGCTACGCACAGTGGCTAGTACATACTAATTTCCAAATACCTAAATTTTTCAAACTATAACTTGAGGAGATACATAAATTTTATAATTCCTTACATTCTTTGTAGTCAACTTTGTATAATGTGCCTGCTTTGTATGACACATGTAACATTGTATGCCTCATTCTTATGAGCACTTCCTGACTTAACCTTTTACGATGAAGCAAACTGTTTTTCAATCACAAATTAACAATTTGGTCTCTTTGAATTTCTTCATACTGAGCTCTATTTTAGACTTTAGTAGAAAACAAATTACTAGTGCATCGATTTTGAACAAGTATCGTTAAATTTTCAGGTAGAGTAGTTTTCAGTTACAGGGGCGGAGCCCACTAGGTACTAAAAATTAAATAGCTAGTTCTCCGATATATCTAAGATTATATTAATTTTTTAACTTGAATTCTTTATTAACGCTTTACCAACATTTCAAAAATGGTTTCACAGAAATGACGAAATGACAAACAAATCGTCGAAATGTGTAAATTTTGTCATGATGTCCCAATTCAGAGTTTAAAATGATATTACGGGTTAGTTTGTAACAAGTACCTACTAACTGATTTTGCTGTATCAAATTGTAGTTTCTTTTGTTTTAAATGCCCTCCAAATTATGGGGATGGAATAGAAAATTGAGTAATAAAATATAGAGAATATAAAAATTGATTTACAAGGTATGGAAAAATCTTTAATCAATGCTATTCAGGCATGTAATTATCTGCTCTAAACACAAGTAAAATATATTATCTGCAAATAAAGTAATCATTGATAATCTGAATCAATTCCAAAAACTTACTATTTATTTAACATCAAACTAATTTTTTGGCTCTTCCATAGTTGGCACTAATATCTCTGAACCAAAATATATCAGGTTATTTCGACAAAAAACATTTGAAACGATCTTGAGTCCTGATGGATTAGAGTAACGTTAACAGAATACAATTCTTACTCAGTGTAAAAATAGTATCACAAAATCAACATAGCACCATTTGCAAATAACTAACAATCACATGAATATATCTTACACTTGTTTTAATCTCGTAAATAGCATAGGAACAGAGAAAATAATGTTTAACTGCATGACTTGGTGTGATTAAATATCATTGATACAAGTCTGTCTCAACCTCTTTCGAAGAAGCCTTTTGGATTTCTTCCAGAACGTAACGAATGAAGGTAAAGAGCATCCCGATTACACTAGGCACGACGACGAAGTACTTGAAGGACAAGTGCGAGCAGTGCCACCAGAGCGCAGAGACGGCCAGTGTGTCCGTGCACAGTGAGAAAAAGACGTCACCGCCGGCCCTGAAGGTGTCTGACAGTGCCACCAGCGGCACGATGCACGTGAGGATCCTGGTGGCACAGCGCAGGGCGCCCACCTTCATGGTCACGTCGTGGAAGGCGCTACAGCAGAGAGCGATGCAGACCAGGTACAAGCCGCTGACGCCGCGAGTGGCGAACTTGGTGAAGCGGTCCTGGTGCAGCTTCTGCTGGTACAGGAGCAGGGCCTTCAGGCACAGGCCCATGGCAATGCCGGCGACCCCCAGGACCAGGTATTGGAGGTCCATCTCCAGGAGGCCGTAGCAGACGCAGACCGTGGCGCCGATGTACTCCGCGAAGGTCTTGAAGATGGACACGTATCCGTCCAAGAGGATCAGTGAATGCTGCCTGAAGTTCTTGAGGTAGAGGTAGCACAATAAGATGGCCACGCTGTTGGTGACGATGGACACGGTGTGGGCGACCTTGAGCATCACGTTACTGAAGAGGCTGGTCAAGAGTGTCACGAGGAAAAATAGCTTCTGTGGAATTTCAAGTGAGAATTTACTGATGTCTGAAAAGCTGATACTGGCCGCCATGATTAATTCGGATCGTTTGTTTATTTTCTGGCTGTGTGGTTTCGCTCGACAAGATAGGTTGTGCTCAGTCTTGTCCTGTTTTCGTAACTATCCTTTGTATATATATCAGATGCAAAGGATAGAAGCATCATCTATCTGTAAGAACATTCAGGAAAGTTGGTCTTCATTTGCGTATGAGTAGAGAAGTAATTTTACACACTAAGGCAAACAGTGAAGTGGCGATCGAACTAGGAAACTAGTCCCTAGGTATATACTAGCACGAAACAATGGGAACGACTACTTTTTAGATACAAATTGGTGAAAAGTGGCTAATTCTTTTATCACGACTTTAAAATGTTACTAAAAATTGTATTCCTTTCAGGAATGCATGGATTTATCCTCCTATTGTTATTTAAGTAAGCTTTTGATATTTTCGTGACGAATAACACTTTTAGTAGCTTTATATTTATTTACGTACCAGGTATATTTTAAATTTTAAGAACATTATAATTCTATTTAGATGGTAGTAAAATAATTAATTAGTAGATAATAAGTAGATAAAATAATTCGAAACGTGGAGGAATAGCAGTTTTTAAAACTTCAAATTTCATTTACTTGTCCAATTTTGTGTTAATCTCAAAAAAAAAAGCACGCTGAATGCGTATCTATAATATACTTCTGAGTTAAACATGGAATGTGTGGTTAGTGTGGTGGAAAATGTGGTTTGACCAAACTTTTCACGAAGTCACAGAATTTAAATTATGTTTTCATTTCATGAAAGATCTATACGGTGTAGTATAGTATGATACTAAAAGGGTAGTTTTTGCTACTAACTATAAGGTTAATTACGACACAATTCGTAAACACATTCGGTATAACTACTTAACAGCATTCATTTTTATCGCACGGTGTCTGGAGTTGAACAGTAAAAAAAACATAATTTTTCGGTGTATCTTTCACAAAAATTCAAAAGCACTCACGAAGTTGATGCAAGTTCTCAAACTGCACGTTTCAAAATGCATTTGAAGTCAGCTGTAACTATACCTTGTTATCTCTCTATATTAAAAAAATGTTACCGCCGCCGCCGCCGCAGAATTGAAAACTGTGTTGTTTAGCTCGATTCTTAGACGGTTTCCCGAGAAAGTACTGATCGGAAAAAAACAAAATTGACATGGTTTGTTCTTCATCGTATTCCCTGGACAATTATTAAGATTTTTTTCCGATGCGGCTATTAGTTTAGGGTTTATTAAATATTAAAATTGAAGAAGCGAAATTTCTTCCGCAAGTGAGCAAAACACATACAAATTTTCAATCTTCAGCCTTAATTTTTTTTTCAAGAGTACCTCTCAACGTAAATTTTTGCAGCTCGTCGAGTTTTTTTTTAAATTTCAATTTGGTTCTTGATAATATTTTTTTGAAATTCGGGAAAAATCAGGACATTTTTGTTACTTTGTTTTAAAACTGCCGTATCTATATTTTATTACTATTATTTTTTAATTTTTAAAATATAGCAGTATACCTCAGAATGTACTCTTTCTTACGGTACCATTATTTTTGAAATCGGTTAATAATTAAATTGGATGCGATCAAAAGTGGGTCATACAAAATTCGGAATCTTTGGATATTTTCGCTACTTTTTGTTACTACCGTTAACTAAAACTGTCATATCTATATCGTATTACTATTAGTTTTTTATTTTGAAAATAGCACAGTATACCTCAGACTGTACTCTTTCTTACGGTACCATTATTTTTAAAATTGGTTCATAAATAAATTCGATGCAATCAAAAGTTGGTGACACAAATTTCGTATTTTTTATTTCGCGGAGCAAATTCGCGGAGCATTGTATTCGCGAAGGGTGGTATGTTTGACTATCGGGTTTGCCAGATATCTAATTTATCGTAGCAACAATTGCCGTAAAAACGATTTCTTTTTATTTGGCGAGGAAAAGGCTCGCTTTTTTCCCTCTGTTCTCAGACGTTTTACCGAGAAAGTACAAAGTACGCATCGTAAAGTTTGGAGATTAACAGGGTTTACTTAAAATTGTACAGGGAACAAGATGCAGAAGATTTTTTACTGATGCGGCTATTAGTTTAGGGTGCATTAAGTGTTAAAGCAAAAAAGAGTGAAATCACTTGCGTAAGAGGTATTGGTTTGCGAAGCAAACCTAACGGGATTGCGTAGCAATCCCCTGGGGTCGGCGAGCGTAAGCGAGCAGGTGGAGAAGCCCTCACTCTGACGTGATGGACCGTAAAGGGAAATCAGGATAATACAAATTATTCAGATAGTTTCACTCTGCGAAAGGAATGTTGGTTTGCGAAGCAAACCAAATGCCATATGTAAAAGGAGTGTTGGTTTGCGAAGCAAACCAAATGGGATTGCGTAGCAATCCCCGGGGGTTGGCGAGCGTAAGCGAGCAGGGGGCGGAGCCCCCTAGTAGAGAAAAAGATGGTAATTAAATGGAGCCTGGTGAAGCACATCCATGAATTAATAAAATAGTCATTATAATCGTTGTCTTACACCTGGGAGCAGAAAATGTTAAAACTGCGACTTACGTCGCAGAACAATGTCTTTGTAGAACATTTTTTCCTTAATTTTATAAAAATTTGAGCCGATTTTTTTTTAATCATAAGTTCCGATGTTCTGCAGTATAAAGCGCGCTCCTTGCCACACCTTTTTTTTTTCTCTACCTACGGAACAACTTCCCTACACCCCCCAAATTACCACAAACACTTTATAAATAACACATCTTCTATGTCAATGATAAAATGGTAAACTTAAAAAACTATCGACAGAATTGCAAATTCTGAAAGTATGCCTTGGTTTTAAATAAAGTTAATTAATTTTTATGTTTATTATAAATATGTAATACATATTTAGCTGCTAATTGTGTTTTATGTCTGTTTTTCATTTGAATGCAGTTTTCAAAATTCGGACAAAATGCCTGCAGAACAATTGCAATTCTTGCAGTTGTGTTGCAGAACACTGAATATAATTCTGCGCCTGGGGTCTAAGGGTCTTCTTCACACAAACAGAATCAATCCGAATCCAATAAAAACTGACTAACGTAGATTGAGGTGCATTGAAGGTATGCAGGCAGTGCGAAAGTCTTTTTGACAACAAGCTATTTCCAGTTGATGGTTGGTTTTAGTTTTTAAAGCGCAAGGGACATGTTTGGACATGCTGCGCCAGATACTAGACACACAATTTCAAGCAGTAGACATACACACACAAGAAAAGTTTCGCTGACAGAAGAGAGATATACACCCAGGGAGAATCGAACCTTTGCCAGCTACAACTAGCAGGTTGCTAGAGCAGTGGGCATACCTACTGAGCTACTACGGTATCCATTTCCTGAGGAAGTATCTTTCCTGAATCATCATCATTCAGTTCATATTGGATTGAACTGGATTCTGTTGGTATGAGAGGGCCCTTAGGATTCCTGATGTAGAAATAACTAAATTTTCACAAAATATTCCTTCTAATCTCGTCAGAACTATAACCGTTTTTTGTTGTTACTATATTCGTAGCAACATATTATTACCTTTAAAGGCAACTGTTACTCCATTCATACTCAACTGAACTGTTCTGATATCAAGAGGCCAATGAATCGACTGCTCAAATGCCTGCAATGTACTTAAAACCTTGAATCCAAAATTCAGATATGTAAAGAGACCCGAAGACATGTGGCGTAATGCCAAATATCTGGCAGTTGAAATCAAGAGGAAGAAAATGTTATGCTTGCATTTTGATTCAGAATATAAATGAAGCCGTTTTGAGAGATATTTCTCGTTAGCTTTCTCAATGGTCGTCTCTTTTCACATCTCTGTCACACGGTGTTACTAGTAGCCTAAACAAGAACTCTTTTGTCAGCTAGTTATTGTGTTAAGTTTGTAAGGAAAACAACGATTAAATTGTCTTTAAAAATAAATTGGATATATGTTCCGAAAATGAAAAACATACGCAATTCTTAAGCGTACAATAACAATGAGTCATGAGAAGAGATTCGTGCTTGTTCGGACTCTACAATCTTTTCGCATAAAATTACAATTATTTTTTACATAATAGTATCAGTAGGCTATTTCAAAAATATACCATTCAAAACTATTATTTTAAAGAAACATTTATTTACGCTCAAAGAAATGTTTTAGCGAAAATGACCTATGTATGGTATTATGAATTTATTAGACTGCAATGGAGGCAGAATTGTTTGGAATTGACTTAGTTTGAAATTATTACCCCATAAACAAGATAGAAGTACTCTTATATCATCAGGTTCCGGTAAATGGAAGCACGAGTAGATTAACAAAATTAATACTTATGCATTAAACCTTCAGCGGTCAATTTGGAGAGTTCCAATACCTTATTAAAAAAAGAACCCAAACACCGAGGAAGTTCGTGCAAGATCCCCTCCAGACTAGAGATGGGCTGTTATATATATATTCTGTGTGATAACAGCTAAAATAATAATGTTCTGCAAATTAGAAATTGGTAACTGATATGGAAAATATTAACAACTATCGCTAAATGTGTTTGAAACTTTACTAAAAAATGAAGAATTAGTTAAAAAAATGAAAACTAAAAAAGTCGAGAGAAACCTTTAAAACAAAAAAATTACTATCAATAATGAAAACAGTTACCAATTATTAAAAGTCACCGCTGACGTTATTTTCTTTCATACATTGGAAAGCAACAATTAACCCTAACAGCCAGTAAATAGACTGATAATAATAGCAGCTAATGTTCCTGTTAACGCAAATTAATATGTTCCTGTTATCGCAATGTATCGTAAAGCAGGAGTGTTGCCCATCTCTATTCCAGACTCACTGGCACAACTTACCATTCTTCTTGTCCTTCTTGCTCTTCCTGCTGAAGGCGCGGAAGTGTTTCTTCTTGGGCTTCTCGCCCTCCTCGGGTGGGGGTGGGGCACTGGAGCTTCTCAGCTCCTCGGTGGACATGTGTCCGAACTTCCTCACCCCTGGCAACCGATTGTCGTTGTAGTCATGCCACGCCTTCTCCGAGTGTCCTTTTTCCACAGCAGAAGAATGGTCTTCGTCCACGGGAGAGTAGAAGGGAGAACGATCTAGACCTGTGACGAAGAAACTGAGTCAGGTGGTTGTGAACATTTGTTAGCCAAGTAGTTTCGAAGAGATACCTAGTCCAAGATTTGATCAGTTTCGCTAAGGATGATACAAAACTGCTCGATTACACCAAGGGGAATGAAGATCCAACTAGGGAAAACAAATTGTTCCAGAGCTAGTGAGTTTAAAACAGGTTTTTGCATCAGAGTCTCGCCGCTAGCGTGCTTTTCGAGGGTTAATCTCCAGGAGAGTTAAAGTTACAAAATAATCCTTTTTCATATTCCACTACGACAGAGCACTTAACCTTTAGACTACGGCCCTTACAGCAGTAGTACCTTGTTCGTGCCAAGAACGAATTTAGACTACGGTCAGTACAGCAGTTGTAACTCGAAAAGTTATAAAAATCGCGCCAAGAATCACTAGACTACGGCCGGTACAGCAATTGTACCTTGAAAGTTATAAGAATCGCGCCAAGAAAGAACCGTGTCAGTTATATCTATAGCCGCAGTCAAAAGGTTAATAGAAGGCCAGTAGGATTAAAAGTGCTAGAAAAGACTATTATAAATTCAGTCGACTAACAACGTTGGTAAGACGTATATTATGGTTCAGTATGGTTGGGAAAGGAACGAAAATTTCCTACACCCATAAATTCTTTTAATACTAATCTCACTTGACCTAGACAGAGCTAGGCCAGGTCTAAAAGACCCTTAGACCTGTGATCAGTGAAAGCCAGTACCTTACTTTTTAAGAAAACTTCATTAGCAACTCCAATCAGGACAAATTGGATAGATTTGGGTTTTGTGGCGCATGGCCCATATTTGGCCAAGCTGCACTGAACACAATTCAGCAACAGGGTAGCTAAAAAGCAAAAAGTAGGATAGGCCAGGGTAAAATAGAAGGGAGCATAGATCACTCTGGTACCTAGAGATTGTGGTGCCCGTACACACCTAAAGATGAGCCCGAGGGCCCAATAAAGGAGAGAAGGTGTTCGGATAGCGGTTGTGCACTTGGTGCAACCTATTCCCTGAGAACTAGAGAGTGGCACCGGGACGTCCTTGATACCAGTCGAACGCAAGAGACATCTGGCAAACTGTTTGATGAATTAAATCCAATTCGGGGAAATGACAGTGTGTTCTGGACAATACTAGGCGACGAAAGAAACAATTTAAAAACAATGGTTTAAATCTGTGTCTAGTCTGTAGGTAGCCGGGGACACAATTTGTGTATAATGCACTAGAATGGTTAGCGAGACGAAATACGACAGATGATCTAAATCTGCATCTACACAATTAACACATTTCAACACCTCAGAGTAAGATTCATACTTCTGACCAAATTGTTGGGCAACAAAAAATAGAATAAAAAGAAATTTGCGGTTAGGGAATAAACCCGTTTAGCCATCAATCTAAATACTTGGACCAGTATAGTTATCAACGAATCAAAACATTGGGTCAAGAAAGTTTGACGGTTCTTAAATCCACTTCGCAAAATATAACGCACGAAAAATTAATGCTTTGAAATCCAGTTCCAAAGCACAAAATTGGCGAAATCGACTAATGAATCAGAAATATTCCCAATATCAATCAAGTCTGGTGACGTTAACAGACCCTGAACTACATAACAGTGAGAAAGGAATTGTTTCGATAAACATCCAAAGTAAAATACAAGAGACATAACGATAAATAATGGTGGTAGGTAATTGAAATTACGTCAAACCTGAACACAAACGACTATTGGCAACGGTCCGGGATCAATCTCGAAAAGGACTCGATCTGAGGACAACTCGTAACTCTGAACTAAGCTCAGGTGAACACCTGAACTGGAACCCCAATCTCCAAACTTACACACCACGCTAACGAATTTGAGGTCACAATAGATCGAACGTGCCCCCTCGTACACGAAAGTCTTGGGTTTAATCGAGTCTCTAAACCTCCAGTTGCTAATCCGTGACTTTACCAATTGGGCTACCGCTGCCTAATGATTTCGATGAGATACCTCGTTCTTCAAAAATCTGACCAATTTTGCTAATGACGGTTTTTTATGACAACATCAAGATGCGGTTAATTTTCTTCCAATGATGAGGTAACTCGTCCATCGAGATCTGGTGTCAGTTTTGTCAATGATTGCGTTTTTGATGAGATGACTCGTGGAAACAACCACCAGGGGTGTTAATAATGCAAAAAAGGCTAATATTGATCAAAACGAAAGCAGAACCTACCGTTGGGCAAAGTCATCGACTTGAAAGACGACACTGGCACTTTGTCCGGCACAGTCGAGATAGTGTTGAGCTCCAAGTCGCTCTGACTAGAAACGTATCCCAGGCTGCTGGCCGAGTGACTAAACGTGGACAGATTCGACTCTCTGGTTTTGAAGAGTCCAGCGGGCGACACACCGCTCTTGGGGGTGGACGTCTGACGGATCTCTTTCACTCCCGGCGACAAGTCCTCCTCCAGAGAGTAAGAGAACCCCAGATGCGGACGGTTCAGCGCATCTGTGGGGAGGAGCTTGGGCAGATCTTCGATCGTCTGGCTGAAGTTGCCAGACAGCGAATTGGAGCACCTGTTGCACAGTCTGAGGGACTCGTTCAGTTTGGAGTCAGTCCGACTGCAGTCCTCGGATTTTACAGACGAGACACAGTTGTTGGAAACTGCCGAGTAGAAGGACTGGTCTTCGCTGCTGATGCCATCGATTTCGGAAACGTCGGCACCTGTAGGCACCCGACGACATGGGTCGTGCTGTCCATTGGCCATCGGCGGCGGCACCGGGACGAAGGATGGGGGCTTCTCGTCCAGGGCTTTGATCTTCTTGAGCTTCAGAAGCCGACTCGTCTCCGAGTACTCCTCGCTGAGGCGTCGTATCCTGTCTCTGCACGGGCAGTTTTCGAGTGTACAGGCGTTTGGGGACATCGAAAAGATCCCGCTGGAGCTTTGTGACATCCCTTCGCTGTTGAATCTGCTTTCACAGGACAGATTGGCTGGCAAAGACGACGGTTCGGATGTCGTGTCCATAAATTCGGTCGCCAGCTTCTTCACCCTGAAGCTGGACCCTTTGAAGGACCTATTGATGGCGGGTGAGGCGTTCGCCTCGGCAATTTTCGCCTCGAATATCTGCTTCCGTTGCATGAAAGGCGAAGGTGCGTTCTCACCTTCGGTGGATTCCATGGCAGGTGGTTTCCGCTTCAGTCCCCGACCGCAATTGGCACACTTATCAGAGGAGAATGCGATGTTCGGTTTGGAGCGGTTGTCGCAACGTTCGGTGTCACCATTCTTCTTGGATGATAAGCCGCTTATCAGGAGTTGGGGGACCGCGTCTTCTGATAAGCCGTTACCTTGAGAGACGAACTCAGAGCGAGCAGAGTCGTAACTGTCCAGGGAAGTGTCGTCCGAAGGAAAGGAGAATTGATTCAAGTGTTTCTCGCTCAACTTGGTGGTCGGACTTCGCTTTGGTATAGGAGGAGGTGAGCTGACTTTGGGCTGTAAAAATAGAGGGTTTTAAATTCTATTAATAAAATATCGAGTTCATTTATTCAGTGTAAGTAAATGTAAGTTTATGTTATATACAAGTAAATGATGGAATTAACTTTTCAAGTGGTTTCGACAATATATCTCGCCTATCAAGATCTGACCAATTTTGATACTGACGAGATATTGACAATTTTTTTGCTGATGACGAGATCAAGATCTGGTCAGTTTTCTTCAAATGACGAGATGTCTCATTCATTTTAAGATCTCGTCAGATTTTCTAATGAGACGAGATATCTTGTGGAGACCACCCTGAGGAGTAAAGGTAACTAAATATTAATCATAAAAGATTCCT
The DNA here is from genome assembly GCA_947359465.1 of Metellina segmentata. Lineage (NCBI taxonomy): Eukaryota > Metazoa > Arthropoda > Arachnida > Araneae > Tetragnathidae > Metellina > Metellina segmentata. The sequence goes on from OX375873.1 coordinate 117,212,970, forward strand.
CTTTGTTGGCGTTGAAGGAAAGTATAGACAACGATATATTTGCCAACTTTGAAAACTGTGCATCAGTAAAACTTTTGCGCCCCCGAACGCCGTAAAACACAACATTAATACATGAATTAATGTGCACTATAAATATCTGTATTTTTCACAATAACTACCATTATTTGAATTTCAAAATGCATAAGTAAAAATTCACATTTTTATCAACTGCAGAAACTTTGCAAAGTAGTGTTTTAATACCAAACAACACATCCACTGTAAAAAAACAAAAAAAACATTCACTTTATGAGTACCTACACATTGCATCCGAAACTGTATGTGTACATACCATTTTGCATCAGGATGACAGATCATTGAGCTTCATAAAACTTATTTACAAGAGATGAAATTTAAAAAAAATAAAAAAATCAATGTTCTATTTACAAAGTTGTTTCTTTTAGTGTTTTATCCAGAAGAGGGATTTGCAGAAAAATTCAATGAAGCTGTAGTACCTTTTCAGGTCTTTAATATTTCTGCATTGAATATCTGCCACTTTAGCAAATTTTAGAAGTCCACCAGTTTCTCTTATTTTACCTACTTTAACCCACTGCACATCAATACGGTCATGTCCTTCTACTATCACAGATAAATCTTCCAGCTGAAGACAATAAAACTCCTTTTTCAACTCATCCATTGCTTCACCTTTGCACTCATCAATCCGATAGAAAATTTTAGTGGATGGTTGCAGAGAAATATTTTGATTGCTCTATCGAAATATTGGAAATCCGTAAAAAAGGCAGACCCATCCGTAAATCAGTAAAATTAAGTGCAAATCCGTTAAAATTATGGATAATCCGTAAAAGTTGGCAAGTATGCAAAGAGGTGTAAAAATTTACTTTCATGCAGCGAATCAAAAAATTAAACTGAAAATTTCCTTCGAAGTGTTAATTTTGATTTCAAATAAAATATTTAAAACAGAAATGCTGTATATTTTGCATGTTTATGAAATATAAGAGGAACATTAATAGTAAAGTTGGTTATAATTTCATAACTCGTTTTCTTGAATTTTCAAAAAGCGCAGATTTTAGAAAGGTAAATTAGTTTTATTAATTATAAAAAAACAACTGTCATGGTCACAGAATTTTCAAAATTAATTTTAATATTTAAAAATTTAAGTTGTAAAACTAATTTCAATAATTGATTGAAATATTAATTAAAACCAAATCACTTTTGTTACAAATTTATTTCAGATAAGCAGTGAAACACTTTAAAGTTGTTCAAAAATACTTTGTAAAGTTTCTAGCAGTTACAGGGCACAGGAATGTTAGCCGGAAGGAACCATTTGATCCCAGAGACGTCGGGAAGAACGAGTGGCATAATTCCCCCTTTTATTTGTAAATATATGAAATTGTAAATATAATATGATTATCAGAATCGATAAATAAATACCTTAACAAGTGCATACCGGTTAGAACAGTCATTTTTGGCAGAATAGAGAAAGTTAGGTAGGCAATTAACGTTGCAATGGAGCAACACAACGGGCTACTGACAACAGTTCGGGTAGGTTGATATTTCAATTAACGTCGTGACCGGGATCAATTCCAAAAGGAAAGATACGAGAACATCACGTAATTTTGAACCACGGTCAGATGACGAGGTAACGTCTGAACTGGCACCCCTCTCCAAACTTCCACACCACGCACACGCGAGGACATTTGATGCCACGACAGATTTAATGTGCACCAGGCTCTTTAGTACACGACGGTCTTTGGTTGGATTCGAACTAGTAACCCTCCGGTTGCTAATCCGTTACTCTTCTGACCTGACTACATCAAACGTGTGATGTTGGGTAAAATATACCTAAACCTGAGCTGGAACCCCACTCTCTAAACATTCACACCATGTCAATGTGAGTTTTAATGTGCATCAGCCTCCCCCCCCCGTGCACACGATGCTCTATGACGGTACATAGTATAGATAAAGAAAAGAACCGGTGACACACTTTTTCAACGCTGTACGGAAATATATTCTGGATCAGCAATTTGAATGAATCATTACACTCGAGACAAGACAGAAAATTTTAAATAAATTTGAAACGTTTTTACAAAAATTTACCATTTTACTCAATAAAAGAGGAAGAATAAATACGCGAATTCATCATGCACATTCCGTGTAGTTATTCAATTCGTATGAGCTCACAGAACCCCATACATAATTAAATGAGTAAGCGTTAAAAGTGAAAGACCCACCAACCTGCATCCTGAAAGCACTCCAGGCCAAGGTAAGTTGCATGCTTGGACAGCAAATCTCATCTCAAACTGTTCTGCTATTATTAAGGCAGTCAAAACAATCTCAAATGACCCCATTTCTTAGTTACCGCGATTTTTGGCCTTTCCCAAAAAAGAAACATCCAGTTGCTCATACTAACCTGTTCCTGAAAGCAACTCGAATTGTGACTAGTGGTGCCATCTGTTGAAGAATCCTGGCAGGGGAGTCTTCCGTGAGATTTCGAAAGCCCATTCGAGATTTTACCGTTGGGCTTGTCTTCACTTTGTTCAAATTTCCTGCGGAGAAAAGAAATAGTAAATTTTATAAAATTAAGGTAATCACAGTCGTCACATTTACTCAAAACTAACGAATCCTGTTCGTATGCCATTAAAGACAAGAAGAATCGTGGCCGTGTGAAGAGGCATGAGGAGGCATTGTGGGAAAAAAAGTAACGACTTATGAGCTTTCAAGGCTCAGTCCCAAAATTTTACCATACGCTCCCTGAAGGGTACGTAACCCCTCGTTGGAGAACTACCGTTTTATTAGCTAATGGCGGCACTTAGGAATTCAAACGTTGGCCTACTACAAGGCCATAATCGATGGCCAATTGTAAAGGGGCACCCAGTGGGTGGCCATCACTACCCCTAAGGACATCACACTTTAAAGTCCATGCCCTGACCCCGGACCCGAACCAGGAACGGAAAGCAATGCCCGTTTTTAAATAAAATACAGACCAATTAAAATTTTTCAACCACACTTTTGATTTCACATCTTCATACCTTATATTACTTTTCTATTGGGTCATCATCCGGAAAGTTCTGCGCGTTTTCAAATCGAAGCTAGCTTTGTTATTACCCATGGTCAAATGGGTTTTGTTCTCGGAGAGGGTTTTCAAGTCGTCCGGTGTAAGAAAAAAAAATATAAAGATGTAGGAATACTAAACAACGGTAGTTGTCTACTAGTCTGGAAAGAACTCATTATAAGAGCAACGAGACTGGAAGGAGTCAGTTGCATTGTAGTAGGAATGCAAGGCAAGACTGTCACGAGCCAGTCACATTCCGGTATTCACAGTAACGAGAAAATTAACACTGCGATTAATTCTGCGAAGTGTTGAGAGAAGTCTATTGGTTGGATCTAAAGACAAATCCTAAATATTGGACAACGAGAGGCAGAACTTCGATTGATGCAATCTTTTCCACGCACGATTTGAAATGTTGTGGAGTTTACGAGAGTACGTTTAGCTATCATGTTCCGCTTTACGGAAGACTAACATAAAAATTTAAGCAACTAGTTATATATCTATTACTAAAAAAAAAAAAAAAAAAAAAAAAAAAAAAAAACATTTGACCATGGGTAACTTGTAATTGGCTTTCAAGACAATTACAGATAAAGTTTTTTTTTATTTATTTTTTTTATTATTATTTTGCTACTGCTGATAACGAGTGACCTTGATTGAAGCAGATGTTTAAATTTGGTCTTTTCTGCTTACACTGCATAATTATAGCATGTGTTGTGGCATAATTTTTGTTTCACTGCTGTACAAAGAATGGAGAATCAGAAAAATCATTTTCGTCATATTATGCTTTCATTTTAAGAAAGGGAAAAAAATGCTAGTCAGACTGCTCGTAAAATGTGAGCTGTACATGGACATAGTGCTGTTTCCGAGGCCATAGTTCGAAGGTGGTTTGATCAATTGAAGCGTGGAAATTTCAGCCTCGAAGATGATACCCGCTCTGGATGACCATCCTATGTAAACGAGGACCGGACAGCATCCTAAAAAAGTAATTCTTTCTGTATGGTGAGACTACAAAGGAATTATTTGTTTATTATGAATTGTTGCCACCAAATCAGACAATAGATTCGGAAAAATGCTGTTCTCAAATGGCAATGTTAGAAGCAGAAATCGAAGCAAAGAGGCCAGAACTGACCAATCGTCGAGGTGTTGTCTTCCAGCATCACAATGCTCGGCCCCACATTTCGCTGAAAGTCAGACAAAGACTTATTGAGTATGGCTGGGATGTTTTGTGTCATCCCCATATTCACCAGACCTTGTCCCCTCAGATTTTCACCTCTTCAGATCACTTCCAAATTCTTTAAACGGCCTGGAGTTCAATTCTTTGGAGACTGTCAAAACAGCACGTGCATAACTTCTTTACAACTAAGCCTAATGATTTTTTTTAATATGAATTTTTCAATGCCAGAAAGATGGCAAAAAGTCATAGAAGAAAATGGGGATTATGTGATTCAATAAAATTTTCTTATATTTTTGTACTGCTTCGTTGGTATTTATCTAAAAAAAACGCGCAGTACTTTCTGGATGACCCAATACAGTCCCCTTGCAAATTTAAACATTTGTCATATTATGCGACGAGCTTTTGAATACCAGCGTCATATTCCTCTGCCGCCAGTTCGTTGCGATAAGCTGTAACGTCTTTAAGCTTTAGTGGTCGTCATGGAGCATGTGTAGCACCCACCTTGCATAAATGTTTGTGAATTTGAGGTGATCTGTAACCACTTTGTAAATGATAGTGCGAGTCATGTGAAAATTTATATCATGAATTTCCTCCGAAGTCTCACGCCGACCTTGTTTGATGAATTTGTCGACAGACTTGGCAAGCTCATCCGCAATGACACTTGGGCGGCCACATCGCTCCTCATCATGGACGTTCTCTCTTCTCTCATTAAACTTTCACCACCAACGACGCACACGATTCAATCATCACATCACCATACACTGCTTTGATTTCATGATAAATTTCGCTGGGTCGCACATTTTTTTTGCGTCTAGAAATCGGATCACAGATCTCACTTCAGATTTGGCGGCACGCTCGATTTTCTTTGACATTTTGTTCGCTTACCAAAACAACAATAACAGTTATAATACGATGTAATTCTGTAGACAACTAACAGACGAGTCCCTAAAATTGGTAGATCTTGAGAACGGTGCACCTGCCACTGTCATAGTGGTGCGCATGCTCAAACGGGCATTACTTTCCGAACGACCATCGTATGTAACGTACGGGATACGCAACCAGTGAAATTGTTGCGTCAGCCTCTTCCCCGATGACCCCAGCAACAGATGTTGGTTGGGTTTATATGGCGTAAGAGCCACACATGGCTAAGTAGCGCCAGACACAAGCCAGCATCAGAGGATCTTCCGACAGCAGTCTAGCATTTGGATAACAAAGAATCAGTCAGCTCTTTCGGCGAAACACCTACTCAGAAGGATATGGAAGCGCGACGAAACTACACGGCGACTGGAGTTCGCAGGAACTGGAAAATACCTCTCATTGAATTTCTTTTTCCATTTGCAAATAGTCCACCATTTCAACAATAATTGAGGCGTTGACACGGGAAGGGGAATAAGTGCCAAAAATGAAATTTCTCAGGAAAGGCAAAAAAACCGTTTGAATAATCTCGTTTTCATCAAATTCTTTATTAAACACATTTGACAGCCGCCTATTTAGTGGACTCGACTAGAATAATTCAATACTAGAATGATATTATGTAAAAATTAACGAGCGTATACGGTATCTACATAATATGAATATTATATGTAAACAAAAGACATACTCTACGAGACTAGTCAGACTAGATAAAATTGGACATTGAAAACATTATAGCTGTTACTCCCTTTTCGATGCCAAAGGCATTGAAGTTTCTACCTGAGCTATCTTGCGGGCATCACAACTAATATAAAGGGGGTATGGACCTACTCTCTTCCCCTGGCTATTGGCCTTGGAATTTACTACTGTATCCACGAACAAACGGAAAAATGGATCTTTTGGCACTTACTCCACTTTTCGTGTCAACGCTTCAATTAAAATTGTTAAAAAATAGTAGCGATCTAGCCTCCAATTCCTTAAAACCAAACTAGCTCATAATACAATACACATATGAACCTAACAAAGACACGATTGGAGTTTCAGTTGTATAAGTTCATAACTGATCTGCAATATTGAGGAATATTGAGTTCGTGTACCATACAGTAAAGAGCATCGAAATACTATAAAACTTACTTGCATAATTCCGGTATAGACTCCGAAAACTTGGAATCTGAAGCTATTGCAGGAGAATCCCATGACTCTAGGCAGTCGTCAAATTCAGCCAACACGCTGTCCAACACTTCCAAAGACCGACGGATGTCTTCGTGCCTGTGGATAGAAGAGCGATTCTATTTAAGAAATGTGAAACACCCGTTTACAATTTACTCAATAACATTATCCCAATCGACCAACAATCAAAAACAACTAAGCTTATATTGAGTTTGGGGAAAACAGTGCTGCAAAATCGTTGTTCAAATGCAAATCAGACTTCCATTAGCTTATTATGTGTTATTCTGGTGAGGAAGAGAAGGTAGTGACCTTTTTACAAAGGGTATTAAGCTCACCAGGGTTGCTAAATCATGAAGAGCGATCGTTATAAGTAATTGTTTGTTTCATTAACTCGTCATAACTGTAAAAGTTTTCGCCCCCAATATGTAGGTAATTGAACTTACGTCACTCTAAAGCAACACAACGGGCCATTGGGCCGGGATCAATACCGAAAAGTGATCCAAGGACAACACCTCGCAATCATCACACCACAAAGTGAAGTTGATAGAGGGCACGACATATTTAACGTGGACGAGCCCCCACGTACACGACGGTCTTTGGTCGGATTGAGTTACAATACCGAACGATAACATTGGAATGAGAATCGATAGGTATTTGAGAATAAACGTCGCACTTGAGCTACATAAGGGGCTTTTCGCGCCGGTCCATAATCAATGGTTTAGATAGATCAACAACAACCACGTGTATTTTTGAACCACGGTGATATGACGAGATCAACATTTGAGCTGGCACCCATTCTCCATATTTTAATCTTCACGCTGCGGCAGGTAGACAATTGTTACCACTAAAATTTCGTTTACACCAGCGGCATGGTATAGAACTGTGTACTGTGGATGTTATCCCCCTTTTAAGTGACCGCTGGCTTCAATCACCATTTACGAGCTGTCAGCGACTGACCTTCTGGAAGGTTTTTCCTTTTGTTCGGTACCCTACCTTGCCGACCGTGAGGTGTGAACGCTTTGGGGGAAAGGCAGAAGGTCGCTCCGTTGATACTTATCTCGCGCCAAACGATACGCCACACAATACTATGAAATGAAAGCGTCAGTCGTAAATGCCACTCAAAGCTCTTTCGCTCAAGTCAGGTAATTAGGTAAGGGGGGTCGGACATGCAAGGCGAAAGAGCCGTTCTGTGAGACGACTGAAAAAAATCTAAGTGCCGCAGCGTAAAGGTTAACACCACGCTATCATGAAGTCAAGAAAGGGTACGACATATTTAACGTGCACGAGCCCACACGTACACCACGGTCTTTGGTTGGATCGAGTTTAAAACACCGAACGATAGACTTGGAGCCCGAATCGGTGTTATCACCGCCGCTAGTGAGGACCTATTATTCAGGCTTTGTGTGCCCCCAATTGAATAGATACTTTCACAACCACTTGACTTAAATGGCAACTCAATCAGAGACAGACTATTAGTCGCTCTTCAATGACTTACTGCTAAATATATTACTTTAAAATAGCGCTAATCACGTTCAAGTCCTTGCACAGGATTATCACCCTTCCATGTGATCGCTTTTATCGAATCAGATACAACTCTACGAGCATGGTTAGAGGTCTAATTAGAGTTAAGCATTTATTTACCTCTTCAGACCAAGCTTTTAAACTCAGGCGTTTTGGTGATTTCATATTTGTTTACATTGATAAACAAATTAAAAGCGAATAAAGAAATTTCCAACTTCGGTGATGGTAAAGTATGCATGTCATAAATGTTTTTTTTTGTGAATTTTAGGCTTGGGTCCGTGATGCCCGTACGTACTTAAAGAAATACCCCTAAAAATTCGTTTTAGAGAAGAAAAAAAAAGGGGGAAAATTAATTCCGATTCGCTGTAAGAAAAAGTTACAGCAAAAACGTTTTGCAGTCCTTTCAAATTTATGTAACAAAACACGTAATTACGGTGACGAAAACAAATGGAATAGATATAATATCGATCTTGTAATTTGAAATGAAATTTCATAACTTTTTCAGGACATTCACTATTAATTATTACAAACATATACAAATCATTACTAATCTTTATTAAATATGATCCCAAATACACTCTTTATTAATCGCAGTTGCTGCAACAGCATGAAGTGAGTAAACAAGTAAATTGACGGGATATCACGTGGATGGATACAAAAAAAAATCCATCACGTTGACATAAAAATAATCATTAAGTTCTTAAGTGGGCATTGGATGATAGATCACCTTTTCATCAAATTTAGTTAATCTCGCATAAATCTTGCATATTTATAATTTTGTCTTTTAGATAGCAAGTAAAACGGTTCCAATAAAATTCACATGTTCAATTTATTCTTTGGAAATACGAAATCTTTTAAATCCACAGGCTAGACGTGGTTGATTTTGCGTTTTATGCCACAAGGTCGATATTTGGCTAATCTGCTCCAAACATAAGACAAGGTAGAAAAAAAGCAAAAAGTAGAAGGGCAAGTCAGGGTAAAATAGACTGGGGGACAGCACTCAAGTACATCGGGGTTGTGATGCCGTACACATCTAAAGATGAGCTCCTGAAGACAAAATTAAATGTAGAAAAACATTGTTCTAGTTGTGAAAGATTTTCAGTCAAGCCTTGTACGAGGGCTGTTCAATAAAGAATGATCATAAATTCATAAAAAATAATTTTCTGTACTAATCCTCCAAATTTTTATGGTCTTTCTCAAAATACTCCCCATTACTTGCAATGCACCAATCCCACCTCTGCTCAAACACATGCTGGGAGCCATTTTTTGACAGGTCCTTCAAATCGCCTTCGCAACTTTTACCACTGCTCGTGATGATGAAAACCGCTTTTCCCATAGGTGTTTCTTTAAATTCGGGAAAAGAAAAAAAAAATCGCATGGGCTAAATCATGACTATATGGAGGATGGAGAACACACATGACTCTCCCCATAATCTTCCTGTAGCATCACATAGCTGACGATTTAAGGTGAAAACAAAATTTCAATGCAGTGTATTGCATTTCACGCGTGTCACGTCCATTTTTGCCGTAGGCGAAAGTAAAACTAGGCGTTCTTGGCCGGCTGCCAAGGCCTCAGCAATGACGTCATGACCGTGAAACTTGCGTCTATCTATTCTCCACTTATCCCGCTACACATTCAATATGATTTTTATTTTTCTTGATTTTTTTTAATCCCCTTTAAAAAAACTATGATCATTCTTTATTGAAAGGCTCTCGTATGAAAAAATAGATTCAGAGTATTTAATAGTAAAAATCACAAAATAAGTTATTTATACTTATTAGATCACTTCAACATTTATGATTATAACTTCTACGAAAGTAAAAAAATATAATCAACTATGACATCCGTTCCGACCCACGCCCGTGAATTCAGACATGCCTGCTTGATCTCCGCTTATAAATCGTCCAAGTAATGGACATGCACGCAGAGAGCTCACGCTGTCATCGAAGAGAAAGACCACACGCAGGGCAGATCTACAGCGCAGAACATATTTCCGTGGTGGGGACAATCCCAGTATGGGACACAATTAACCCTTCCTGTTGGTTGTCTCGATGTTGTCAAGTCTAGTTACTAGCAAAATTGACGTCCATCAAGATCCATTCACTAGCAAAACTGACCAGATCTTGATGGACGAGATATCTCGTCACCAGAAAGTTGATCAGGTATCGATCTCATCGTCATAAATAAATCAGCATTATTTTGACGACTCGTCAGAAGCAAAATTTACTAGATCTTGATGGACGAGATATCTCGTCGAAACTACTAGAGCGGATAACTAATATTTCTGTTGACTCTTAATATTATAAAAGGAAATGTTTATCTGATTTTTCGCAGCCGCAAAATCCTGACGATTCTATGACACTTACAGCAATGAGATTTGGCATACAGGTAGTCCAAATTTTTTACCAATTTTGGGGTAGCGGCGAATTTTAAAATTCAATCTAGAATTTTAAATGATTTTAATAGTTTTATTCTCCATCGTTTTTTTAACGCCTTTCTTACGCGAAAGAAGAAACACCCCAATCTTGACTTTTCTACCCACGTGACCTTGCCGTCAGCCTTGGTACCATGCCAATTTTTTTCATCACGGAGAACGCTCAGAATTTTTTTTTTCCCGTTTCCGCTTTGATTTTGCTCGGAGGAATGATTTTCCAGCCAGACGATAAATCTTTTAACTGGAGTCACAGTTCTTTTTTTCTATCTCCTAGACCGTTAAATATAGAGTAAAAGTTTCAACGGATTTGAAATCTGTGGAAAATTTCACTTTAGATCGATACCTAAAAGTATGATTTTCTATAGATAAATAATTTTTAAATTGAATATATCTTTTATATTTTCGCAAGAGATTGTGACGTCACATGAAACAGATTGCATCTTTTGCCCTTCGCGTTAAAAAAAAAGAAACCGATTACATTTCCTGTTCTATTCCATTTCAGGGAATGAGAGCAAAAAAAACAAAAACATTTCGACTGGGATTGTTAATTATTTTTCGTAAAATTGGAGAATCGCTAAAGACAGATTAAAAATTTCAACGGATTTGAAATCTGCGGAAAACTTTACACCAGTTTAATAACTTACATCACGAGCACGGGCAACGCCGGGCTAGCCCCACAGTGGCTAGTGTGTTATAAAAGTGAGATCATGCACATACTCTACAGTCTAGACACCGGATGCTTGGAAACTACGTTATGCTACGCCATGTCTCTTTGATTTTAAAAATACTTTAACGCGCGGAGTTAAAAACCACTGCAACATTTGTTCTGAATAACTCTTGTATCCCTTTGGTTGGCGTTTTTATGGGCCAAATTTCGCCACTCTACGCCAAGCACAAAACAGAAAACGTCAAGAAATGAACATGTGCACACAAAGAAAGTTTAACTGACACAAAAGAAACACATCCAAGGTAAGATAAGGCAATCGAACCCGAGCCGGCTGCAACTCGCAGGTTACTATTACAGTGCGCAAATTCACTTAGACAAGGGGTCATCAACAGTTAAACTGCTGCAGAAGTGAAATACACCCCCGCCGAGAATCTAACCTGCGTTGAAGTTTTCGGACATGCATGCTTGATCTCAAATATACGTTTATAAATCAATGTTAATTACAGCTCACACACACACGTCAAGAAATTAAGCTGACAGACAAGAAAATTACATCCAGAGCTACTTGGAGGAATTGAATCGACCCATCTATCAGAGAGAAATTTTACTAGTGTGTGTTAAGTGGATAATTACACAGGCATGTATTTCTTCAGAAAGCGTACACAGCAACGTAGTGGGTAGAGTGGTGTGCCAATGAACACAACGACAGCCTAAATCACAGTAAACGAAACGTTTATTTCACAATTCTGTACAATATTTTACAAACGGGTATTTGTATCCTTAAGTCGTGGGCGCTGCAAAAGAGGCAAAAATGGGATCTCTTCAACGGCCGTGGTTCCAAACGAGCACCACCAAACACGGAGGTCAGTGGTGTTGACCTCCGTGTTAACTAACCCCCCGTGGTTGGGCCGACAGGTTTGGCTTTTATGGCGCAAGATACAAAGATGGAGAAGATGTGCCAAAACAAAAGATAAGCTAAGATAAGATTGATTAAAAATGGGTTTCGAAATCACCAGACCAACATTAAAAAGCATGATGAATGGAGTAGTTAAGTTGAGTTAAACATGCATTCAATGAGATGATAGTTTAAATATTGGCCAGCAACACAACATATAACATGGGTAATGACTATTTACTCGATGTATTTGATTAAATACTAGCTGAATAACCAGGCGTTGCTCGGGTTTCAAATATGACCGCGACAGCTAAAATATGACTGAGACATTTCCCCGTGTTAACTCAAACACACAAGCCCTGTAGAACGTGCTTCCTTGTTCATATCCATTTACTGCAGGAAAACAAACTTTATGTATTTTAAAATTGAGGCTTCGATGGGAACTTTTAGGACTACCTGTTTGCCAATTTTCATGGATAGATTGGACTGAAGACAGGAAAGAAATAGCCTATGTTTTCCGCAGTGTTGAAAAGTATACGTGAACCAAATTTTGTGTGGATTGGTCAAAAGGTGTAGATTTGTATAGAGAATATATACCCACATTCTTTTATATATATATATATATATATATATATATATATATATGTGTGTGTGTATGTATGTATGTGTGTGTATATATGTGTATATGTGTGTATGTGTGTGTATGTGTATGTGTGTATATGTGTGTATATATGTGTGTGTATGTGTGTATATGTGTGTATATATGTGTGTGTATGTGTGTATATGTGTATGTGTGTATATGTGTATATGTGTGTATATGTGTATGTGTGTGTATATGTGTATGTGTGTGTATATGTGTGTATATGTATGTGTGTGTATATATCTGTATACGTATACATATACATATACATATACATGGCAAAAAAATAAAATAAAAGACCCCATGGGTTGGAAAAGGAAATATTACTAGAATACCTCGGGTCTATGCAAGCTCATACACAACTAAAGGAGTGTACACATACCTAACGTGCCCCTGTTTGTTTTCCGTATTCGAACAAGTATGCTTGATCTCAAGCATCCGTTTATAAATTGCTGATTAAGCATAGGTCATGAACACAAGGAAATTACAAAGGACTTACTAAGGAGGGATAGGAATCCACCCGCTTACAGCGTATAAGATGCTATCGCAGTAGATTACCGAGGATGAATAACTACCGTCAAGACATGCATTCTCTTCAAAAAAAGCTACTATTAATTCAAAACGCATTGGACTCCGCTTCTGAATCTGTTTAAGTACTGGACATGCACACAAGGAAATTACACTGAAAAGTGCACATCCAAAGTTACATATGTTGATTGTTTGGGTTCTATGGTGCAAGGGCCATATCTGAGGCCTCAAGGTGCGTCAAACACAAGACAGACAACTTCAAGTAGTGCACATACGCATACAAGGAAAATTTAAGTAACAGAGAGGCGTCGAACCAACCTGACAGGAATCGAACCAACAGTTACTTGAGAGAATCGAACCTATCCACTGGCATGGCAGTGGGAAACTCGACTGAGGGTCTGTACCAAGTGGATACTTCCTAAACAAGGCATGCAGTTCTTCTGAAAGTTTACTTTTAACCAATTTATTAACGCAAATCGCATTGGACGCTGATTAAGTACTAGATTATCTTTCTACACATAAAAATTACACTAAGAAAAGTACACACGGTGTTACTTGGGGTGATTGTTGAGATTTCATGGCGCTAGGACATTTGTCCCAGCTGCTTCAAACATAAGACACGTCAACTAATGGTTGTTTATTTGGGGTTTTAGCTGCAAAGGCCAAATTTAGCCAAGCTCCGTCGAACACAAAACAACGTCAAGTAGTGGACATACACATAGAAGAAAATTTTTGTAAGAGATGGCAGAAATACACCCACAGGGAGGTGTCGAACCTAACAGGAATCGAACCAACAGTTACTTGAAGGAATCGAGCCCTATCCACTTACATCGCACAAGATGCTATTGAAGAGGGCAACGTCTAAGTGGATATTTTCTAACAAGGCATGCATTTCTTCTGAAAGCATTACGTTAACAAACCTCGTGAAGATAAATCGCAGAAAAAAAAAACCCGCTTGTGTTTACCAAAGTCAGTGAATCTTATGAGAGAAGATCTGTGAAGCCTTGTAAAACCTAAATGAGATCTCCAAATACTCCGGAGTGCGGTGCACACAGAAAGTTTTACTTAACCCACAAGAGAGAAATAGAATCAAGGGGGAATCGAACCACCAGAGTTACTTGAGGGACTCGAACCTATCCACTCACATCGCGTAAAGACGCGTTCTCACGAATGAAGTTTAAATGACCGATTATAGTTTATCTATAAAAGTTGAATACGACTTGAATCAGTTTTTGTTCACACATTTCAATAGAAACTGATCAACAGTTTAATAAACGAAAATATGAAGGTTACAATTGAAACATTATTTATTTATAGAAAATCGCATAAAAGGTGTAAAATTTTCCGCAGATTTCAAATCCTGTGAAATTTATACTCCATCTCTAAAGATCGCGAAGGTACAAACTTGGCCTAGAGAATATAAAAGCACATTTGTTTTGTTTCTCGAATAAAATAAACCACGACAGATCGTTTGCGTGGAAATAACTCGAAAGCAGATGGCGGACGACTCATTACTTGAACGATAAAGTTTGAATGGGTCAAACTTTTTTTGATCCACCAAAAAGTTGATCAACTCTATTGAAACAAAGGTTCTCACAAAAGTTTTCATTCAACTTTTGTTGATCAACAAATTTTGACATTTAAACGTGTTTCGTGAGAACGCGCAGGCATGCATTTCTTCCGAAGGCATTACATTAACGAGCCTCATCGAAGTGAATAATAATGGAGAGCCGTACGCACTTACCCCAGCCATCGGAAGTTCTGTTGCGCGTCACGGGATGTGTCCGGACACTTCCCGCAGGGCCGAGTAATTAGAGCCGCTGCAGTTATTCGTCACCCGCTCGTTTGATGGATGCAACGAGAGCCTCTTGCGACTCCCACATACAGCTCTTTCTTGATTTTGTTGATTGGCAATTACAACAGCGGTGGACAGATAGCGGGTCTAGGGAAAAGGACTGCGTTTCGATGCCGAATTAGAATGCATGCGCACACACGCGTCATCGCTTTTCCGTGAAAAGATCGAGAGGTTGGGCTTGTGTGGACCACCGAAGAGGTTTATGCCCTGTTCACATGAGGCGTTTCTAAATTGCGTTGTCCAAGGTCAGCTTTACTAAAACATTAAATTATGTTTTTTATTCCCCTAATTCAAATTTCTATCTTTGCGATCGTTGAAGATGAGTGAAAATTTCAACGGATTTGAAATCCGAGGGAAATTTTACACCAGATCACTACCTTAAATGGGATTTTATTTAAAAATAATTAACTGTTCAATAAAAAATTGAATAATCATATGGTAAGTAATTATATAATAAATGTGTTTTTGGTATCGATATGGGCGTAGAATTTTACGCTAATTTGAAATCCGTTGAAATTTTCACTCATCCTCAACGATCGCAAAGATAGAAACTTAAATTATGGGAATAAATACATAATTGAATGTATAAGAAAAGCTGGCGTTAGAAAATGCCTCATGTGAACAGGGAATCAAAGTTTTTTCCCATGTCACTTACATATGGTATTGTATTGTTTAAACGAAGCAATCGTGAACCTTGTGGGTCAGATTAAAAAAATCTGTGTGATTTATTACTTATGTATACAAACCTTGGAGCAGTAACTCAATAATTGATAATTTTTCAGAATACTAAAGCTTATTATCCTTGCTGACAAATATGTTTTCCATATTGTAATCTGTTTAGAATATTTATAACACTGTCAAAAAATGCTTATAATTATTATTATTTTTTTGTCCTAAAAATTAAGTTTTTAAGACAGCTGGACAATACAATTTGATTCTGTTTTTAAGCCGATGGCATAGCAACATATAACCACAAAGCTCTAAAATACACGAATAAAATGGCGGGGGAAAAAAAACATACAAATATAACGAAAGCCCTAAAAATATTAGTATTCATACGTTGCAAAATTACTAAAACCATCAACATTATCAAAAAACGATCAAAGGGTTGCGTTGTGGGTAAACTATTACGTGCGATATAAACGTATGTACGAGACGGCAAGTAGTGGGTGTGAATGATGCAGCCAAATTTTATAGGTTGATGCAGCTTTCTAAGAGAGGAATACAATGATATTGACCTGGGAGCTCGATCGAGAATTGAATAGCAAACAAAAATAGACTGCATTTAAAGGCAAGTTTTTGGGATTTCATTGCATGAATAAATAACAAAAGCCACTTAACATACCCTTTAATCGACGGCGTTTTGTGTTTGGCGCAGTTTGGCATAATATGGCTCTTGCAGCATAAAACCAAACGCAATCAACTAACCAAATTTGATTTAAAAAAGGGTTTTAAGGCCATGAAATCGCCATGATTGCAAAATGCATAACAAAAAAAGCAACACATAACAATAACACATTTTGCAATTTTTTAAAGGGAAATGATAAGGAGACAACCAAAGGAGAACGTCCTAATCACTTTTTACGACACTCCTCACACTGCAAAACACCTTTTTACAATGGCAATAAGTTTAAAGAGGCAGCCAAATCTACCGTTACAGAAAAACAGAAATTGTACAAATGAATATAAAAATGAAAATAATCCCAAAAAATATACAATGTCGGAAGGCGAGCTGTCTGCATTTCAAGGAGAAGATGTTTTTCTCCCATTATTCAACCCGACTGGTTATTAATTAGCCTTGTATTGCTGACATTGATTTGTAAAAATGTGATAAAAGATGGAGTGGTCGGCATTGTTTATATCTTCCACATCTCGAATAGCCTTTATCAATTCAAACAGAAATCATGTTTAGTCATTTCTTTTATTGTGATTACTTATGTGGAAGTTATAAAATACCAATTATTTGCAAAAAGCCGAATCGTCTCAACTGTATTAAACCAACGTGGAGGGGTCCTTTTATATCAAAGAAAAATATCACCGTCGTAGATTTCACATGCTGCATTAGGAATGCTCCTAATCCCCTCATATGAAGGATTTACAAGTTAAAAAAAACTTCATAGGTTTAATCCAGTCCTATGCCATTGTACTTATTCTCTATTGAGCTTAACCCATTTAGTATTCTTTCTGTTAATATTGATAATATCTTTCTGTTAATATTGATAAAGGTTATTCGAGATGTTGAAGATATAAACAATGCCGACCACTCAATCTTTTATTACATTTGCACAAATCAATGTCAGCAATACAAGGCTAATTAATAACCATTAGGCCCATTTGAGCTTAACCCATGCAGATTTCACATGCTACACTAGGAATGCTACTAATCCTATCATATGAAGAATTTACAAGTTAAAAAAACTTCATAGGTTTAATCCAGTCCTATGCCATTGTACTTATTCTCTATTGAGCTAACCCATTTAGTATTCTTTCTGTTAATATTGATAATATCTTTCTGTTAATATTGATAAAGGTTATTCGAGATGTTGAAGATATAAACAATGCCGACCACTCAATCTTTTATTACATTTGCACAAATCAATGTCAGCAATACAAGGCTAATTAATAACCATTAGGCCCATTTGAGCTTAACCCATGCAGATTTCACATGCTACACTAGGAATGCTACTAATCCTATCATATGAAGAATTTACAAGTTAAAAAAACTTCATAGGTTTAATCCAGTCCTATGCCATTGTACTTATTCTCTATTGAGCTTAACCCATTTAGTATTCTTTCTGTTAATATTGATAATATCTTTCTGTTAATATTGATAAAGGTTATTCGAGATGTTGAAGATATAAACAATGCCGACCACTCAATCTTTTATTACATTTGCACAAATCAATGTCAGCAATACAAGGCTAATTAATAACCATTAGGCCCATTTGAGCTTAACCCATGCAGATTTCACATGCTACACTAGGAATGCTACTAATCCTATCATATGAAGAAATTACAAGTTCAAAAAACTTCATAGGTTTAATCCAGTCCTATGCCATTGTACTTATTCTCTATTGAGCTTAACCCATTTAAAATTGGTGCGATTAAACTAACAAACTACCCAAACTTACAGGGGTTGGAGAAAGATATGGAAAAACCTAAAAAAAAAAAAAAACATGTATCCTTGCCTAATATGGTGTAACAAAACCATTGGCATTCAAAACAGCTTGCAGTCTTCTCGGAATGGATAAATGCAGTTCCTGTATGCTTGCCAAGGGAATCTTGTACCATTCTTCCTGCAAAACGGTGGCAAGTTCAGATAACGATGATGGCAGTGGTTAACGATCATGTTTCACTCTTGGCAACAAGCAGTCTGTGTTATAGGCTTGGGATGTCATTCGCTAGACGTAAACTCGGCCAGAAGTGAGAAACAGTATGAAACAAGACGCAACCGACCAAATTACTGTCTTCCATTGCTCCATAGTCCAGGCTTTATGACTTAAACACCACTTTTTTCTGTTACAGGCATTAACATGACTGATGTATGGTTTTTGATTTCCAGCTCGGCCAGAAATATCCTGCTTATGGAGCTCCCTTCTTATTGTTTTGGTACTCACATGGTTTGTGAGTACCAAAAGAATTTATAATCATTATTATAGCAATTAATATAGCATTTTACGAAGTGTTTCCATATATTTGTCCAACTCCTGTATATATGTGTGTGTCTAAACATTTTGTTTCTTTAATTTTTTTTTACCGTCCTCAAAAAAAATATGTATAAAAAATCGGAGGTTCCGCAGTATAAACTAATGTTTTTAAGAAATTGTGGCAACTATAGCAAAATTTTTCAGATACCACGTGGCGAGATCATATGAGTATCTCATATGAAGGATTTACTATTTAAAAAAAACTACCTAAGTTTAATCCAATTTCACGCCATTGTACTTATTCTCTATTGAGCTTAGTTAATTAAAAATAGATGCGACTAAACTAACCCATTACCCAAACTTATACCTCCATTCAATAGAATTCGATTACTATCGACAGGTTGATTGGGTAGAGAATGTCCATCTGAACAACTTTGGTTAGTTGGGTTTTATCGCGCAATAATCGATCAAGCTGCGCTAAATATGAAATAAATGAACACACAATGAAAGCTTTCATGATATAGAAGAGAGGGATGAATCAATCCTGCTCCGCTTACGACTCTCGGGTTGCAAGCGTAGTGGGTAAAGCGAATGAGCCACGGTGACCCCCATTTGAACTATATCAATCGTTTCGGCAACATAAGCTGTCCAAATGCATTCCTGGAGACCTTTTAGAAACTAACTCGTATTTTAATCTCGATTTGAAAACAGGAAACTTCAGCAGACATGTCATACCATACGGGAGAAGTCATCTAGCATATTCTGGTAACCTACCAAAACACTATGCAACAATCATTCCAACAAGAAAATCTGAAAGGTACATGAACAGAAAGGTGAACGAATGTTTCAATAAAAAGAACATTATTTAATATTTCAGACTTTCCATCCTAAAAGTAGGATAACGGCAAATCGTGCATTAAAGCAATACATGCACATTTTTAAGCAATACATGGACCAAGAAAAACATTTTCAATTTACTTCATGTGGAGAATATTTATTTTCCAGTTTCCTAAATAAGTAATCACACTTTTATATTGCATTTTCTATTTTAAGAGGATCTTATTTGCGTTCAAATGAATCTATTAAGGAAATGACGTAATAAACAAATTTTTTCTTCGAGATCAATTAAAGCTTTTTCCATTTATCCTTTTCCCATTCACTTAGATTTAAATTGCAATGAAATCACCCAATACCAGTTTTAAATTGACAATCTAGAGAGTGAAAGTTCTTATTCTTTTCATTCATTCCATATAAATAGTACTCTTTTGATGTTGAAATTGAATAAAATTACCCGACGTATTAGTTTTAAGATGCCATTTAGAAAATACGAATTTTTCTTTCTAATTTTTTAAAATCCAAATAGAAGATAAAAAAATGAAAAATGAAAACTAGAGATAGGCCACTCATATTTCTATATATAAAATAATATCTATATTCAGTTGTCCAACACGGAATCATCAGTTTTTTTAAATAATAATGACGTATTGAAGAAAACATTTTTTTTTTGAAAACGTGGACGATCAATTCTATAAAAGGTTTTTACATAACACTACGATTGTTAGTTTATGCATCTTTAAAAACTGAATTAAAAAATAGATTATCTTCTTTTAAAAGTAAATTACGAGAAGATAAAATTTAATTAGACGTTTTGAGTAGATGGTAAAATTAAATATAAAAGGCAGAAAGTTAAATGAAAGCTTTAGAAAATCTAAAAGTATTTAGACAACACATGATACTAAAATTTTCATTTTGCGTTTTTAGTCAGATCATTTTAAAGACTTCACTTCAGTCATTTTCAAGACTTTAATCACTTCATTGGTCTTCACAGAATAAGTTTGTTTAGAAATAAGCTTAATCCATTCTTCAATCCTACCACTTGTACTTTCCCATGTTCTCAAATCCTAAACTGTCTTAGATTCATTAAAAATGTGTTAATATGTGCACCACCAATTCGAATTTGATAATATCATTTGCTTTAATAACTCATTAATAAAATTCTAGTTAGTCATTTTTAGGAGGAATGAGTTCGTATATGGTAACTCGGTATTTTCAGTACGTATATAAGTTTAAATGATTTCCCTACGCAGAGTATCTCAATACGTTTTATGTCATTAAAATTATCAAAACTATTTTCACGAAATCTATTTCTCTATATAATTGTATTAAGTTAGGATGTCACTAGAAATTCATTTACTGCAAAAAGATACTTAAATTATAGACAAGCTTTCAACAGGGTTCTCACTCTATTTCAGAAATAAAATTCTCTGACTTTTCCAGGCAAATGTTTACAAAATTCCAGGTCATACTTAAGCAATTCACGAAATGTTTAAGGTGAAAAACCAAGAAATAATTTAGTGTTCAATAGGCAATAATTAAAAACCAATTTAAGAATTATACATTGTAAAAATTAATGCACGAAACCCAAGTAATTTTGCAAAAAATAACTTTTTCAAGTAATTCAATATTTGACTTAAATCAATTTATTATTTAATGTATCACAAACCATTACATTCTTCAATTTAAGTCTGTAGATGAAACAGAATTCTTTACCTGTTAAATATTAGCCGTTTCTTATACAATCGGTTGAATTTTTTTTTTGTGTATGAAATAAATTGATACGAAGCTATGTACGAATATTACTGGCTACTTTTTACAAAGCATCTGTGAAGCCATGATCAATCATTTTCCAGGTCATTGAGGCGATTTTCCATGTTTTATACGAGAATGCGTAATTCTCTCTTTTTTATTCTTTCTTCTAAATTAACGTGTCTCACAATTTCAGGTTTTCCCTGACCCGTGGGAACCCTGTTTCAAAGACGTGCTGAGAAATGGTAGTAACTTTTAATTCTCGAATGTAAAATAAACTTGAAACAAAAATTAGCACTCGCAACACATATTCGCTGAATTCCAATTACATAGATATGTTAACAAGGCAAACGAACTTTAAAATTAATTAAACGGAATGTCAAACGAAATTATAAAAAAAAAAGCTGTAGCTGAAAAACAGAAATTAAATTTGTCGTAAGAACGATCACTATTGAAATTAAATGGGATATTGTTTCACTTTGAACGTGGATTTTAGAAAATAACTTATAACTGAAATATAAAAGAACAAAATACTCACGACATGGTGGACAAAATATCAATCCAAATTTCATAACAAACGCAGAATATCCCAAACACAAAATTACGATCACAGGCGTAGAACGACTATTAATTTTAAACTCGCCGGCTGTGTTTGACTGCATGGGCCGAAGCATGCCAATGCGAAGAAACAGCTGGTAAATTTAGAACACATTAACCACGCCAAGAGTTTTCCGTCTTTTGTTTAAATACGAACGAACAAAAATGTATCCAATTTTCGCAGCCGTTACTCACGAGAAGACACCGCATGGTACTGAACCAAAAAATCTCTGGTCGCAGCAGACCGAACCTTGTGTAATTAATAACTTAATAGCTTGGAAAGAAAAAAAATTACAAACTGAACACGACGTGAAAATAGTACTACTTCTACTTAGTTCAATGAATGGGCATCGCGAATGCCATCTATCGTTGAAAGGAACAACTGAGGTTTAATTATATTTAGATAACGCACCATTATTTTTATGGCGTTTTGATATTTTAGATTACGATCAGGAAAGTGAGCTTTGGATTAGGAATGAATGACTTGCTGCTTGCACAATAGTCAGCATGTGCCGTAATGTCAATTGTTTGTGTAAGTAGACATAATGGAATAGAATTATTCCAATTAATAATTTTGGAACGGTTCGATTTAATTGGGTTTTATCAGCACATCAAATGACGATGGATAGAATAACAAACTTTTCGACGTTGAGATAATTTATTGTAGAAAAATGAATAGAGATGTGGCAAAGGTAACATTAGAATAAATCTATGCCCTTTTTATTATAAGAAAAAAAAAACACACAAGTTAACAAATTCTTTTAGAAAAGTAATTCTACTTCAAATGGAATTTTTAGATTGGTCGTTAAAGCGAAAGAAAATGTAATTGTTCTGGTTTCATGTAGTTCGTTTATTCTTTGTCGCTCTATGGTGATTTATGCTACACAGGAGAAAACTAGACTGGAACTAAAAATAAAAGTGGATTTCGAAAAGCTACTAATATGTTGGTGACAGTGCATTGAAAAAAAGTAATAAATACCGGATTAAACAAATGATAAGCTTTTACTTACGAATTGTTGAATCCTGATGTGTCTCAAATCGTAATTTGAATTTCAAAAGACGGTATTTTAAAGTGCGAAATGCAGCAAAAGTTCTAATTTTTCTTTACCGCACGGAAATGGTATCACGGAGCAAGATGTATTTTGAGAGCTAAAAACGTTTTTTAGCGATGGATTGTGATTTTTTTTAAAATTCGAAAATATGTTTCTACATTTATAGAAAGTGGGCAAAGTAAAGTGAAATCTTCTAGATTCAATTTATCTTTTTAAATAACTTTACGAGACATAGCTCTCCCCATTATGAGAAAATAAAATTAATACTGATTGTGTTAAGACCTACCAACGTCTATACCGCGACTTTTGCACTACATCGCTGATAAGCCTCCAAACGTAAAGAAAAAGTTTTGTTAAAAATTACCCCATTTTAATTAACTAACGTCGCACTGAAACAAGACAATGGTCTATTGGCGTCGGTCCAGGATCAAACCCGAAGGGAAAGATCCGAGGACAACACGTAATTTTGAACCATGGTCAGATGACGAGGCCGCACCTGAGTTGGCAACCCACTCTCCAAGTTTCAAAATACGATAGCGAATTTATTTATTTCTAGTATAAAAGCGATACGAAAAAATTTACTTCCGACAAATATTTCACAACAAACAAAAATTTTAAAACTTCCTGATCGTCTGAAATATTTATTTTATCTATTCAAGATTATGACAGGGCCTCCCTAACCACAGGGCTAAAAGTACTATAGCCCCGGGGCGCTAGCCATTAGGGGAGGCAATTTTGCTTGCACTCAAATCAGTTGGAGGGCTGGAGACCAGCGCGTGGCTGCCATATGCCCTGCAATTAGATATACTCTCGACAGGCACGTAATTGTCTTTACTGTGAACCGGTAGATACACCTACATTCTCAACTTCAACGTATTCTTCTAGTCTGGTGTTTCTCAATTTCGGCGTATTGATGTTTTAATAATATTCTATTTTAATTTCTACGGTAACGGGTAAGTTAATATTTACGTCATGTCTTGAAGTCATGGCTAACCATGGAACACAAACGAAAAAAGTTATATGGCTTCGACAATCGTAAATTAAAGGAAGAGAAACAAGCAGAACAAAAAGCTTGTCTGAGGAAAATGTCTACATTAACAAATTTCTTTCATAAAAAGGACGAAACACTTTCTATGGAAATTGCTTCCCCTCCTGTGTATTTCCTTATGGAAGAGGGACGCATTATTGTTAGCCCACGGGCGCCAAATATCTTAGGATGGCCGTGGATTATGACAAAAGTATCTGAATACCAAAATAGAATAAGATAATTAATGAATACAAAAAAATATATGAAATTCAAGGAAAAGCATTGCTCTGTCATTTATACGACACCAAAATACACAGTCCAGTCACATTAATGTGACCACCTGTCAAAAGCCAGAATAACCACCTTTGGCAGAGCGGACCGCTGTGAGACGTGCAGGAAGAGTGTCAATTAGGTTTCTGATGATGAGTGCACCCAGTGAATGCCAGGAAAACATTCCCCAAACCATAATGATCCCTCCTCCAGCCTGGATCCTTCCGGCAATTGTTGCAGGGTGTTTGCTTTCAGACGTTTCACGCCGTATACGCCAACGTCCATCTGTCCGATGGAGCTTAAAACGTGATTCATCGGGAAAAGCCACCTGTCGCCACTCTGTGGACGTCCAGTTGCGGTACTGGCGTGCAAATTCCAGCCTTCGTCGCCGATGAACAGCAGTCAGCATAGGTGCATTAACCAGGCGTCTGCTGAGGAGGCCCATGCGCAGCAACGTTCGCTGAACCGTTGTTGAGGATACACTCTAGGTAGCTCCTTGGTTCATCTGGGCGGTCAGTTGCTCAACAGTTGTACGTCTATTTGCCCGAACGCATCTCCGTAGCCTTCGTTCGCCTCTGTCATCTATAGCCCTTGATGCACCACATGTGCCACGCCGCTGATTCTGGATAGTGCCATTTTGCAATGCACGGTATACTTTTACCACGGCGGCACGTGAACAGTTCACAAAATTAGCCGTTTCCGAAATGCTTCCACCCTTGACCCGAAAGCCAATAATCATGCCCTTTCGGACGTCGGATAAATCGCTACGTTTCTGCATTACGCCAACGATTGAAATGCTTTCCGATGCCCTAGTACATCCTTTATATACACTCCACTGCAATGTGCTACCACCTGCCTTTTGTGATTGGTTATTTCACGTTGACGTCGAAAGTAGGTGGTGGTCACATTAATGTGACTGGACTGTGTATATAAATGCGTAGCTTTAAGTAATTCATCCCATGTGATGATTCAGTTGTAGATTCTATTACAAACCGTTGAACCTAGATATACCATAGAATTTGCTAAGAATGAACTACGCAACAGTTGAAAAGAATATTAATTTTTGTTCTTAGGGTATGATTTAAGAGTTTATTTTTGGCTTGAAGCTATATGGGTATTTTTTGCGACTTGAGGACTGGTTTATTGGGTTTATGGCACAAGGGCCGAATACCGCCAAGCTGCGACACAAGACAGACATTAAGGACATCAAGTAAATGATCATACACAAACAAAGTTTAACTGATAAAGAAAAGAGAAAAGCGCCTATGGGAAGTTATAGGAACCAACCCGCCTCACTTACAATTCTTAGGTTGGTGGAAAAATGTTATGAACCTAGGCGGCCCCTAACAATCGAACCGGAACCTACCGCTTAATCCCGGTGCACACATCCGGTTTTTCAACGTGCGGCGCAACGCAAGTACTGTCTGAGATACATTAGATCCAATGGAGCAGTGCACACATCAATAATTCATATTTTTAACACCCTGAGAACCCCTTAGTGTTAAAAATATGAATGATCAAAAATATATACTATATAAACACTTGTAACTCCACCTTGCAACCTACAGTGTTCTAAGCATGACTTTCTTGATCAATAAAGTTCTATTTAAAGGAAAAGAACAATAGAATCTTTTCAAAGGATTCTATTTCCAGGAACCATGCAATTGAGCCTTTCCAAAGGATTCTATTCCAAGGAATGTACATAGTGTTAATATGAATTATTAAAAATATGAACAAAGCACTTATAACTCCACCTTGCAACCTGCAGGCTTCAAGACATTACTTCTAACCAACATTGACTTTCTTCCATCAATAAAATATTCCTCTATTTTAAGGAAATTAAGCAATAGAAGCTATCCAAAAGATTCTTGCATTTTCCTCACACAATAAATGTAGTTTTTCTAAGTCATTTTTCGTCCTTTAATAGTGTATATTTGATTTTTATGAATGTTTTGTTTATTTTTCAGGTCTTTAGGCACAATACTTTTAGTTTAAGTTTAGTTCCTGGATATAATTTCATTTTTGTTAATACATTTCCGTCGCTATCTACTATCAGTTTTACTTCAAGATGCATTACAAATGACTCATCCTCTACAACACAAGACAAATCCTTCCTACTATTTTTTCAGTGGATGAATCACACCGAAACGAGTGTGAAGACTGGAAAGGCTTTTTTCTCTAGTCTTGGCATAGTAGAAAAGAAAGATCTAATTACTCTTGAATCTTCGAGTTCTTAATCGAAACGTTCAGTAATGTTACATGTATAGAGCATCAGTTCTAATCAGGTTAGAAGAATTTACGTCATACTGGAGCAAACCAAAGAGTAATTGATCCGGAATCAATCCCGAATGCATTAATCCGAGAGTAATTTTGTTCCATGGTCAGATGACGCGATCAACACCTGAGCTGGCAACCCACTCTCCAAACTTCCACACCACGTCAACGTAGACATTTGAAGTCAAGATTTAACGACTTCCAATGTATATATTGGATGGAGTTTTGAACTCGAAACCTTCCTATGGCTAATCCGCGACACTACTAACTGGGCTACAGCGGCCACAGTTCCAGCCAGGGAGAGCACTGTACTCTATTTATAAGTGCAAAAACATTTATCTGCAGGGAATTTGAAGATAATATTTAGCCAATATAAAGTACGTCAATTAAATATTTTGATCCTTTTTGGTCAACAGAATGAGGTACTTGGTAATTTAAATGTCTATGTTCATCTATACAAACGAATTATCTCGTCGAAACCATTTGGAGGGTTGAAAAACGATTGGTATGATACGAATATAATTTTCAATATAAAAATTGGCACTGGCGTATCAGTATAAAAAAGTTCAAAGAAATAATGAAACATTTAAAAAACCAAACATCAAACGTTAGAAGACGGAAGGATAGAAACAGAATATAAAGGAAGCATGCAACTGGGATTGTTTTTAAATCATGCCAAAGTTTGCTTTCTCAGAACACATTTCCTTCATCTCAATGCATCATAAAAGAACACTGTCCCAGTTAAGAAGAACTGGAAAAACAAACTGAAAGAAAAGGTCGCAAACTGAGCAATTACATGCGGAGATCTATTTGAAACAGGAAAATTAAAAGCTATAGCAATTGTGAAACGTCTTATCGGCTAAATCGAACCCCATCAGGGAGTCTAAAAATAAGGTCTCGAAATGAGGCAATTCATTCATATAATCAAGAGTTACAATACTTAGTCATTAAGAGTGTTTGCGCAGTTAAGAAATAAGTAAAAGTCACAATGGAAGCTAGAACTGAACTCCCAAGAACGAAAATACGAATGCATGTTTAGTCCATGGTAAAAAACTAGTAATGGGTTAACAGTTGCGGTATACATACATTCAAGATTTTAAAAATGAAATTTTAATACTTTGACATATTGTTTGTTTGTTTGGAGGTTTTAGAAATTTCTATAATCATGCATTTATGACGATATAAGTATAATTTCGATAATTTTGCAAACAATTTAATTCACGATATTACAAGTATTTAATTTATTGCACTAAAAAGTTGAGGGGTTTCAAATATGAATATAAAACAACTATAGAGTGAAATAAAATTGTTTGGTTGTGTTTAAAAGGATTCGCGTTCCAAACTTTACCCCAACACAAAAAAGTTAACTTTTTAATTACAAGCGATTGAAATAAATTTCTCACGATCTCAGCTATGTCTAATTTGATAGACAATGGACAATGTGTGTAGAAGTGGGCAAGAACAGAAGGACAGTGCACATACCTAAATTGGACATTTAAATTTCTTTACAATATATATACACTACCCTATCATAATGGACCGGACACCAGCGGTTTTGCATAAAATCCGACTAGTGTGGAGGTGTTTTTCGTGGTATGGCCTGGTACCTTTGCATGTTGTTCCTGGTACATTGAACGCCGACGCCTAGGTGAACATTTTGGGCAATCAGCTTCTTCCTACTCTCTGGTAATGTTATGGAATGGACGCATGTTACTTCCAGGACGACAACGCTCCGTGTCATATTTCAGCCTCTGTCAAGCAGTGGTATGGAGATATGGATATAAAACGTCTTCCCTGTCTTGCTCAGTCCCAACCTAAGCCCCATAGAACATTTGTGGGACGCGTTAGAGCGACGCTTTACGGACCAGGAACCACGTCCGAAATCTCAGCTGAGCTGGCGACATTCTTACAGCAGGAATGGATACAAATACCCATAGCTGTGTATCAAAACCTTGTTAAAAGTATGCCCAGAAGGGTTGATAGTGTATTTGTAGCATGTGGGGAACCATCGCCCTATTAAAGCATGTATTCTTTCCCTTATACCATCACATTTTGCTGTCCGGTCCATTACTGTAGGGTAGTATGTATATATACAGTTTCAGATATACACGCCTCACCGTCCGGTGCAAAACCACGTCTCACTCTTAAGTGTACAACGAATCTCCTCATACGTGTTCTTATGTAGAACGGCACACAAGATTTAATGTTCTTGACCGCATCAGAACACAGGTACTGTCATACATCGATGTGCGTCTGCTAGAACAGTAGCAACCAGAACACAACTGTTCGTATAACCTATCTGTGTTCGTAATAAGCTGCCGGGAGATCGTTACACACGTAAACTACATTTATGCTCGATACAAAGGATTATATTTATTTTAAATTATACGAACGATAAGTACAATTTATAAGTTTTACCGATGATTGATGAAAATAGACTACTGTAGCAGAACACACCAGCGTTTTGTTTCTCTTCTCACGTCAGCGTTTCGTCAACTCTTTCCAATTGCGCATAACCGTGATCTCTTCCGGCGCATTTGCGCAGTTTCAGCTAGCATCTGTTTCGATTAAGAAGCGAGAGAACAATCGTTCTGCTGTTCGTTTGGAGATGTGTATCGTTTTCGTTTCTTGTCTTTAAATAAACGTTGTCCCGTATTGAGTTGATTTTAATTTTATATAACTCACCTGATAAGTTGCTATATTACATTATGTGCACTAGTATCCATGAGTTTGGAAGCACCTCGACGTTTGCTCTAAAACCGATAAATATGATTGATGTAACATCTTTAATTACTCAAATTAAAGGAAATTCCACTTATTTACATATCAAATAAGAAAAAATGTACTATTCTTAAGTCTAAATATTTTAATTGTATTTATAAATTTTCGGAATATCCATCTTGCGCTATTAACCACAAAAACAGATATCGGGGGAAAATTCAGGTTTTGGATATTCTGCTCGAATTTATCTCCCTCAAACTCCATCGGACTTTTGAGTGGCCAGTGCATAATTTTTAGGTTAGTTTAATTAATCTTGCCGTGGGGCAACACAATGGGTAACTGGAAACAGTCTGTGATCAATCCCGAAGGAAAAGACAGGACAACGCTTCGTCATATCGAACCATTGTAGGATGACGAGATCAACATCTCAGCAGGGACCCCACTTTCCAAACTTCCCCACCAGGCCAACACGAGGACATTTGAGACTCCGACAGATTTTACGTGGTTTCGAATTCGCAATTCTCCGGTTGCTAATAAGGTGGCCTATTCCAACCTGTCACCAGTTCTGGGTTAGGGACATTTGTTTTTTCTTCTTGATGGTTGGTTTTTATCTCGAAGAGGTATTTCGTCATAAGTAAAACTGATAGGATCGATGGACGAGGTACCTCGTCATTAGCAAAATTGCTCAGAACTCGATGAACGAGTTACCTAGTCGAAACCCCAGGTGCAGAATATATTCAGTGTTCTGCAACCCAACTCCAAGCAATTGCAATTGTTCTGCAGGCATTTTGTCCGAATTTTGAAAACTGCAGTCAAATCAAAAACAGACGTAAAACACAATTATCGACTAAATATGTATTAAATATATTTATAATAGAACATCAAAATAAATTATATTACTTTTTACTTTATCTAAAACCAAGGCATACTTTCAGAATTTGCAATTCTGTGGATAACTTTTGAAGTTAAATATTTGGTCATTGACATAAAATATGTGTTATTTATTAAGTGTTTGTGGTAATTTGGGCGGTGTAGAGAGGTTGTTCCGTAGCTAGAGAGGAAAAAAATAAGGCATGGAGCGCGCTTTGCACTGCAGAACATCGTAACTTATGATTAAAAGAACCGGCCAAAGTTTGATAAACTTAAGGAAAAATTGTTCTGCAAAGACTTCAGTTTGTTCTGCGACGTACGTCGCACTTCCTCCTCCCGGGGTCGAAACTACTTAGAGTTTTAACAAACAAACTGCACTCACCTTATATAATAATCCATCAATTCGAAGCATCAGCCTAATCCCAAGTTTACCAGAAATCCGTGAAGACAACACAGTGCCACTCTTGAACACAGGTGAGGGCGGACACCAACCCGAACGCAGACCGTTACGAAACGCGGATCCTAAGTGACGGCAACGGCACCGAAAGTGCCGTTTTCCGAGAACTTGAGCGCGAAGAATAAAAGTCGTGCGACGGTGGTCTTGGCAAATGAAGGAAGTTGAATGCCGGTTCAATGAAACAAGTTTTAAATAATGCATCGCCGGTCCGATACTCCATTTAAGTCGCAGCGAAATTGATCTGCCCATGGACACAGCACAACAATGGATCCTTTCAGACTCCTTTCACAGACCGGGGATTCCGGGAAATGATAATACAAGTGGGGCGTGCTTCGGGTAGAAATGCAGGCATTTCCAAGAATCGCGCACAATTGTGCAAGATCTTAAAAAATGGCGAAGAGAATTGAAAACGAGTCATAAACTGAAAACGCAATAGTACCATTTTTCCAGTTTTGAGACAAATGAAAATATAAATTTCCTTGTGAGATTTTCTGTTTAAACATACAAGTAGAAAAAAATGCTCCCGGAATTTATTAAATTTATTATAGTTTTTAAATCTCCCCAATTGATGCTAATTGCCCCCGACACATTAAATTAGAGTCACTTTATTGTAATAGCCGTCATCAACACATATTACTCATAATTTAAGTTGGTTGTTTCTCCAGATCTACTCCAATTAATTACCTACCGTGGTTTTAGATGGAGCTTTCGGACGAAAAAAGGTCTATGCAAGTTTTTTCGACAATGAGATTTTCATGCCAATGGTCAATAAGGTATTAGACAACTCTTCGAACAGTTAATTCCACTAAAACATCTCGCAGGCCTGTGAACACAAAGAGTAAACCCACTGAGCCACACGGCGGACCAAACAAACCAATAGCAGGTGGTTACTGAAGAAATCAAGCAGTTCTCTTTTCTGGTCTAAGGTTGTAAAGACAGGCGAGTTAGCGTCACAGGAGCGATAACGCCATCTTTGCAAGGTGAGTGGCAGTACAAAGAACGTCGGAGGTTACTGTAGACTCCGGACTTGTCTGATATGTTCTTCGGAACGTTGATATGCTGTTTTGTAATTTTCATGTTCTTTAGAACGTTGATATACTGTTTTGTAATTTTCATGTAAATAATGTTCTTTAGAACGTTGATATACTGTTTTGTAATTTTCATGTAAATAATGTTCTTCGGAACGTTGATATACTGTTTTGTAATTTTCATGTAAATAATGTTCTTCGGAACGTTGATATACTGTTTTGTAATTTTCATGTAAATAATGTTCTTCGGAACGTTGATACTGTTTTGTAATTTTAATGTAAATAATGTTCTTCGGAACGTTGATATTCTGTTTTGTAATTTTAATGTAAATAATGTTCTTCGGAACGTTGATATTCTGTTTTGTAATTTTAATGTAAATAATGTTCTTCGGAACGTTGATATTCTGTTTTGTAATTTTAATGTAAATAATGTTCTTCGGAACGTTGATATTCTGTTTTGTAATTTTAATGTAAATAATGTTCTTCGGAACGTTGATATTCTGTTTTGTAATTTTAATGTAAATAATGTTCTTCTATGTAAAAAGTAGTCGTCCTGTCTTGGTCTGTGCTGTGCTCTGTGTTACAATAAACTTGTGGGTTTAAAGAATTGATTCTTAATTGGATTAACAAAGCTACACACATCGGCTATCCTCACAAAGGTGTCTAATGGAGAAGCTAGAAAAATCTTTAGAAGTACACTTGATAATTCTCCTATCTATGTATAGTATTCACTCATTATGTTTTGACTAATTTAATTTTATAATTATGTTATATATGTGATTTTTTTAATCTTGAGTTTGGCATAATATGTCCCAAGAGGACTCAATGCCACAAAATCATATCCAATCCAATCCTATCTATGAGTTATGCCCAGTTATGTATTTACCGCTGTGAGGTCTTTTTCTATATCTCACCGAACGCTAAAATTTGATTGGTTGTTTTCCGGTTTTATGACGCAAGGGCCACACATTTGGACAAACTACGCAAAACTAAAGACAGACAACACAATGTGGGAGGAAGAAAAAGCAATAAGCTGAAGGGTGAAAATGAAAGGAAGGATCACTAGGTCTCGTGCTCACTAGATCACTACCTCGAGGTCGTGGTGCACATACACCCCTAAAGATGTGCACCACGTTCATGTTGGTCTCATTTTGTTGTTTCTATGTGGCACAAGGGCCAGATCTGGTTAAGCAATGCCTTTTTTATCAAGTAAATTAACATACACATACAAAGTTTAGTGACAGATTTATAACCAAGATAATTACAGGAATCAAACGTGTACCTACAGAACCCGAACCGCCTACAGAACCCGAACCGCCTACAGCTCGCAGGCTTGCTTGCCCAGTGGGAAAATCTCCTGAGCACCTATTTCTCAAATATTGTCAAAGTAAGTAGTTGAATTTACGTCCCACTGAGACAACACAATGGAATATTGGCGATGGTCCAGGATTAGTCTTGAAGGGAAAGGTAAGGTAATTTTAATTAACGTCGTACTAGAGCAACACAACGGGCTATTGTCGAAGGTCCGGGATCAATAACCTAATGGAAAGATCCGACGACAACAGCTCGTAATTTTGAACCACGGTCAGAGGACTCTCAAAATTAGGGATGCGACATTGATGTCGATGTTTTCAAAACATTGATGTTTTATAAAAAAAACTCCTATGTATTTACCATCGAAGTATTGGAGCAGATTTTTTTTAACATCGATGTTTACACTTGTTGAGGTTTTATTTTTAAATGAAAAAAGTACCATTATAAAAGTTAAAACAACAACCAAGATTTTTTTTATTTCCAATGGCAAGGCTGGGTACAGATTGCAAAGACAAATACAATATATGTTACAATACAGAAATACAATACAGTACAGAATTGACCGAAGTCATTGTAGCCTTATACAAGGCCAGAAGTGATGGTCACTTGTGAAGGGGCACCCAATGGGTGGACCATCATTGTCCCTAACAAAGGACAGCACAATTTACATCCATGCCCTGACCCGGATTCGAACCAGGAACCTTCCGATCCAGAGGCCAACACCTTGACCATTAGACCGGTTGGTCGGCACCACAACCAAGTAACAATAATTTTCATAATCAGTAAATTGAAGATACTTTTAGACCAAATTGGCCAAAGGTGAAGGGTCTGAAAAGGACGAGGATAAAAGGGAGAACGGTGCCCCTAGCAACGAGACAATAAGGAAGCGACATCGATGTCTTCAAAACATCGATTTATTGGAGACTATGATTGCTTAACATCGATGTTTTTACATTGTCGATGTTTTTACGCTGTCGACGTTATATTTTTGAACCAGGACTAAACCAGTTTTAAAAAATAGAGAAAAAAAAAGTTTAAAAACATCGATGCTTTTGGGGCGATGTATTTTTAACATCGATGTTTTAATATTGTGCATCTATGTTTTGTTGCCGATGTCGCATTCCTACTCCAAACTTCCACACCAACGCAACGTGAGGACTTTCGACCACGACAGATTTAAGCTGCACCAGCCGCCTCTACACCATACGCTTACAAATATTACAAATAACCTCTGGTTCCTAATCCGCGACTCTACCAAAGGGGCTACCGCTGCTTTAATAAATGCCTAGTGGAACGCTGGTTCGTATTGAAGAATCAGGTAGCTTCGTAGGGCCAGCCTGACTATCGCATATGCGAGGATCAGACTTGCAACCAAGCGCTTCAGACTACCAAATCAGAATTAATACTCGGAAGTTGAAATTCCCAACGCAATTCAGTCTCTCTGAGATTCGAGAAATTCAAGTAGGTTCTTGCCCAGTGTCAGATATAGAAAATGGTAGGTGTTTATGTCTGATGTGGGTTGAAGTTTATATTTTCGGGTGGGCAGTTTTTAATGCATACAAAGATATGCTTTATTTGCAAGGTACGAGAAAGTGCGGTGCAAAAATATCATTTAAGCTGCAACTGTCACATTGCTTTAGATTTTTTTTTTTTGGAAAACTCTGAACAGCGAAATCGAGCGTCGCAAAACTTATGAGAAAGATTAAATTAATAAACACTTCTATCGATAAATGAACCACGCGTTGGATAAACGTTTTTCTCTCCAAAATTAGCAGAAAAGTAATTATAATATTAATAATATTAAAATCATGTGTTCCTCTTATAGTAATAAATTTATTTTTCTCGCGCTACATCGATTTTCGTTTTGACAAAATATTAAAAAAGCTCAACAAATATTCGTGCCCAACAAACTATAAGCACATTGATCAAAATTAAAATACTGTTCATATTAAGCTTGTAGGTAGGTAGTTAGAATCAACGCCTCACTAGAGCAACATAATAGAGGTGGTCCGGGATCAATCCCGAAGAAAAAGATCCGATGTCAAGAGCACGTAATTTTGAACCACGGTCAGATGAAGAGGTCAACACATAAGCTATACCAGCTTATGTACCCTATCTCCAAACTTTCACACCACGCTAACTTGAGATCAATTGAGGCCTCGGCAAATTTAACGTGTACCAGCCACGAGTTCACAATTTTCTTTAATTGGATCGAGTTTCAAACTAGCAACCTTCCGTTGCAAATTCACTACTCTTCCAACCGGGCTACCGTTGCCCGCTGTCCTTACTGGACCACAACATTTATGCATGTAGTAAAAGGTCATATTTTTTTTTCAGAATGCTAAACATTATTTGAGGTGCATAGTGACCATTGATTTCATTGAAATAAAAGTAACTTGGGAAAACTCTAAATTGTAAAACAGAAGAAAATAAGAAATCAAAAATACAAATCTAGATAAATCGTCTGATAAAATCCGAGGAAAAACATTCCATGTTCTTCTAATTAATTTCAGGACACAGAAACTTTCAATAATTAAATCTCATAAAAACATCTTGAATACAATATATAACAGCGAAATCATGGTCACACTAGGTATTGAAAATGAATTACGATTTCTCATTGCAATGTTTAATACATTTCGAAAATATTTAAACAATGAGAAAATAATGAATAGGGCATTCCGTGAGAGAACGAATCTCGGAAAATGCAACTAAAGTACAGGAACTCGGAACACAAAAAGATTTTTCCGACCTGAAAAAGTTCTAAAAAGTAACCGTTTCATGCATCACTTGACGACAATACCACGGAATTCAATTACGCTTCTTCCCATCAGATGCGTTGCCAGATCAAGTATCCAAATATGTATCATTTTTTTTATCGTATGCCATTCTTCTCGCTCGGACAAAAGGATGCACAACGCAAGAACACGAATTCAGCTGACCGTGGAATAAGAATATCACGCGGTCTAGTTCTTCAATACTAGAATTTCGTTACTGCGTCAAAATTCTTAGATTCATGCACAGATTGTTGCATCAGAACACTTCAACCTTCCCTTAGATTTCGTCCTCCAAAAATAAAAACCTATAGCTGAAGTAATCATAGAAGACTTAGAAGTATAAGTAGTCCGAGGATTTCTATTGAGACGAGCTTCAAAATGTGTGACCACCATGTCAACTAGTAATCACGTGACTATTCTCTGAAGGAAGGTATATGTATTTAATTAACGTAGCACTGAAACAACACAAAGGGCTATTGGCGAAGGTCCAGGATATGACCCGAATGAAAGGATCCGGGGTCAATACCACGTAATTTTAAACCACGGTCAGATGACGAGGTCACACCTGAGCTGGCAACCCACTCTTTAAACTTCCACACCACGCCAACATGAGGCCAAGACCGATTTAACGTGAACCAGCCCCTTTTGCACAAGACGGTTTTTGCTTGGATTCGAACTCGCAACACTTCAGTAGTTTATCCGTTACTCTTTCAACCCGCGGTCCGATTATTCTATGAAAAATTCAATTGTTTGGTCGATTAGATGTTAGCCTCTAGATTGGAAGGTTCCCGGTTCGAATCAGAGTCAGTGCATGGATGTTTGTAAGCGTATGGTGTAGAGGCGACTGGTGCGCCTTAAATCTGTCGTGGCCGAAAGTCCTCACGTTGGTTTGGTGTGGAAGTTTGTAGAGTAGGGTGCCAGCTCATGTGTTGTCTCGTCATCTGACAGTGGCTGTGGTTCACAATTACGAGGTGTTGTCCTCTGATCTTTCCCGTAAGGGATTGATCCCGGACCGTCGTCAATAGCCCGCTGTGTTGCTCTAGTACGACGTTAATTACCAACTGGCCGATTAGGTTGGCTAGTTGTTTTCGGATTTTATGGCGCAAGAAGCATATTTGGCCGCCAAACTGCGCCAATCACAAGACAGACAACACAATGAGTGAATAAGAAAAATAACCGAAGGGTAGACGAGGATAGAAAGGTGGGCAATTTTAATAAACGTCGTACTAGAGAAACACATCAGGCTATTGACGACGATCCGGGATCAATCTCCAAAGGGAAAGATCTGAGGACAACACCACG
Organism: Metellina segmentata; assembly: GCA_947359465.1. NCBI lineage: Eukaryota > Metazoa > Arthropoda > Arachnida > Araneae > Tetragnathidae > Metellina > Metellina segmentata. The sequence continues at coordinate 117,249,734 of OX375873.1, forward strand.
TAATTTCGAACCACGGTCAGATGACGTTGAAACACCTGAGCTGTCACCTCAATCTCCAAACTTCCACACCAACCCAAGGAGAGGGTGGAAAGGAAAGGGAGAAAATATCACTGGGTTACCTCGGGGTTGTGAAGCCCGAACACATCTTAAGCTGTACCCTAGGATTTTCCGATTTGGTAACAACGTTTGAAGCTATAACATCGCATGACAAGGTAGCTGTGTGAATACACATGTCTAGATTGCCGACAAAAGTGATGTAATTGCAAAGTCTACTACTATTAGATGGAGTCACTCAGTGGAGCAATCACATGATGAAGCAATGGATGGGAGTCTTCAACCGTACAGAGGACAAATCAGATTGCGAATACTGGGCTCCACCCAGCAGACGTAGTCCAAGGGTTACGTTACTACTAGTTTTGATCACGTGGTCATGGGCACATAATAGAATTACCATTGATCATTCTACTTTCACATTTCCTCTATGGTCACATCATTCCAAATTTTGAGTAGTGTTCCTACTTTTTTCCAGTTGAAATGATCGTGCTTTCATTTTGTCCAAGGTTGGTCGGTTTTTACAGCGCGAGGGCCGTATTTGGTAATGCTGCACAAACATAAGCAGAGATGCCAACTACTACGGATTCTCCGTAGTTTCTACGGAAGTGAATCGGGTACTACGGATTACGGAATCGATGATTTTTTTTCTACGGAAAAATTCAATTTTATTTATTTGTTACAATACATCAATTGGTTTACTTATTTCTCATTAGTATTATTTTCATCATTATTATATATATTTTTGGTAAATGGGAGAAAAGTGCTCTAAATTTAATTATTAAATGTTTTTTATACATAATTATTTCATACACAATTATCTGTTCTTTATGTGTTTTCAAGTATGATATACCTTACAAATTATAAATAATATGTGTTGCATACATGTTTCAAATTTGTAATGAGATATTTGAATTAATGATATATGCGTGTTATTAAAGCCGATTTCTTAAATTTTTTACTAGACTACTGCAAAATTCCTAAAACTACGGATTTTTTCCTTTGGCACTACTGAAAACTGCCATCGCAGGTTGGCATCTCTGCATAAGGTGTACAATATTAGACACAAACACAAGGGAAATGTTACTGACAGAAGAGAAAAATACAACCAGGCAGGGAACGTACCTGACAGGAATCGAACCTGCACCTCCTACAACCATTGTTTTGCAAGGAAGTGTTTGAATAGTGTACACGAAAATGGCGATAAACTGATGGTAAACCTTTCAGATTTTGTGATTGTGCAAAGTGAGGTTCCATATCCAACTATACAGCATTCTTTTAAGAAATTTATACAGGGAGAATGAATACTATTTTTTCATCACGCCTCTGCAGTTCACGTCAACCAAAAGGGGTCACAGTTAAGGTTAAGAGCGTGGTTATTCCGAAAAATAAAAACGAGGCATTCATTTGAAGTTGGCGAGCCGGATAATCTTCGGCGATGTCCTTTGTTCTACGACGTTTTGGAGGACATTTATGCTTCCATCAATTTATAAATCTGACGGGTATTTTCCTCGTGGAATTCGGAAACAATTGGGTCGCAGGCAGGAAGCCATCCGACACTCTAGAAACGTGTGGAATAAGGGGAAAAGAACACCAATGGCAGTTGCGATATACTTTTCAAAAACTACCGCAGAGTGCGATTTCAAAGAGAATGCCTAGCCCGAATTCGAAGTCATTGAATTTTCAAGGTGAGATTACGACCAGTTACAGTAATTAAATTCCAATTGATCGAGGACTATAGTACAAGGTTAACACTATTACATGACCCATTATTACGAGTTAGGGAAAACTGTTTGAAACCAAACATATCGCACCCCGGCAAGAAAAGTGACGCAACTCAAAACTACAGAATTTGAGAAACATCATCTTAAAGTATACTATAAAACGTATATTGAAATAGAATAAGCTTCTTTTAAATTTTAGGTAAGTATTTATGGCGGTAACTTCTGTTATATTCTATAGAATTGTAATATAACACTCTGGGGCACCTCATAAATATTTTTCAATGACATAACATCAACATTTTTATTTTTCGACTAGTGTCACTTTTCTTGTCGGGGTGCGATATGAATCTTCAGCTTCAATCACGAAAAAAGGAGGAGAAATAATAACAGGCCGTTAAAAAAGGAAACATTCTAGGCCAGTAATAAAGAAACATTCTTCATCAGTAACGAAGTGTTGCGAGACTTCCTTAATCAAATTATTCAGTCATTTTCGCAACAAAAATATACTTTATTTAATCTGACTCCATAATTGCTACATACGCATATTTACACAGATGCCTTATCAAATATCCTTTTTATAATGCAAGCGCAGAACATCTTGGCTCCTTTCTAAGAGCAGAAGCTGTGATCCCACACTGTTGCCATTTTTATCAACCAAATTATACAAAAATAGGACAATAACTAAATACAAACTTTTAACACAAAATAACAATGTAGGCCTTACAAGGAAACAATGTTGGCCTTACAAGGAAACAATGTAGGCCTTACAAGGAAACAATGTAGGCCTTACAAGGAAACAATGTAGGCCTTACAAGGAAACAATGTAGGCCTTACAAGGAAACAATGTAGGCCTTACAAGGAAACAATGTAGGCCTTACAAGGAAACAATGTAGGCCTTACAAGGAAACAATGTAGGCCTTACAAGGAAACAATGTAGGCCTTACAAGGAAACAATGTAGGCCTTACAAGGAAACAATGTAGGCCTTACAAGGAAACAATGTAGGCCTAACAAGGAAACAATGCAGGCCTTACAAGGAAACAATGCAGGCCTTACAAGGAAACAATGTAGGCCTTACAAGGAAACAATGTAGGCCTTACAAGGAAACAATGTAGGCCTTACAAGGAAACAATGCAGGCCTTACAATAAAACAATGCAGGCCTTACAATAAAACAATAAAGGTCTTATGGGGACCTAGCACTTTAAAATGTAAAAAATACAGAAAAATATTTTTGTACTTAAAAAGTTGCCTTATACTGTTCAAAATGTCCTAGAAAATCATACTGATTCCTGTATTTTTTTTTAAGTTATAAGGATTTTTGTGAGTGCAATCACAGCTTCGAAACCAAAACTAACTGATAAACCGATCTGACTGAACTATCGCATTACCTCTATAGTTATTTTCGATTAATTAAATGAAATAGCTTAGAAGATGAAATTTTTCTTAGTAACTGTTACTGATATCATTGCTTTTCTATTCTTATCAAAAAAGAAGGCTTTAGTTTTGTTTTTCTGTTTGATATTTGTTATTCTGTTGCTTCCCTTTTCTGTTTAAACGTTATTATTAATTATGCCTAAACGTAAACGACAGAGCTATGATTATAAAGGTAAGGTTCTTTCTCCCCTCCCCCGATATATCCCCTCCCCTTTTACTTTCGGATGGGGATGCCAAAATATTTAATAATTTGTCTTCAATTCCATACCTATAAATTTAGATTATAGTTAAAGGAATATTATTTTTAAAAAAAATGAAGTTTATATAATTAAATTTCAAAAAGATACACTTTAAAAATTCTTAAAATTTTCCAACTTTTTTTTAATTAAAATTTTTTTAACACATTTTGAAAAAAATTGATGGTTTAAATTTGTACATATACTTTTCTGGCATACGAAACTGCCAAAAGTTTGTCGAAAAGTGCTGTCAGTAAAATAAATAATTTTTTAAGGTGCCAGGTCCCCTCAAGAAAAAATTCCAAGTCTGCTATTAGGCAAGATTTTAGGACTGCATCTAGGGAACAGTCGGGGTGGTCTGAAACTAGGAAACATTCCAGACCAGCAACTAGGAAACATTGCAGACCAGCAACTAGGAAACATTCCAGACCAGCAACTAGGAAACATTCCAGACCGGCAACTAGGAAACATTCCAGACCAGCAACTAGGAAACATTCCAGACCAGCAACTAGGAAACATTCCAGACCAGCAACTAGGAAACATTCTAGACCAGCAACTAGGAAAAATTATAGGTCTGCAACTAGGAAAAATTATAGGTCTGCAACTAGGAAAAATTATAGGTCTGCAACTAGGAAAAATTATAGGTCTGCAACTAGGAAAAATTATAGGTCTGCAACTAGGAAAAATTATAGGTCTGCAACTAGGAAAAATTCTAGGTCTGCAACTAGGAAAAATTCTAGGTCTGCAACTAGGAAAAATTCTAGGTCTGCAACTAGGAAAAATTCTAGGCCTGCAACAAGGAAATATTCTAGGCCTGCAACTAGGAAAATTTCTAGGCCAGCAACTAGGAAACATTCTGGGCCTGCAACTAGGAAACATTCTGGGCCTGCAACTAGGAAACATTCTGGGCCTGCAACTAGGAAACATTCTGGGCCTGCAACTAGGAAACATTCTAGGCCTGCAACTAGGAAACATTCTAGGCCTGCAACTAGGAAACCTTCCAGGCCTGCAACTAGGCAATATTGTAGTCCTATATAACTGGGTCGCATGTAAATCAATATTCACCCATAATAAGGTAACGTCGGGGTAAGAAGGGTAGACAGACCACTTAGGTAGGAAGACGAAATTGAAATGTATCTTTAAAACATCTGACTAAGTACAAGGCTAAAAATTTATATTTGTGTTAAAAAACCTATTCTCTTGTAGTAAAAATTGTTACCATTCCATACCAAAATTTTTCGGATGATTATTTGGAAGCTCGACCCGATCACACAATAACGTGCAGCGATTCGTACGGACTTCCGGCCCAGTTACATCAGCTGAAGACAATCCTGCCCGTCTGACCATGTCCAAAAGAACAAGGTCCGCTATAATATGTCCAGCATCTCCGGCGACTCGGACGCATTGTTCCGTCGCACGGCGCGTTAATTGCCGCGACAGTTCGGAAGCGTGACCGAACCCAGAAGCGATGACCATGGCATCGATTTCGGGGGATGGAAAAGTAATGAGAAGTCCGAGGAACCGGAACGGTTTTCAGATCCAAGAGCAGGAAGAGTAATCGCCGTCTTGCGTGCGGTATCGATTGTTACATTCCTCGAGTACTAACTCAAAATAAAATACTGTTCCTAAATACGTTCTGCACCGCAAAGCGCGCTCCTTGCCATAGCTTTTTTCTTTTCTAGCTACGAAACAAGCTCCCTACACCACCCAAATTACCCCGAACACTTTATAAATAACACATCTTCTATGTCAATGACAAAATCTTTAACTTCAAACGTTGTCGGCAGAATTGTAAATTCTGAAAGTATGCCTTGGTTTTAAATGAAGTTAATTAATTTGAAAGGTTTTATTATAAATAGGTAATACATATAGAGCCGATAGTTGTGCCTTACGTCTGTTTTTGATTTTACGGCAGGTTTCAAAATTCGGACAAAATGCCTGTAGAACAATTGCAATTGCTTTGAGTTGTGTTGCAGAACATTGAATATAATTTTGCTACCTGGGTCCAAATCTATTGAACCAAGACCCAAGCGTCAATCGCTCGGCAACCAGTCTGGCTTAAAAACCTCTAGACTGATAAAAAAAAAAATTTCATCAGAAGGAAAACATTAAAATTTTGTTGAGCTGTTTTGCAGAAGAGATCAACAAGAGCCTGGTCATAATTCGAAAAGAAAATAACCACGAAAGAATTTTACGTACGTACATTCGGAACTCAAAAAGGAATTCCGGAGTCCTGTTTCACTCAACTTGTCAGTTTATCACACAATAAATGATGGAAAAAAACTCCGAGCGTGAACCCATTAGGAACGCCGAAGAAGCCATTTGATATAAGAGAAGCATGAGTCATTCTTTCGCAATGAGCACTACCAGGAAACATTTCGACTTGCAGGAAGAAAGAACGCCGAGATTATGGTCACATGCAGGAAACTAAAAAAAAAAATTTCGGAAGCAAACAATCCTTAACATTAGCTACTGTGTGTAAGGGAAAATTTAGAAAAGTGTAAAGTATGAAAAAAATTCTTGAATGATTCTATTCAGTTGGTATCGTGTAGCGTCAAAGCACCACAAATCAAAACTTTGAAAATAGGGCTCTGGCGCATCTACCCGATGCTTAGGCCCCTGTGCACACATCCGGTTTTTCAACGCGCGGCGCCGCTGCGGCACGAAGCCCAACTATGCACGCATAACCGTGAAATGACGCAAGTACTCATTTCGCGCCATTTGCGATAAATATTCTATCGTAGAAAACGTGTTTATTTCGCTTACTTGGTGTACAAAAAAGTATATTTTGAAACAAAATAGACGTTACTGGATACAACCATTTATTAACGATTATATATATTCCATTTATTTATGAAAACAAGGTACTTCAGAACAGAGACGCGTGTGCGGCGAGCTGCGGAGATGTGGGGAACTGCGTAAATACTGAACGCAAGTTGGACGTGCGTCGCTGCAGCGGCGCCGGAGGCATGTATGCACTACTCCATTGGATCTAATGTATCTCAGAACACACTTGCGTTGCGGCAGCGGCGCCACACGTGGAAAAACCGGATGTGTGCACCGGGCCTTAACGGTTACCAAATAAAATAAATCACATTGGGACTTATTAGCAGTCAAACACATTTAATAAATGCTTTTTTAAAAGACATCACAGCATACCCCCTCCAGTACAAGCATATAACATTCTTCAAAGGAAACTCAAACTGTTCTGTTCATAAAAAAACCGTTACGAAGAGGTGTCGCACTTCGAACGAGAGAGAAATAGTGAGGCATGTCTCTCAACAGGTAACTTATACTAATACAAGGTCCAAATGTATCTGATGGCGAAAAATAAAATTTTTTGTTCTTTATACAATTACTTTCACCGTAAAGTTAAAAGGGGGAGTTGGAGGCTGAGTGGATATTCACTGAGTTGTAACTAGTGATGCGACATCGACAGCAAAATATCGATTTTCAAAATTAAAACATCGGTGTTGATAATGCATCGCACCCAAACCATCGATGTTTTTAAAATTCAGTGTATTTGAACTTTTCCCCCCATTTCTGATAACTGGTTTAGCAACTAGTGATGCGACATCGGCTCCAATACATCATGCTTTTTTTATAAAACATCTACATCGATGTCGCATCCCTACTTTTCAGACCCCTTTTTTTTTATCTTGATCCTTTTTATTAAACCATCGATGTTTTGCAAACATCGACATCGATGTCGCATCCCTAGTTGTAACTGGCGCAGGTTCCATTTCTCCCAGAGTGTACTATCTTCTATGTAAAGGTGCGAATCCAATAGTCTGTTGCAGAGCACTGCTACAATGGAATCTTACAGGTTCATTGGGGGTCAATTATATCATTCTTCAACCGATTTTACAGTTAATACATCGCTTTAAAGAAAACAAACTGTTCTTTAAAATGAGCTATAAAACATGAAAATCCGTTAAGTAATGAAAGTGCTGTAATGTGTTTAAGTCGAGACGATTATGGAACTGTTTCCCTCAATGCGTCAGTTACGTAAGCGCCAACTATGCTCCAGCCGTACTGCAATACACGCACTGCGTCAGCCGTATGTGTCAGACGCGCTATAGGAATTGCACCTTAAGTAAAACTTTTTTCTGTGTGTCCATTACTTGATGTTGCCTGTCTCGTGTTTGGCGCAGCATGCAAAATTAGCCCTCACGCCATAAAAACCAACCGTTAAATTAACACAGAACTTTGCTTGTCCGAGTTGAGATTAATCGAGTGTCCGTGTTATTCGAGACGAATTTGATAGACTTTTTAGAACTTCGGAAAACTTATAGCTTGTCCAGAAGCGTATAAGTTCTATGCAACAAAAAAGCGTTAAAGATTTTTTCAATAAAGTTTGAAAGGTGAGCAACCCACATCCAGATTTATTGTAAAATTATCACAATTCATACTGTGATCCTAATCCAAGTAGGTTATTTTCAATCAAAGCTTTGATTGATTGTGTGTGTTTTAATGATGCAATGTCTGTATTTGGATGAGCTGTGCCAAACATCAAGTAAATAGACATGTAAAGAAAGTTTTTTAATGATACCAAAGACAGAAATACATGCATGGAGGAATCGAACCAGCGCCTCCTACAAATATAACTTGTTCTCAAAGTTAAACTTCCTTTTCAATCAGATGGCTAAACTACTTCTATCAAATTTTAAAAATGAAACCTGCGCGAATTTTTTCTCTATTATAAGAACAAATTCAAACACATTTAACTGTAGAGTATCTGTGTTACTCTGAAGCTTCGAATAGCATGGGTGCATAATTTAGAACATAGAATGTTTCAAATTACAACAGAACGCAATTGGAAACGAAAACATATTAACATTCCTGAAACAAAATTAAGGATGACTTTCAAAGAAAATTTTAAACTTATTTAATGACAGCAGCATTTGGGAGTCTATTGTTCTACTTTTATCAATGTTAAGGCTTAAAATTAATAACATTGAGCAGTTCATGGACCATTCCCAAAACGCATGTGTATCCAAGCTATATTTAAGAAAGCGTATGATGTAAACAAAGTACCTTTGCTTTACGACACATCGCATGAACACGGAAAATATTCTTATCTGAGCATAAACCACCCGCCAATCTCCTAATTATGCATTTCCCACAGAAATAAAATACAATATACCAGAACCACCTGCGTATCGAGGGACTTCCAGCTACTAATCGAACCTGAATATCTTTCTGGCGTAACAGACTGTGAGAACATGAAAAGCAAAAAACCGGGGAAAGTGGCTAAAATGAAGGGCTACAAGGCAAAAACCTATAATGCAGAACTCACGCTCGGCTAAACACGAGAACATTATAGTTAAATGGAATAGGCAGCCTTTTTGATCTTATCGTAAAGGGCTACTTAGAGCCATTCGTACACACGAGTCTGGAATAATAACAGGCAGAATTGTATGTAATAAGGATAGAACAATCGAATCCCAGCTGTTAACTTAAGAGATGTAAACGTTTGATCAGAATGGGTTAAGTCACTACTGGCCATTCTAAGACAAGTCATGATTCGAAGATTGGCTTAGAAAAGTTGGGTTGAGAATAAACGAAATGGCACGTGACTTAAAAATCAATTTGTATATGTAGACAATTCATAGCATCTATAAACTATTTTCCACTTCCTTTTTTCCCCCTTTGGTGTAAGAATCCAACTTTTTGCAGTCAATCAGCATTTGGACTGCTTTTTTGAAAGTCTTAGTGGCAGTACTAGTGCTGGATTGCCGTGTTGGACCGGACTGGGAAATGTGTTACCACTTACCAGACTCCGTAATATGGGAAAAAGCCCTCAAAAAATGCAAAAAAGTTGGGTTAAAAATAAATGAAATGGCACTAGGGTTGCCAACTTTTTCTGAGGCAATTCCGGGACATATTGCCCCAAAAAATTAAATATATATATGTAATTTCATAGTATTTTCTCCACTGAGAAATCACTTTACATCACACACCTAGTTTTCTACGGAAATTTTTTTCATGTACCAAAAATATGTAAAAAATAATAATTTTTTTTATGTCTTTTTTTTATTTTTATTATTATTTGGACTGATGCAGGGCTTGAAATACCCGGGTGCACATGAAAATAAAATTGTGCACCTAATTTTTTCCCGCTGGTGCACGCAGTGCACCTAAATTTAAAAAAAAAAAAAAAAAGGGGGGGGGGAGGGACGTGTTTTATGTTTGAACAAAATATTAGTATCGACCTCTCTCACTGTATAGGAACGTAATTTATATTCCTAAACTAGCAAAATACCCGACCTTACTCGGTTTGAATTCGTTTACTCTAGATTGAAGAGATAATCAAAATATATAATGACTTACGTTTTTTGTAGAGTAAACATTTATTTTAACACCTTTCGCCATCTTTATATTTTCTACAACTTACTTTGGACACAAATCCTACACATGCATATCCATTCATGTAATACATTTCACATACATCGCACAATTGCTGTATGACAAAGCTCAAAAAGACGAAAGGTGATACTAAGGTTACTACTATAAAAGACGATTTATAGGAATATTTGGAATTCCCTTTCTTAAGTTGTTTTCATGTGCAACTCAATTAATTAAAATTACGATTTACGGCGAGTGCTCTCGCACTCATAGTCAACAAAACAATATGTTTTTACCTGTGGCACTCTTGCCTCCGGTATGCGACATTGTGAAATTTTGCAATCTTCTCCTGTCATTACTACAACGAATTTTTTAATGTTGGAAAAAGTTCTAGTTTGGATTTTTAAACATTATTATTATTTCAATAACGACATTATTCTTTAAATAACGGTATTATTCTTTAAATAACGGCATTATTCTTTAAATAACGGCATTATTCTTTAAATAACGGCATTATTCTTTAAATAACGGCATTATTCTTTAAATAACGGCATAACTACACTTAAAATTTACTGAAAATTTATACTGACTTACCTAACATTTTCAAGTCTAATACTTTGTGGTGCTGTTGGGTGTGATGAGAAGGAAAACACATTTATTAAAATAATAAATATTTAAAACAGGAAACAGCGAAGTAAAACAAAATAAAAGATGTCGTAAAAAATTGTTCCAAAGATATTAATTTGTGATTCAATTTTATCTCTTGATCTCGCACAGTTGCCACAACTTACAACTAAAAGTGTACAAGATTTAGAAATGTGAAATTAATTCAGAGCGAAAGAACCAGAAAAAATATCACTGCTAGCGCGATCGTGTTAATTCTCGTTTCATTGAAAAATATCGTCTGTCCCAAATTTTTGGAAATCGTTTTCATTGCGCAAAGAATAAAAATAAGACTCGAAATAAATGACGTATCAGAAATGAAATTCCATAAAAAAAATAATTTTTTTAAGATTAATTACTTTTTCAGCAGTACTGGTAAAGCAATCGAATTAATCGTAATATTCAATAGACATTCCAATTTTTCCAAAACTACCAAATTATGGTTGATTTAAGTATACTTACTCAGGTGTTTTAGCATGAAACTCGTCTAAATATAACAATAAAGAAATGTTTAATATTGCATTCACTAAATTATTAGATAATGTATAAAATAAAATACAATGCAATCAAATATCTGGAATACAATTCATGTGTTGCCTACACAAACACACAAACACAAAATCGAGTATAGAACAGAAAGACGGACAGACAGACTTTCGCAACCAATTCCACTCACTAAATCAAGATAAGTACTCTCTGTATGCAAATTTCCATGAAAATATCTTAAACCGCGTGGACGTGTATAGGGCACAACATACATACAGACAGACAGACAGACAGACAGACACCAAACGAGAAAAAGGCGGATTCGGCATCAGAAGGGTCCAAAACGGATAGAAAACTTGAAATGCGTCGAAAATATTGAATGTACAAACAAACACTCCATTCTTATTTATATAGATACACACTATGCGAAAACAAAATCGCTGGGCCGTAACGGGTTTATACAGGAGTAAGGTTTACTTGTGCCACTGATACAAGAACTTTCCGATGATCGAAAAATTTTCTGGATGGCTCTGTTGAAGCGACGGTCGCGACAACCGTGCGTCAGAGAAAGGAGAATTTAGATGTTAAATATATTTATTTACTATCTACTTCTTACCTGTATAGACATACCCAACTAATAAAGTAGTTTACATTACATTAATACTCTTATATAACGTTTTTTTTAATTATGCACCTAAAATATAGCTTGTGCACCTAATTTTAAAACTAAGTGCAACTTGTGCACCTGTATTAAAAAATCTATTTCGAGGCCTGGCCTGATAATCCTCTCATATACATGGTAATAATAAATCTAAACTAACCTCTTGTTGCATTGGAACTATTAAAAAATATAAATGGTAATGTTTGTATACAAAATAGAGATAATGTTCGTATACAAAATAGACATATTGTTTGTATACAAAATGGAGATATTGCTCGTATACCAAATAGAGATATTGTTCGTATACCAAATAGAGATATTGTTCGTATACCAAATAGAGATATTGTTCGTATACCAAATAGAGATATTGTTCGTATACCAAATAGAGATATTGTTCGTATACCAAATAGAGATATTGTTCGTATACAAAATAGAGATATTGTTCGTGTTTGATTATACAGAACCGAGAGTGTTGTTAATTCTATTTTAAGAAATTCGAATATGAAAATTTGTGTTCGTCTCCAGCCCCAATTTTTAAAAATAAAATTCAAATACAGTACAATAGAATTGAAAGGCAACTAATAACATTTCTTCACGATGGACCCGCTCTGAACAGACTGACCTACGTATATAGTACTGGCTTTGGATAGTAGGGGGTGGGTAACGGACGTTCAATGGATGGACACGAAGTCATGTACAATAGAAATTACTATTTTGGAGTGTAGGTGATATTGGGGTCGATAGCTTTCTCGGAAATTCCTGGGCAATTTGACATTCAACCGAGATTCTGGACAGCAACTTAAATTCCGGGACAATCTCGGCCAATACGGGACGGTTGGTAACCCAAAATGGCACATGCCTTACAAAAACAATTTATATGTCGACAGTTCATATTATATATCATTTATCTAGCACACTTTTGCTTGGACAGAAAAACATCGAGTTCTTGCATCAAGACCGTATTAGGACTACTTTTTAGTCTTAGGTTGCAGCGCCAGTACTGTACTGCCTTGTTGGACAGGTTGATTAGTTTAGGATTTTTTGCCGCAAGGACCATACTTGACCAAGCTGCACAGAACTCAAGACAATGTCAAGTAATTGCGAAAAGAAAGTATGGATCGAGCGAAGTGTCTGAAGAACGAACGCTTGGGCATCTTGGGGTTGCGATCTCCATATTTACCAGAGGCTGTAAAACCCATGGGAAAACAATAGATCACTAAGGGAATCTCAGGTTCGTGAAGCCTTGTTGGATCGGACTGGAGTTTGTTACCATTTACCAGCCTACTGGTTATAGGGGGCCTCAAAATAGCAAAAGGAAAAGGTTATGTGAAAAAGTTAGACGTAAAATATGCATTTTGAACACTTAACAAGTGAGCTGAGAGAAGACGCTCCAGAGGATTACACGGCCATATTTGGCCAAACATCAAGAAATTCAGAAAAAGTCAACGAAAATTGTACGGACTGAAGGGCCGCGACCTTAGTTGGAAGAGCGGTAAACGGAAGGTTGCGAGTTGGAAACTAGATCCAACCAAAGGTCGTCGTGTACTTAGGTGCTGGTGTACGTTAAATCCATCATGTCCTCACGTTTGCATAGTTTGGAGAGTGGTGTACCAGATCTGGTGCTGGATTCGTCATCTGACCGCGATTCAAAACTATGAGGAGTTGCAGTCGTCCCGTACCGTCACCAATAGCCAATTACACTCGCAGTTTGCTAATGCAGCGGACACACCTACTAAGCCACAGCCTTCCAGAGAACTGCGGAATTCTTGATTGAGCAGCTGGCACTAAGTAGGGTTTAGAAAAAAAATAATACATGCATTAAGCCATCACTGTTCGCATTTGAGTGAAGAGGCAAGTTAATATTTACAAAACCTATTCCATTAAGGACAGCGTGTTCTTCGAAAGGCTAATATTTGTTCTGTAAGTACGTATTTTTTCTTTCAAGTTTAAAAAATTTCCCAACCATTAGTGGATTTATCATTCATCCTCCTGGTGGCTGATTGGACTATGCGTCTTTATCATTTGCAAGATTTACCAGATTTTTATCCCGTCATCAATCGGTAATATCGTGTTGACGAGATATCTCGTCATTAGAAAAATTGGTCTGATCTTAATGAACAAGATATATTTAAAAAAAGAATTTCATCATTTTGCCCTTTATTTTTGTTACCATGTCGATATAATTGTGTTAGCTGATCGGTAAAACACCACTTCAGAGTAATAAACACCATACTTTGGCACCACAGCAATACATTTGAGTCAAACTCAGTTGGCTACCTTTTTGAGCTATTTATTTTACTTAAAAGGTTTCAATTAACAGTTTGAAAAATATTTGCAAAATTATGTACACTGAACAATCCTTGATCTTCACGAAAATTTATTTTTCTCTTCCTAGTTAGTTCTTTTACCGGTGTTTAACCTCACCGTATAGCTGTCTCGAGAGCTCTATCGTCCACCACTTGCTCCAGTGGTTTCTCACTCTCGTCTCCCTTTCCGTTTTTCGGGGTAGTCCACCTCCCTCTTGGAATGTCGATCGGGTGTTTTCCAATAACACCTGCAACACTGAAGGAGTGTCAATCCTCACACGTGCGAGTCCCCTCTTTGGATCTTGGAACAGTTGGAATGTGATGTGCGAGAGCAGGTGCCAGAAGTCGGCACCGACTGTAATACACATGTCCCTTGTTTTTTTGGGGGAGGGTCGTCTGCTCCCCTCTTGTGGCAGGCCCACGATGATCTGTGTCACACTAGGGTATGTTTGCATAAGGCTAATGAACAAATTAATTTTTTAATTTTTGCCGCACCGATCGTGTGAAATTGTAATGTAAAATCGCCGTTGACGTTGTTGACGATGAGACTTCCAACATAAAACAAAAAAGTCCACCCTTTTAACATCCCGTTTTTTTTAAATAATTTTGCAGGAGTTAGTTGTTTAGGACTTTTGTGCCGGAAGGGCCGTACTTAAATTAGGCCTAAATGAGGTAGGAAATAAAGATGAAAACGTGATCTGCCATCCAAAGTGTCTAAAGTCTCCCTTTTCTACGCCACTGCAAGTGGCGGTAGTGAGATACACGCGATATCTTCAACTGAGTGAATGGATTTCAAAGTGAATAAGTCTTTAAAAATCGGAACAGTCATTTTTAATTAACGTCGTACTAGAGCAACACAACAAGCTAGTGACGATGGCCCGGGATTAATCAATTAAGGGAATGATCCCAGGACAACACCACATAATTTGAACCACGGTCAGATGACGAAGCAACACCTGAGCTGGCATCCCACTCTCCAAAATTCAACACCAACCCAACATGGAGACTTTCGGCCAAGACAGATTTAAGGTGCACCAGCCGCCTCTACATCATACGCTTACAAATATCCATACACGGACCCGGATTCGAACCAGGAACCATCTGATCTCGAGGCTAACATTATAACATTATAACATTATACCAGACCTGTTGGTCGGCAGAACTGGAAGAAACATCCAGAAGATAAATATAACGTCGTGGAGGCAAAGGATGTACGCACCTGATATGGCTTTCGGACCAAGTGTGCAGGCGCAATGAGAAGTTGTTCACAATGTATCGATATTCCAAGGTGCTGGCCGAGCTTTGAGCCAGTGGAACTTTGGGTTGCGTAGAGTGAAGACCACTGAAGTGGTGTCTTTCGAAAGCACCGGAAAACGCAACAATTAATCTTGGACAACAATTGTGCACGAGAACTTGGTAATAATTGAGTACAATGCAAATTAATATAAAATGTTTAGAAGAACTAGAAGAAATATACATCGTTGTGAAGACATAGGATATCCGACCTGATATGACATTAGCACGGAATGCACAGGCGCATTGAGGGGTTCCGCAAAATTGTTGGAGTAAATATTGGAAAGAGAATGGCTGATCAAATAGTGATGTCATGAAATGCAAATTACCGATGCTATATCAGTTCATGGTCTTGTTAAATTCAAGATTTCTTCAGGAGAATCTCCCGAATCCACCACCTTGACCTTTTTTTCATTTTTATTTCATATTTTATCTCTAATTTTGTTTACCCTAATCGACACCACAACTCTTGCATTTTCACCCTCTCTCTTCGGTCATGATCGCCTTTTCCCCGCCCACAACGCAACCCGCCCCCTTTAAAATGTGAATTGGACTCTTAATTGTATCAATTAAAAAATTCCGTCGCGATTATTTTCCTTTTACAAAGTGCATTTCACTTCCTTTAACATTCTCCCCTCTCTCTCTCTCTTATAGCTCTTTCACAATCATTAAACTCTATTAATTCTGTCGTGGAGGTTACAAGCAGTTTTCAGCATGGTACTCCTTAATGGGTACGTTCGTTCCGTTTCTGCATAGAGATAAAATCGAGATCTCGTTTGTTATTTATGTTCTATTTACCTATGTAAATTAACAAACTGCTAATCTGTACACGTCAAAGTACCAAATAAACCATGTTTTATCCGAAATACTTTTTTTCCATCCGTACTTTGCAAAAAGACCTCAACTATTGGTAGGATTAACTTTTGGTAGAATATCGATAGATTTGTAGGCCTCAACTTGGACTACAAATATATCGATATTCTACGGTGATGTCTAGTTTAGGGCCAGTGTAACCTTGGATTGCGGGGAGTGAGGACTGCTTAAGCTAGTGTCATTCGAAAGCTATAGAACTAAGTTACAATCACAGGCCTTTAATCAATATAATTATCCTCTAATATTAATATCAAACTGCAGTTTAACTGTTCAAACTGTAAATTGCTTGTTGAAAAATCATAATAAACAGTAGTTCAAACTTTCAACATAAGATTCATTTATTCCACAATCTAACATCAGGTACGAGTATTCATGTCAAAACAATTATTATTATGTCCTACGGTTTACAACCTAGCATTTCTTTCCTAGCAGTTTACACCCCAGGTGCAGAATTATATTCAGTGTTCTACAATACAAGTCCAAGCAATTGCAATTGTTCTGCAGGCATTTTGTCCGAATTTTGAAAACTGCAGTCAAATCAAAAACATACGTAAAACACAATAATAGGCTAAATAGGTATTATTTATTTGTAATGAAACATCACAATTCATCAACTTGCTTTATTTAAAACCAAGGCATACTTTCAGAATTTGCAATTCTGTCGATCACTTTTGAAGTGAAATATTGTGTCACTGACATAGATGTGTTATTTATAAAGTGTTTGTGGTCATTTGGGGCAGCGTAGAGAGGTTGTTCCGTAGCTGGAGAAGAAAAAAAAGGTGTGGCAAGCAGCTCGCTTTGTACTGCAGAACATCATAACTTGGGATTGAAAAAAATAGAACAAAATTATGGATAAATGATGAAATTAAAGGAAAATTGTAATGCGACGCACGTCGCACTTTCAAACACTTTCTGCTCCCGGGGTTTACACCTTCCAGAGACGACAGGAAAGTAGTTGAAGATGGAAATTCCAAGCAACCCAACAAGAACGAGAGAGATTAGCAAAACCTATACTTATTCAGATGTCATTTGAATCATTCCAAAAGGCGCCAAGACTGTTTACCAAACAGAGATACGGAGCGATCCGTAGGTGCGGGGGTGAGCTACCCAAGGTCACTTCCTCGTAGTTTCGATTACCCGCACTTTCGTCAAACGATCTTTTAAGAGGAAATGGCCCGCTACGGAACTCCCCCTTCTCATCTACCTTGATACATTTTCTCCGTAATGACGGAGAGGAGGGATGAAGAAAAAAAAATAAGGTCTCGAATCGGGAAAGGAAAACAAGGAAGAAATTAGCAGTTTCTCACTTTTTAGAGTTGGGATGACGGGAAGCACGGTTGGATGGAGAAAAGGGGAGGGAGTCATCCTGAGATACGGCAAACGATTTCGGAGTGCGTAACTGTTGTGATAAAAATACAGGGAACTGAAACGAGTGGCAACTCTTCAAATATGTAGCATGGTTGGTTATCGGTTACTAGTGCCTTTGTTCACACACACAAAAAAAATCTTGTTGTTTGTGGCGAATGATCCCATGATGCGAGTTCAATACCCGAAACGGGAATACTGATCGGACGTTTTGGAAGTCTTATGGCGCAAGGGCTATGCACAACCCTACAATATTTAACCGGACGCCAGCGGATTTCCTTAAAATCCGACTACTTGTTTGGGGTGTTTTTCGTGCTCTGGACTGGGACCTTTGCATGTTGTTCCTGGTACATTGAACACCGACGACTGCATGAACATTTTGGACAATCAAGTTCTTCTTACGCTCTGGCAATTTTATGGAATGGACGAATGTTACTCCCAGGACGACAACGCTCCGTGTCATGTTCCAGCCTCTGTCAAGCAATGGTATCGAGATATGGAGGTAAACGTCTTCCCTGACCTGCTCAGAGTCCCAACCTAAACTCCATGGAACATTAAAGGGACACGTTAGACTCTAACGATTATAGCGACGCTTGCGGACCAAGGAACCACGTCCTAAATCTACAGCTGAGCTGGTGACATTCTTGCAGCAGGAAGGAACACATATGCCCATGGATGTGTATCAAAACCTTGTTGAAAGTATGCCCAGAAGGGTTGCTAGAGTAATTGCAGCACGTGGGGGACCATCCCCTTTATAGGCGTATGTTCTTTCCCTTATACCTTCACATCTTGCTGTCCGGTCCATTATTATAGGGTAGTGTATTTGGCCATACTGCGCCAGACACAGGACTTACAATATCAAGTAATATACATACACACAATGAAAGTTACACTGACCAAGAAGAGAATATACAGGGAGGAATGCACCCGACCATAATCGAACCTGCACCGCCTATAACTCGAAGTTGCTATCGCAGTGGACATACTGTGACGTCTGGAAGAAAAGACGTTTTCGACACCCAGATCATCGTGGGCCTGCCACGAGAGGGGAGCAGACGACCCTCCTTCCAAAGAACAAACAAACAAACAACTGGCATGTGTAGTACAGTCGGTGCCGACTTCTGGCACCTGCTGTTGTACATCACGTTCTAACTGTTCCAAGATCCTAAGAGGGGACTCGCACTTGTGGAATTGACACCCCTTCAGTGTTGCAGGATGCCAATGGAAAACACGCGATCGACATTCTAAGAGGGAGGCGGACTGTCCCGAAAAAAAGGAAAGGGAGACGAGAGTGAGAAGCCACTGGAGCAAGTGGTGGACGATAGAGCTCTCGAGACAGCTATACGGTGAGATTAAACCCCGGTAAAATAAACTAACTGAAGAGAGGCGTTTTATCTTCATCAACAGTCATTCAGCAATCGTTCATTTGTGCATAATTTTGTAGACATTTTTTCCAGTTGCCATTGAAACCTTTTAAGTAAAATAAATAGCTTGAAAAGATAAACAGCTTCGTCCAACTCCATTGTATTAACTTGTGCTGCCCAAAACGTCACAATACCCACTGAGCCACGACGGTCCGTAGAGAAACTGGAAATTGGAAAAATTGATGAGAGGTGGGATAAAAAGTTTGAAATTTAGGGACAAAAAGAAATAGAGACATAAGATACTTAAGAGCAGATGGTTAGATTTTATGTCAAAAGGGTCAAACTTGGTCAAGCTGCGCCAAACACAAAATAGACGCCGCCGAGTAATGGAGATACGCACACAAGGAAGTTTTATTAACACGGGAGACATACAAGCAGGGTTGCAGGAATCTGACCTGTGCCGCCCACAACTCGCTTGTTCCATGCGCAGTGGGCATACCTACAGACAATCACCAACCACCACGGCGGGCTTCATGTAGAGATATGTGTGGTTTGGTTTTATGGCGCAAAGGCCCTATTTGGCCATGCTGCGCCAAACACAATTCAGACAACATAAAGTAATCCACATACAAGACAAGGAACGTTTTTTTGACACACACAGAAAGAGAAGAGAAAGAGAGAGAGAGAGAGAAAGAGAGATAGAGAGAGAAAGAGAGAGAGAAAGAGAGAGAGAAAGAGAGAGAGAAAGAGAGAGAGAAAGAGAGAGATAGAGAGAGAAAGAGAGAGAGAAAGAGAGAGATAGAGAGAGAAAGAGAGAGATAGAGAGAGATAGAGAGAGATAGAGAGAGATAGAGAGAGATAGAGAGAGATAGAGAGAGATAGAGAGAGATAGAGAGAGATAGAGAGAGAGAAAGAGAGATAGAGAGAGATAGAGAGAGAAAGAGAGAGATAGAGAGAGATAGAGAGAGAGAAAGAGAGATAGAGAGAGAAAGAGAGATAGAGATAGAGAGAGAAAGAGAAAGAGAAAGAGAGAAAGAGAGAGAGAGAAAGAGAGAGAGAAAGAGAGAGAGAGAGAACAGAAGTACACACATTGATAAATTAATTATGAGAGGGATCGACCCAGCAACGTCCACAACTCGCAGTTTGCTAGAGTAGTGGACATACTCACTGAGTCACGACGTCCCCGTGAGTGTGAAGGAGAGAAAAAAAGAAAGAAACAGAGAGAAGACGAAAGAGGACGAAGACAGAGAGAGAAAGGAAGAAAAAGAAAGCAGACGAACGACATAAAAGAAACCGGTAATTCAGATATTTCTCTACCATTTGCGACTGGTACTCGTTTTTTTATAATGCAAGTATTTTGTGAAGTTTCTTTTATCAAATAACTACTTTTTCCTTTTTTTTTGGAGCTTCATTTAAAACAATGGACCGAATAGGAAAAACTAGAATCGGGAAACTGGTTTAGTCTCAATTTTAGTCAAGACGTTTCAGAAGACTCACGACAAAATGTTATCAATGTAGATAGTTTATCTGCATGCAGTTTTTCTCTCATTGTCATTTCTCGACTCGTCCTCAAAATAATCCCGCAGATGCAAAAGCATCATTACACATCATCCTTCAGGTTTCTCAATAGGAAAAACGATTTCAAGACAGTATTCTAGACGAGGCGTGTCATAATTTCCTCCAGGAATATTGTTATGAAAACAATTTCCCGAAACCGTATGTTCATATTCATGTCTAATGAACAGTTTTAGGAATTGAAATATCGAAAACACGAAAGCATACTTGGAAGTTTATGTGGCGTATTCATTCCTTGAAAATCAAACGCTCTATCCAATAGTTTCTTTTAAATAAAGTATCCAAATATATAAAAGAAATCTAGAGATGTGGAAGTATTCAAAGCAATAGATCAAAAGCCAATGCAATGGCAAATATTTTTGTATACATCGATCACACAATGAGCCAATCTAATCTCAGATTTGAGATGGATTGACGTAATACACAGTCCAGTCACATTAATGTGACCACCACCTACTTTCGACGTCAACGTGAAATAACCAATCACAAAAGGCAGGTGGCAGCATATTGCAGTGGAGTGTATATAAAGGATGTCCTCTATGGCAGTGCTCCCCAACCTTTTTATCGCCGCGGACCGGATCATCGTTTTATAATTTTAACGCGGCCCGCTGAGGGGGGAGGGGTGGGGGGCGTTGATTGTTCATATTTTAGATTGTTTTGATTTAATAATTTTAATTTAATTGTATTTAAAAATGCCTTCAAAATAAAATACAGTTACACCAAAAAATGTATTTAAAGTTATTTAACATTTTAACTCACTAGAACGTTAAAGCAATGAGAATCCTGAGCTTGTTTCATTACAACGAGACGGTTTCATCTGGAAATAAGAGGAGACAATGACACCCGAAGTGTGTTGCTTATGTCCAGTTTATTCCATTGTTTTATTTTGGTTGCTGTCACTGCAAAAAACTTCGCTTCACACAGATAGGTTGTCGGAAATGGCAACATGGATTTAAGTGCTGTGGTGACAATCCCAGGGTATTCCGCCATGACTTTAATCCAGAACACCGGCAGAGTTGTTGTCTCGAACGTAGTTTTAAGGCCGCCTTCATTTGCAATCTCCAGCAGTTGATCTTCTTGCACAGACATGCTAGATTCGCCTGATTTGTTGACAAATGGGTTGCGGATCTATTCCTTATTAATTCGTGGGTCTTTTGTAGTTGGGAAGTAGCGATCAAACTCTTTTAAAAGCAAAGACAGGTGATCGTGCATCAACTGGGTAAATGAATGTTTAGGCTTAATCTTGCCTAAAATCCCCGCTAATGTCTGAAACATGTCCAAAATGCCTCTGTTCACGCGCCGTCCCCACAACTTCAGTTTGGCTTTAAATGCAGCTACTTTGTTTACCAACTTGAAAACAGCTGTCACATTTGTCAAAATTGGAAAATAGAGATTCAGAAATCATAATTGAAGCTCTAGTAACAGAACAAATTTCAAGTTCTGATTTACTGCCTCCTAATTTGAGTGGACATTTCATAGATAAGAACCGCACAAACCCGAGAGAAATACACCACAGTAAATAAAATGGAAATAATTTATGTTCCTTGGGCGGCCCGGTACCATTTGATCCACGGACCGGTACCGGCCCGGGGGTTGGGGACCACTGCTCTATGCCATCGGAAAGCATTTCAATCGTTGGCGTAATGCAGAAACGTAGCGATTTATCCGACGTCCAAAAGGGCATGATTATTGGCTTTCGGGCCAAGGGTGGAAGCATTTCGGAAACGGCTAATTTTGTGAACTGTTCGCGTGCCGCCGTGGTAAAACTATACCGTGCATGGCAAAATGGCACTATCCAAAATCAGCGGCGTGGCACATGTGGTGCACCACGGGCTATAGATGACAGAGGCAAACGAAGGCTACGGAGATGCGTTCGGGCGAATAGACGTGCAACTGTTGAGCAACTGACCGCCCATATGAACCAAGGGGCTACCAAGAGTGTATCTTCAACAAGGGTTCAGCGAACGTTGCTGCGCATGTGCTTCCGCAGCAGACGCCTGGTTAATGCACCTATGCTGACTGCTGTTCATCGGCGACGAAGGCTGGAATTTTCACGCCAGTACCGCAACTGGACGTCCACAGAGTGGCGACAGGTGGCTTTTTCCGATGAATCACGTTTTATGATCCATCGTACAAATAGACGTTGGCGTATACGGCGTGAAAAGTCTGAAAGCAAACACCCTGCAACAATTGCCATGAATCCCCAACCGCTTAATCTAGCGCAGCTGGTCACGGCACTGGAGTGGGCATGGCTAAACATCCCAGTGAACACCTTCAGAAACCTAATTGACTCTCTTCCTGCACGTCTCGCAGCGGTCCGCTCTGCCAAAGGTGGTTATTCTGGCTTTTGACAGGTGGTCACATTAATGTGACTGGACTGTTTACATGCAAATCAATCGCAAGTCTAACAAATACTACCCCTAGTCAGAAAAACTATTTTATTGTAATTCCTATCTGTTGATTGATAAGGAATGAAAAAATGAAAACATACCACGTACGTTGACTGCATTACGCTGACTGGAATAACCAAAAGGCTCAAATTATATAATCCTGATTAAAGTCCAAAAAGCCAAAAAGCGATACGTTTGCGATCTGACGTCATTGGAATTTTGAGTACTGACCCACACAAGGACCGTGACTCCATTGATCACCATAAATTTTACCCTTCTGAAGTTTATTTTTCTTAGGAAAAGCCGTTCAAATAAAGTAGGTAGGACAACTCGGGAATAACCCTCACAGAAACAGTCGCTACTCTAGCAGCAAAAAGATAAGATTGGTTGGGTTGGGTTTTATGGCGAAACTGGCGAACTACAACTACACTCGAGACCTTGACCCCATTAGTCATCAATTCAACCCTTCTGAAGCTTATTTTTCCTAGGAAAAGCCACCCAAATAGAGCATGAGGAAAAGTAGGGATAAGTACCAAAAAGAAACAGCCCCTACTCTTGCAGCAAATTGAGAAGATTCGATGGGTTGGAATTCTAATGGCGCAAGCAGTGCGAAATGACATCAAGTACAAATACAAACATTGACGACCAGCTACAGGCTCAAGCCCAACAAGGCTGGTCCTTTGTTTATGAATTCCCCAATTCCCACTGACTATACAATTGTATCTTAAATTCGTACACTCCCTTTGAATTAACTATATTTTTTGGCAACGCGTTCCAATTGTCTATTACCCTATTAAAAGTAGTAGTTTTTCCTAAATCCCGATTAAAATGTGTCTTATTCAATTTATACCCATGGCCCCTTGTTCTGTTATTCCTATTGAAATTTAAGCCCTTTGTGTCCCCTTGTTTTACCAACTTGAAAAGCTGAATCAAATCCCCCCCTCCTCCTTCTTCTTTCCAGTGTATACATGTTTAGCTTACTTAAACGTTCATTATAGTCGAGATTTGCTATCCCCTTTATTATTTTTGTAACTCTGTGTCGAACCCTTTCAATTAATTCTATATCCTTTCTCATATATGGAGCCCAGAATTCTAGATGTGGTCTTACTAAACCCTTATATAACGAAAAGATTATATTCTTATCCCTTGAAGTTACAGTCTTTTTAATATACCCCAATAACCTATTAGCCTTTTTACCCGCAGCTGAACATTGGTGACCCATTTTAAAATCCCTGTGAATTATCACCCCAAGATCCTTGACTGTTTCTCCCTCCTTTACCTTTACACCCTGCAGACAGTACTCGGCTCCACTGTTCCTGTAACACATATGCAGAACTTGACATTTCCCTACATTAAATGACATACCCCATTTTACAGATAAATAGGTATATTAATTAACGTCGCACTGGAACAACATAACGGGCTATTAGCGACGGTCCGGGATTAAACCCAAAGGGAAATATTTGAGGACAACACGTTATTGAGGCTTGGTCAGCCGCAACTGAGCTGCCACCCAACTCTTCAAACTTCCAAAATCCACCAACGTGAGGAAATTTGAAGCCACTTTTGATTTAATGTGCCCCAGCCACCTATGTACAAGGTCTTTAGTTGGGAATCAAACGAGCAACCCTCCAGATGCTGTTCCGCTACTCTTCCGAGATTTTAATTCCTCTACCTAAAAAGATCTCGCATGATTCATTTTTCAGGGGTTACCTTAAAATGCAGTTTATGGCACCATTTTGGCGACGTTTGGCGTTTATACTAGTTTGTAAAGAACAATTAATGAGGAATTCCCTCTTCCGAATTTTCGTTGCCGATGTGCTGAAATCGTATTCGAAAAACAAGCCAAGTAGCGTCCTTCGGAATACATACAGGAGACACTCTCCGCTAGGGGAAAACTGACACCTTGGTACATTGACCCGAAAATACTTCACACTAAAAAGATTGAAAATTGATATTTGGTGGGTCATATTTGACCACGCTCCGACAGAAGATTAACAGGCGAATAACACATCGGGTGTATTTTGACGCCACCTTTCCAAAGACATCAATACGTCCAACATGTGGTTGGTTGTTTTTAGGGTTTGGGGAGCAATGGCCATATATGGCCCAGCCACGACAAACACAAGACAACGTCAAGCAGAAAAATTTCGTGAAAGGTGGTAAGGTAAAATAGGAAGGTTCTTGGTTCGAATCCGGCTCAGTGCATGGATGTTTGTAAGCGTAGAGGCGGCTGGTGCACCTTAAATTTGACATGGCCGAAATTCCTTACGTTGGGTTGGTGTGGAGGTTTGGAGAGTGGGGTGCCAGCCTAGGTATTGCCTCGTCAATTGACCGCGGTTCAAAATGACGTGGTGTTTTTCTCGGATCTATCCCTTGGGGGCAGGGGTTCCCAACCTTTTAGTAACTGCATACCACTTGAAATTTTTAGAAATTTTTTGCGTACCACCAGTCCTATATTTTTTTAGGAACATTTATCTCATGTCAGAAAAGTGCCCAATGGCCTGTTTTATTTTAATTAAAATACCAAGAAAGCTTCATATTTTATGATTTATGCACTTGTATTTCGTATTAATGATGTTTTAATAAAGGAAAAAATGAAACGATTATTGAAAGTTACAGTTTTAATTTTTACTCAAAGGTCTAAATACAAATAATTTTAAATAATTGGTACAAACTAAGCAAATAAAGATTAACATAATCAAAAAGCAATTTTTAGCGATAAACTTGTTTGTCTTTTATTAAACTATCAATATCAGGAGCAATGGAGCTTAACTTCACTATTCAAAACTTACTCTGTTTCTATATTTATTTTTTATGTACAAAAGTTCAGAAAAACCACTCTCACACCAGTAACTAGTAACAAATGGCATAAAACACGGAGAGATATCAACTTAATTTCGCCGAGATAGCCATTGAATAGAAATAGATAATCAACAACAAAGTTTCTCTTTAAATAATGTGCTACTGTCAGCGTTATTTATTACAATGTAATATAAACGTTAATCACAAATTGATTTCATATTATCTCATTTTTCTTATAACGTGGTTGTACATACTAAAAAAAAAAGAACAAACTTCGTAGAATATTTGGGTCGCTCGTATCATCCTTGAGTACCACCTGAAACGTTAATGTGTACCACCAGTGGTACGCGTACCACCAGTGGTACGCGTACCACCGGTTGGGAATCCCTGCCTTAGGGTATTGATCCCGGACTGTCGTCAATAGCCCCTTGTGTTGCCCTAGTACGACGTTAATCAAAAAATTACCATTACCATATCTATTACATCTGTTGACACGAGTAAAGGAGCCCAAGATCACTTCTCAACGCTTCTAAACAATACAGTAACTACCTCATCGGAATTCGACAACCCATTCTCCTTCGAGTACATAATCACCCTCGGAGATGAAAAATACGAAAGCCAGCATTCCGTCGCACCCACTATTGTGATAAATGCTTCAAAGCGAAGGGGAAGAAGTCTTCGCAAGATGGGAAGGCAAATAAATCCAGACGCCCAGAAAAGAAATCGTGTCTGACACAGGGTCGAAGTCGTGACTGAAACCACTTCCTTATGAAAGAAACGAAGCAAAAGGGGAAAGGAAAATATATAGCGCTATTTTCGGAAGAAGCGTCCCTGCAACCCTCACCATCCGAACACGAGATTGCGAAGGTTTCTAGTTCAAGTTCTTTTTTTCGCTCAGTCCGTTGATAAACATGCGCCGAGTCGACGAACAAAAAGATTATCCTTCAGAAACAGTTTTCCCCTTTGAAAATTTTCTGGCTGGCGATTAATGTTCTATTTTCACTCACGGCCAGGTCTGAAAAGAAGGTGGTTTCGCATCTGATGAGGGGATTTTTTTAAAAGTGGTCTGATCTGAAATGAAGGGATCTGTGAGATATAGCTCATTGCCAAGGATTCAATCATTCGCTACGTAATTTAACAAATTTATACAAACGCCCATTGGGCACGTTTCAAGTGATCGACGAGAAATAGTATACTAACTAGGGGGCTCCGCCCATTGCTCACTTCCGCTCGCCAATTTCAAAAAAATATTATCAGGAACCAAATTGAAATTTCTAAAAAACTCGGAATGGTACAAAACTTTAAGTTTAGAGGTACTTAAAACTCACGGCTGAAGACTGAAAATTTCTACTTTTTCTCACTCGTGCTAGAAATTTAGCTTTTTTATCCCGACTTTAACACTTAATGCACCCTAAACTAATAGTCGCATAGAGAAAAAAAATCCTTTTTATTTTCTTCTCTGTACAATTTCTAATAAACCATGTTAATTTCGTGATTTTCTTATTCATACTTTCTCGGGGAACCGTCTAAGAATGGAGCGAAAAAGCGAGTTTAGATCCTCTAAGGTTTGAATAGGCATCAGGCTTCAGAACCTGCCAATTGTAACTTACCCCAATTACTATCACCAATTGTGCATCAACCGAATCCGATTAATACAATATATTCAGATTGGCATGGTCCTCATCTATTGAGTTGGTTTGCTTATTTGGGCTTCTATAGCGCTAAGGCCACATTTGGCCATACTGCGCCAGACAGAAGACAACGTCAAGAGTATTTGACATAAAATCACAAAAACTTTTTTGGCGACACGGAAGTGAGGAAATACACCCAGGAAGGAATCGAAACTGCACCGCCTACAACTCGCAGTTAGCACATGGCAGTGTCACACGCACGTCCGTCCTCCTCCTCCGTCTCAACAGGTCGAGTCCCGCTAAACCCTCTCGTCCTCCTTACCACCAGGATGACTGTCCAAGGACACCCCTGACAACATCCCTCGTGTATCCAAAGGTCCCTTCCTACCATCATTCCTCACTGTTGGACGGAGAACATCACATACTACATTCAACTTGCTCACCTAGTCAAATAACAGTTTCTATTGTAACAAATCTGCGACATTTCATCGCATCAAGTGGTTCAAAATTACGTGGTGGTGTCTTTGGATCTTTTCCCTCAGGGGATTGATCCCAGACCGTCGTCAACAGCCCGTTGTGTTGCTCTAGTTAAATAAAAATTACCATCACCATCCCATCAAATCGGCGTCAAACCTGTCTTGAATCCACAGCTCTTCCTATCTATGTACTTTCCCCATCTATAGATCTCCACGTGTATGGCTCTAACCGAGGCACTTCGTGAAGAGACGTAATAGATCGAACCGCAATAAAGAGTTCAAGGGTCCTATGGAAATCGAAGATCCATCCCATTTGAGCAGGTAGGTATTTTAGCTGATGTCACACTGGAGGAACACAACGTACAATTGACGACTGTCCAGGATCCATCTCAAAGGGAAAAATCGGATGACAACACCACGTAATTTTGAACCACGGTCAGATGACGAGGTAACACCTGAGCCGGCACCCCACTCTCCAAACTTTCCACAACACGCCAATGTGAGGACAATTGAGGCCCCACGACAGATTTAAAGTGCATCAGCTCTCTTTGTACCCGACGGTCTTTGGTTGGATTCGAATTCGCAACCCTGAGGTTAGACATCCGTCCTCTCTCTAGGATCGATTGTGTTAGATGTCTATTGTAAGAAATCTTCGCCATTCCATCGCATCAAATCGGCGTCTCAAATCCATCAACTCCTCCTATATACTTTCCCATCTATCGATCTCCACGTGTGTGGCTCTAACCGAGGCACTTCGTGAAGAGACGTAATAGATAGAACCGCAATAAAGAGTTCAAGGGTCCGATGGAAATCGAAGATCCGTCCCATTTGAGCAGGTAGGTATTTTAGTTAATGTCGCATTGGAGCAACACAACGTACAATTGACGACTGTCCAGGATCCATCTCAAAGGATTGGATTGGATTGGATTTAGTTTTGTGGCATTGAGTCCTCTTGGGACATATTATGCCAAACTCAAGATAAAAATCAGATACATAATATAATAATAAAATAAGATGAGTCAAAACATAATGAGTAAATACTATATGAAATTATATGTGATGGATAAAACCAATGTCATGTAAAAAGCTAAAAATATTTGGATGAGGATTCTCCCCAACCATGTCTTCTAAAGTCAAGGTAAAAGAATTAAAATATTTAAGTCGTTGATAATTAAAATGAGAACACTCTATTAAAATGTGTTTTACAGTTAGTGGGCAAATGCAGTAATTACAAATGGGATGATCTTCTCCGAGGAGGAGGTGCCTATGAGTTATACGCGTATGACCAATACGGAGTCGAGTTAGCATTACCTGCTGTCGTCTTAAAGCTGGTGACTGCCATAGAGTTATATTTGGTTTTATAGCATGGAGTTTGTTTTCAGTTTTTTCATTCCATTCGTTTTGCCATTTGTCTTGTAAAAATGTGTAAATGATAGATTTTAGGTCACGATAAGGAATGGTATGATTAAAATTATTTACGGCCGATTTGGCGGCCTGGTCAACTATTTCATTTCCCGATATCCCAACATGAGATGGGATCCAACAAAATAACAAGTTAAAATTTTTGGATGAAAGATGATAAATTCTTTTTAATGATTCTAAAACAACGGGATGACTGCAATGATCAGGATGTTTCAATGACTGTAAAACACTTAATGAATCTGTAAAAATAATACATTTTTTATGAGAATGATCCGATATATATTCTAATGCTTTATATATGGCCATGATTTCAGAGGTAAAAACAGAACATGAAGAATGAAGTTTAAAACTGTGAACAGAGTGATTAATAGTGAACGCAGCTCCAACATAGTTTGCCCTTTTAGATCCGTCGGTATAAATATGAATGAAATTAGAGTATTTTTCTGTATGGTTTTTAAAGAGTTGTTTGTAAATAATATCAGATGTATCTGCCTTATAAAAATCTTTGAAGGGGTTTTGAAATACAAAATTATGATTAAACCAAGGAGAGAAATAATAAAGTTTTTTCTGGGTGACGACAAGTGAAGATATTTCGGATCCGTCCATTAAATCCAGCATTCTTAAATGGAATGTAGGGATGAAGGATGTTTTTGCTTGATAAAGGCGTTTTAAATATGGACTGTGATGAAATGTATGCAATGGGTGATGAGGGGTTGAGGTAATTCTAAAATAGTATTCCAGCGATAACAACTGTCGTCTTAAGTCCAGGGGAGGTTCAAAAGATTCTACATACAAGCTGTTAACGGGTGAGGTTCTAAAGGCACCAGAACATAAACGTAAAGCTGTGTGGTGGATAGTGTTCAGGGTTTGAAGAGCAGATTTTCTGGCTGAGCCATACACCTCGCAGCCGTAATCCAATTTCGATCGTATTAGGGCTCTATATATTTTTAAAAGACATTCTCGATCGGATCCCCATGATAATTTTGATAAAACTCGTAAAATGTTAACTGCCTTTTCGCAACGTTTGCGTAGATTTAAAATATGCGGTTGAAAAGTCAACTTCTTGTCAAATATGATGCCTAAAAATTTGAAATTGTCCACAACATTAATTAAAATATCTTTGAAATATATTTCAGGGTCAAGATGAAGATTTCGTTTCCTGCAGAAATGAACGCATGCAGTTTTCGAAGGTGAAAAACTGAATCCATTTTCATTTGTCCAATTAGTAATTTTGTTAACAGCCTGTTGTAGTTGTCTCTCTATTAAACGAATGTCTTTAGCTGCGCATGAAATTTGCAGATCGTCAACGTAAATAAGACCTTTAACAGATGGAGGCAATTGAGAAACAATATTGTTAATTTTTAAAATGAATAAAGTTACACTTAAAACACTGCCTTGCGGCACTCCCTCCTCTTGAATAAAAACATCGGATAAAATCGATCCAATCCTTATTTTAAAATACCTTTTCTCTAAGAAATTTTGGATAAAAATAGGCAGATTTCCTCTTATATCATTATTAAAAATATCCCTTAAAATCCCATGTCTCCATGTTCGGTCATAGGCTTTTTCGATATCGAAGAAAATTGAGACGAGATGTTTATTTTGTACAAATGCAGTTCTGATTTCAGACTCGAAAGCAACAAGGTTGTCAAGTGTACAACGATTTTTTCTGAAGCCACTTTGAAGTGGAGAGAGACATTTATCTTTTTCTAAAATATACATTAGCCTTGCGTTGACCATCTTTTCAAGAACTTTACATAAGCAGCTTGTCAAGGCTATTGGACGGTAGTTCGAAGGATTCTTGGGGTCTTTGTTCGGTTTCAGTATGGGTATTATAGTAGCATATCGCCATGACTGCGGAAAAGTGTGCTCGGTCCAAATTCTGTTATAAAATTTCAGGAGATAATTTAAAGAACTATTGGATAGATGTTTGAGCATGATGTAACTAATATTATCTGGGCCAGGGGTTGATTTGTGAACTAAGGATAAAGCCTTTGTCAATTCGGGAAAAGTAAAATCACAATTATAAGATAGTATACGGTTTGAGGTAAAATTAACTTTATTCTTTTCAGATGCGACTTTAATTTTCTTAAAACTTTCAGTGTAGTTGTTGGAGCTGGATATTTCGGAAAGACATGAAGCAATTGTGTTTGCTATGTCTTTGGGTGCCGATAGTATTACATTATTATTTTCAAGAATAGAAATCTGTCTATTTGGGTAAACACCAGAAATTCTTTTAATTCGGTTCCATAATTGTTTACTAGTGACTTTACTATTAATACTATTGATATA
This sequence comes from Metellina segmentata, assembly GCA_947359465.1. NCBI lineage: Eukaryota > Metazoa > Arthropoda > Arachnida > Araneae > Tetragnathidae > Metellina > Metellina segmentata. The sequence goes on from OX375873.1 coordinate 117,281,128, forward strand.
GTTCATCCAAGAATCCCTCTTACTACGTCGTTGTATTTTTCGAAAGGCAGCTTTTGTGTTTTTATAAAAAATATAGTTTTCACTCGTCGGGTATCTATTGAAGATATTCCAGGCTTTCCTCTGTTTCCGATAGGCACAGCTACAATCCTCATTCCACCAAGGTTTCTTTTGTTTTTTAGGCCTATTAATTACTTTTTTAATGGAAGCGTCAGCACTTGCTATAATTGTATCTGTTATTTTTAAAGTTACTTCATCGATGTCACCAATTTCTACTGCGTTGGAAATATCTGCGAGGCTAGTAAAGAGTGGCCAGTTGGCAGTTTCAAATATATAGTTAGTTTGGCTGACAGAGTGAGGTTGGTATTGGCCTTCATATTTAAGTTTAATTGGATAATGGTCACTATTGTAAAGGTAAGGATCCACAGAAAAGGTCCAAAATGGCAAAATTGAAGGAGTGCAAATTGCCAGATCTATTGAATGGTAAGTAAGTGAAGGTGAGTGAAAGTAAGTAGGTTGGCCGTTATTCATTATACATAAATCATTGTCCGTTATTAGTTTCTCAATTTGTTTGCCTCTTTGATTAATGTCTGAACTGCCCCAGAGGATATGATGGCCATTTAGGTCACCAAGTATAATGAATGGTTGTGGAAGTTGATCTATTAAATTATTTAAGTCAGAAGTGGCAATACGGGTGTTAGGAGGTAAGTATAAATTGCATATTGTTATTAAAATATTTACGTGAAGTCTTACAGCAAGAGCTTGCAGATTTGTTTTTAAGTTAATTTGAGTTACTGGAAAGTCATGGGAGGTAAGCAATGCTACACCTCCACACGCTCTTTGTCCATCATCGTAATCTTTTCGGAATATACTGAAGTGACGAATGTTGGTGGTATCATTCGTTCTTAAATAGGTCTCCTGGAGGGCGATTGCAGCTGGCTTGTGTTTATTTATGATATCTTTTACGTCATCAATTTTTTGACGAAAACCCCGGCAGTTCCAGGAAAGAAAAGAAGCCATAAAAATAAAGGATAAAAGAAAAGAAAAACTACTTGTGTTTTCTCGTCCTAGGACGAGATCTGTCTTGCCGAAGATCCTTCTTGGACTTGGGTGGCGAAGTCTCCAAGCCATCACTCTCTACAGAGGAAATATCACTTTCGGTGTTGTAAAGATTAATAAGGTCACTCGTAGAAGGATTAGTTAATATATTTCTGGATGAAACGTCAGGTTGAAGAGAGGTTTGAGAAGTACTTTTAGCTATTTTAATATTGTTTTGTTCAGATGATATGGCTCTTTTTAAAGAAGTATTTAAGGATCGATTTGGTTGATTTATGTGTTTTGTATTTGTTGAGGTTGTAGCGGATGCTTTAGAAAAAAGAGGCGTTATAGGTTGGTTCATAGAAGTTTTATGTTGGGCAGATGGCTTAAAAATAGTTACATCGGTTTGAGTACCGATAGTTGTGAAGGTTTTTTTTACTATTGAAGAGTATGACATTCCAGGTTTTGGGGTGCGATCATTAACAATTTTTCGAGCTTCGGGAAATGAAATGTTTTGTTGGACTTTTATTGTTTGAATTTCTTTTTCTGTTTGAAATTTAGGGCAAGACCTGGCAAAAGCTGGATGTTCACCTTTGCAGTTGACACAGCAAAGGGATGATGTAGTACAGACATCGGTCTTATGTTCTGTACTACAGCATTTCGCACAGGTTTCTTTGCCACGGCAAGCAAGGAAAGAGTGGCCGAATCTCTGACATTTAAAACAACGGACTGGGTTAGGAATAAAAGGTCGTACTGGGCAATTCATATAGGCTATTTTAACATGCTTTGGTAGATTTGGTGTATTGAATGTTAGTATTATGTGTTTGGTGGGTATTCTTTGGCCATTTCTTGATATTGTTATTCTTTTGACATTGGTTACGTATTGTTGGGACAGGGTTTCAAGTATGTCTTCTTCGGTGTCATGAACTAGGTCGGATTCAGAAATTACTCCCCGCGATGAATTTAATGTTTTGTGTGGTGTTACAGTTACAGCTATTGGACCGACAGATTTTATTTTTTGGATGTTTATAGCCTGTGTTTTATTTGTTATTTCTATAAGAACATCTCCTGCTAGGGTTTTTTTAATATTTTTTGTTTCTCCAACCATTCCTAATATCGTTTTATGAAGTAATATTGCTGATATGTTTTTAAGATTGCCCTCATTACTTTTCATTATAAAAAATTTCTGTTCCGATTTGTGTTCACTGTTTTTATTATAAAGGTGCTCCACTGAAGGAGAAGTAGATTTTTGATTTTCCATGTTTGAAAATGATGTTTTCAGTCCCCGGCGGCACCACCCACCAAGGAGTCCAACGAGGGGATACAGGTTCCTGTACCGGTGCTAACCAGGGACTATACGGACCCAACTCACCTCTATGACTGCCCTAAGGAGCTAGTTGGTGAGCAGGTCCTTAGTCCTAGCAGGATATACCCACCAGCCGATCAATGTACTGGGACCAAAGTACACCTCCTGTTTGTTCGAAGCAGGAGCCGAAGCAATGTATTGGGGCGTTATGTTGTCCCTCAATCACCAGGATCACCCTTTCCGAAGACACAGGTCTCCACGCACGGCAAACACGTGGGTGATATAATCCCCAAGAGAAGCTAAAAGCACAGACTGGCGAAAAGCTTTTCAAGGGGAGCCCTCACCTCCGAAAAGGCAACCACAACGAGGGAGGAAGAAAAAGCAAAAAGCAGAAGCGTAGAGGAGGAGAAAAACGAAAGGGAGAAAAGATCACTCAGGTACCCCGGGGTTGTGAAGCCCGTACAAACCTAAAGAAGGAATGCCCCTGGGGGCCCATCTCAAAGGGAAAAATCGGATGACAACACCACGTAATTTTGAACCACGGTCAGATGACGAGGTAACACCTGAACCGGCACCCCACTCTCCAAACTTTCCACAACACGCCAATGTGAGGACAATTGAGGCCCCACGACAGATTTAAAGTGCATCAGCTCTCTTTGTACCCGACGGTCTTTGGTTGGATTCGAACTCGCAACCCTGAGGTTAGGCATCCGTCCTCTCTCTAGGATCGACTGTGTTAGATGTCTATTGTAACAAATCTTCGCCATTCCATCGCATCAAATCGGCGTCTCAAATCCATCAACTCCTCCTATCTACTTTCCCATCTATCAATCTCCACGTGTGTGGCTCTAACCGAGGCACTTCGTGAAGAGACGTAATAGATAGAACCGCAATAAAGAGTTCAAGGGTCCGATGGAAATCGAAGATCCGTCCCATTTGAGCAGGTAGGTATTTTAGTTAATGTCGCATTGGAGCAACACAACGTACAATTGACGACTGTCCAGGATCCATCTCAAAGGGAAAAATCGGATGACAACACCACGTAATTTTGAACCACGGTCAGATGACGAGGTAACACCTGAACCGGCACCCCACTCTCCAAACTTTCCACAACACGCCAATGTGAGGACAATTGAGGCCCCACGACAGATTTAAAGTGCATCAGCTCTCTTTGTACCCGACGGTCTTTGGTTGGATTCGAATTCGCAACCCTGAGGTTAGGCATCCGTCCTCTCTCTAGGATCGACTGTGTTAGATGTCTATTGTAACAAATCTTCGCCATTCCATCGCATCAAATCGGCGTCTCAAATCCATCAACTCCTCCTATCTACTTTCCCATCTATCGATCTCCACGTGTGTGGCTCTAACCGAGGCACTTCGTGAAGAGACGTAATAGATAGAACCGCAATAAAGAGTTCAAGGGTCCGATGGAAATCGAAGATCCGTCCCATTTGAGCAGGTAGGTATTTTAGTTAATGTCGCATTGGAGCAACACAACGTACAATTGACGACTGTCCAGGATCCATCTCAAAGGGAAAAATCGGATGACAACACCACGTAATTTTGAACCACGGTCAGATGACGAGGTAACACCTGAACCGGCACCCCACTCTCCAAACTTTCCACAACACGCCAATGTGAGGACAATTGAGGATCCACGACAGATTTAAAGTGCATCAGCTCTCTTTGTACCCGACGGTCTTTAGTTGGATTCGAATTCGCAACCCTGAGGTTAGGCATCCGTCCTCTCTCTAGGATCGACTGTGTTAGATGTCTATTGTAACAAATCTTCGCCATTCCATCGCATCAAATCGGCGTCTCAAATCCATCAACTCCTCCTATCTACTTTCCCATCTATCGATCTCCACGTGTGTGGCTCTAACCGAGGCACTTCGTGAAGAGACGTAATAGATAGAACCGCAATAAAGAGTTCAAGGGTCCGATGGAAATCGAAGATCCGTCCCATTTGAGCAGGTAGGTATTTTAGTTAATGTCGCATTGGAGCAACACAACGTACAATTGACGACTGTCCAGGATCCATCTCAAAGGGAAAAATCAGATGACAACACCACGTAATTTTGAACCACGGTCAGATGACGAGGTAACACCTGAACCGGCACCCCACTCTCCAAACTTTCCACAACACGCCAATGTGAGGACAATTGAGGCCCCACGACAGATTTAAAGTGCATCAGCTCTCTTTGTACCCGACGGTCTTTGGTTGGATTCGAATTCGCAACCCTGAGGTTAGGCATCCGTCCTCTCTCTAGGATCGACTGTGTTAGATGTCTATTGTAACAAATCTTCGCCATTCCATCGCATCAAATCGGCGTCTCAAATCCATCAACTCCTCCTATCTACTTTCCCATCTATCGATCTCCACGTGTGTGGCTCTAACCGAGGCACTTCGTGAAGAGACGTAATAGATAGAACCGCAATAAAGAGTTCAAGGGTCCGATGGAAATCGAAGATCCGTCCCATTTGAGCAGGTAGGTATTTTAGTTAATGTCGCATTGGAGCAACACAACGTACAATTGACGACTGTCCAGGATCCATCTCAAAGGGAAAAATCGGATGACAACACCACGTAATTTTGAACCACGGTCAGATGACGAGGTAACACCTGAACCGGCACCCCACTCTCCAAACTTTCCACAACACGCCAATGTGAGGACAATTGAGGATCCACGACAGATTTAAAGTGCATCAGCTCTCTTTGTACCCGACGGTCTTTGGTTGGATTCGAATTCGCAACCCTGAGGTTAGGCATCCGTCCTCTCTCTAGGATCGACTGTGTTAGATGTCTATTGTAACAAATCTTCGCCATTCCATCGCATCAAATCGGCGTCTCAAATCCATCAACTCCTCCTATCTACTTTCCCATCTATCGATCTCCACGTGTGTGGCTCTAACCGAGGCACTTCGTGAAGAGACGTAATAGATAGAACCGCAATAAAGAGTTCAAGGGTCCGATGGAAATCGAAGATCCGTCCCATTTGAGCAGGTAGGTATTTTAGTTAATGTCGCATTGGAGCAACACAACGTACAATTGACGACTGTCCAGGATCCATCTCAAAGGGAAAAATCGGATGACAACACCACGTAATTTTGAACCACGGTCAGATGACGAGGTAACACCTGAACCGGCACCCCACTCTCCAAACTTTCCACAACACGCCAATGTGAGGACAATTGAGGCCCCACGACAGATTTAAAGTGCATCAGCTCTCTTTGTACCCGACGGTCTTTGGTTGGATTCGAATTCGCAACCCTGAGGTTAGGCATCCGTCCTCTCTCTAGGATCGACTGTGTTAGATGTCTATTGTAACAAATCTTCGCCATTCCATCGCATCAAATCGGCGTCTCAAATCCATCAACTCCTCCTATCTACTTTCCCATCTATCGATCTCCACGTGTGTGGCTCTAACCGAGGCACTTCGTGAAGAGACGTAATAGATAGAACCGCAATAAAGAGTTCAAGGGTCCGATGGAAATCGAAGATCCGTCCCATTTGAGCAGGTAGGTATTTTAGTTAATGTCGCATTGGAGCAACACAACGTACAATTGACGACTGTCCAGGATCCATCTCAAAGGGAAAAATCGGATGACAACACCACGTAATTTTGAACCACGGTCAGATGACGAGGTAACACCTGAACCGGCACCCCACTCTCCAAACTTTCCACAACACGCCAATGTGAGGACAATTGAGGCCCCACGACAGATTTAAAGTGCATCAGCTCTCTTTGTACCCGACGGTCTTTGGTTGGATTCGAATTCGCAACCCTGAGGTTAGACATCCGTCCTCTCTCTAGGATCGACTGTGTTAGATGTCTATTGTAACAAATCTTCGCCATTCCATCGCATCAAATCGGCGTCTCAAATCCATCAACTCCTCCTATCTACTTTCCCATCTATCGATCTCCACGTGTGTGGCTCTAACCGAGGCACTTCGTGAAGAGACGTAATAGATAGAACCGCAATAAAGAGTTCAAGGGTCCGATGGAAATCGAAGATCCAACCCCATTTGGGGAAAAGCTGAAAGGAAAGTGCTGACACCTTGGCTTTATAGAACCGATTCGGAGAATACGGGTGCGTGGGAACGATGGTTTGAAGGAACCAGTCCTCGGATCCGCCCGGAGTTCGTCGGATGACAGGGCGGGCACCCAAATGGGATCGCGCGGATCAGTTCGTTGGCATCTCGAGCCAATGGAATTTTCATTCCACGAGCCGCGTCAGAGATCTCACGCCGAACGGAAATTCGATTGATTCAGGAAGTGATGGGTACAGACTGAGAGAAATAAGACAGATTAGTTACGGGACGAATCTCGGTGCTTTGTGAACTTCTCACGGAAATATTATAAATGCAAAGATTTGAAAGATAAAATGCAAAAATTTGAAAGAGATTCCGATTTTTTTTACGATGGATCGCATCGGGAATGCGGAATTTAACATCACAGTGGTTTGAATTAGTAACTATTTGTATAATTTGAATTGGTAACAAGAGGTCGGTAGTTAATTAACGTAGCACTGGAGCAGTACAATGAGCTTGGTTAGCTACGGGTAAAAAGAGAGACGATCGAATTATCATGTCCCTATTTTCTCTTTTATTTCGTAAAGTAATCGTAAACTTACTGACCTTACTGTATCGTTGTGATTCAGCTTCATATATAAAAGTAATTAGTAATTCATGAGAAACGTCTTTATTGGTGTCCAGTGTTATTTTGGTAAAATCAGCTTTATCTGGAAAGCCGCTGGATCTTGGCAAGAGATCGAGGCCTCCCGTCAGACGAAGAGGGGATGGACTTGCCGGGAACCTGCTGTCTTCTTCATCAGATGATGGATCTGGGCATCGAACAGTCCAGTTCGGTCCTCCTCCGCTCGTTGTCTCCCCTCCTTTTTGGCAAGACAGAAAGGGGGCAAAGCGCTCCCTTCTCGTTAGGACAAGAACCCCTTCTCGCCTCGACTCCCGCCAATCCATCGGAAATCCCCCATGTTCCTCCCATACATAAGATGAAGCGAGGGTCATCGAAGATCATAACATAACAACAGCAGTTTAACCATATTATAGTATTTCAAAGACCTTTCAAAACTCTCCCATTTCGGCTAAATGAAACATTTGTAAAAGGGGAGGATTGAGTTATATATGGCGCAAGAGGGGTCGTATTAGACCAAACATGAGACAACGTCAAGTAATAGAGATACGCACACAAGAAACCATTTGTGTGGGGGGAGATGAAATAACGTAGCAACTGGAGACACGACGCGCTATTGGTACGGGATTAATCTCGAAATGAAAGATCTGAGGACACCTCGTAATGATGAAAAACGGCGAGATGAGACGTTAACATAACATCCGAGCTGTCACCCTGTAACGTAACCATAGGCGTCCCTCTGACCACAGCTTTCATGGTGGTCCATGAATTTATGACCGGATGGGGGTATCCCCTTCCCTTTGAACTGGAGCGGCTTCGGAAGAACGTGTGGGGTCTTCTCTCGAGGAAAAGGAGAATCGTGGAAAACCGAAACGTGAGCGGACGCAGGACGACTCTGCTCCGTTTTGAAGCTGCGGGACTGAAACCCTAATTTGTACAATATCTATTAGCCTCGAAATAGTTTTAACTTATATGTATTCTTCTATAACTAGGGGGCCTGCCCCCTGGTCGCTAACGCTCGCCAACCCCCGGAGGATTGCTTCGCAATCCTCATTGGTTCGCTGCGCGAACCTATGCTCGCTTCGCTCGCCTCAATGAAGACATGTGTCCTAGCAGAAGGGATTGTTTACAAAATATGTTACCAAAAAAATGTTTTTCAAATCTAAATTTGCTGTCTTCCAGAAAAAATATATACAGTATCTCTAAAATCAGAATTCAAATGAAAACTTTGTGCAAATTTTGACTCGAAATGTGAGCGTTGCTTTGGAAATTGAATACCCAGCATGTTGTTTGTGTGTACATTTTCCCAGCACTCAAACGACCCACACTTTTTCATTGAGTTTGTTGCCGTGCAAGCGTCTTGTAGTGCAAGCGTCTTGTTGAACTATAATTGTTGGCCCTGAAAAGATCCTCCGCTTTCTTTGATTTCTATTATAAACTAACTGCAACAGCTCATTAAAATTTCCTTTTTTTTTCCCAATAAAATTTCATCTGATAACGCTATAAATTCAATCGATGCGCGAGACTTCGCGATAAACAAACAATCGTACAGTGTTGCCAAAACGCGATTACAAATAACGTCTTTTTCATGAGCCACGTAAGAGAATTATATATATATATAGATTAATTAAATGTGTTGTAATTCTAAATGTCGTTTTAATTATCTTCAAGCCACTCGCCACGCAAACTATACCCACGACGTTACAGCACCTCAATCTCCGAACTGACAGTAGAGAGAAATACACCCAGGGTAACTTACAGGAATCGAATCTGCGTTGCCCACAACTCAAATGTTGCTAGTGTAGTGGGCAAACCCTTTCAGCCACTGCGGTCTAAAACTTACGAGGGATCCCCAATTTAACTACGAGGGTCGTTCGGAAAGTAATACTCATTTGAGCATGCGCACCACTGTGATAGTGGAAGATGCACCGGTCAAGGTCAACCAGTTTTAGGGACTCGTCTGCTAGTTACTGAATTACATCGCATTATAACGGTTATTGTTATTTTGGTAAGCAAATACAATGTCCAAGAAAATCGAGCGTGCCGCCAAATGTGAAGTGAGATCTGTGATCCTATTTCTAAACGCAAAAAATGTGCGACCAAACGAAATTTATCGTGAAATCAAAGCAGCGTATGGCGATGTTGTGTCATCATGTGGGCGTCGTTGGTGCCGAAATTTTAATGACGGAAGAGAGAACGTCCATGATGGGGAGTGATGTGGCCACCTAAGTGTCAGTACGAATGAGCATGTCAAGTCGGTCAACAAATTCATCAAACATGATCGGCGTGTGCGTTTGGATGGAATTCATGATAAATTTCACGTGTCTCGCACTATTATTAACAAAGTGGTAACAAATCACCTCAAATTCAGAAAAATGTGTGCAAGGTGGGAGCTACGCATGTGCAATGACGACCATAAAATCAAACGAATGGCTGCAGCGTTAAGGTTTTTGGACCACTACTTAAATATAGATGAGTTTATTTCTCATATTGGTTACAGGAGATGAAACTTGGGATTCTTATGCTACATCTGTTATGAAAGGTCAGTCTTTGAAGTGGCATCATGCTCAGTTTAAACAAAGAATCTAATTTTTTTTAACGCCAACTGACTATTGAGTTTGAACACTTTCAATATGCAATAAATGTATTATTTGTTACGTTATGCGTTATATAGTGTCAATATCGTTGGCTTACACGTAAAACAGTTAAAGGGGGGGGGGGGCAAGTTCACAACGCAATCTCAGTTTCTCTAGAAAACTAACCTTTATTCAAAGAAAATAGTTTAGTTTACTTCAGCATCTAAATATCACATATTTCAGGTTTAGAAAATCAAAAATACTCGTATCTTAAAAAAAATTGACTAAATGTGTTTCATATATGTAGGCCAACGATAATTACTACTTCAGTAAACAAAAATGGTCTGGTCGATAGATCAAATGGATTGCAAACCAGAGGGTTAAGAGTTTGAAACTTTATCCAACCAAAGGCCATAGTGTAGACCATGTGGGGGATTCTTCACGTTAAATCTGTCGTGACCCCATCAATCCAAACGTTGGCGTGGTGTGCAAGATTGGAGAGTAGGGTGCCAGCTCACATGTTGACCTCGTCATCTGACCTTTATTTAAAATAGCGTGGTATTGTCCTTCGATCTTCGCCTTAGAGATTGATCCCGGACCCTCTCCAAAATCCTGTCGTGTTTTTGCGCCAGTACGACGTTAATTCAAATACTCCGACCTACTTATAAATAAGCATCATACTGGTGGAGGAAAAATAAATAGTCAAAATCTAAACCGTGCACCGTTTTAGGGTACACATGTCCTGAAAATTAAACGCAATCTAAACATGGCTTAATCATTATGGGATTTTCATTCTGCGTAAAGTTTGGTAAACTCCCATCACATTAAGTTGAATGAGTCAACTCAACTTTATAATCACGAATTAAATTTTCCGTCGTTACTGCTTCTCACGGAACATCGGGCTTTGAAGTGGAACTAATCTGAGAAAAGTTTTAATAATTGTGTGACGAGAGTTTCGCCCTGAATGTGAAGATGAATTAGTTATATCAGAATTTACATTCTCCCCAAACTTATTATATCATGATAATTAAATTTTTAGATACATTATTAATTATCAGGCCATCACGGCGTTGCCTGGGGAGTTCGTATGCGAAGCATATCAAATGGGAATTTGTAGCAATTACCGGGGGCTAGCGAGCAGTGCCCCCCCCACGAACAGAAATGTCACGGGCAACGCCGTGATGGCCAGCAGTGGCTAGAGGTCAATAAAATTAAAGAATACTAAGCGAAGATTTGGATGAATAGCAAACACCACCAAATAAAAACAAAAGTGAACCTGGTCAGCAACAACCTACTATTCGATAGCGAGCAGTCCAACCGAAAGCATTCATCTCTGGTCACACGAGCCATTGACACTGGTCTAAATTAATCGTCCATCGTTCACCATATTCATGTACAGCCTCAGGAAGTGAACCATTTGTGATTCCCACCTACTGGTCCACATTCGTCTCATCGGATCAATTAAGAGTGGCAATTTTTTGCATCCATTCAGCGAACGACAGAATTTGGTTCAACGCACTCCAATCTTTCGGTCACCAAATCGTCAAGACCTAACCCACAAAATAGAATAGCATTGAAAACAAATGTCGATCACACGCCCTAAACAACCCGACATTTACAAAAGACAATTCCCAATAATTAAATCCGACTCGAGGAAACGGATTGACGCCATAACCCACCACCAGGAGATAACGGTGTGCGTTTCCTCGTGGGCCTAATACCGCATTCAACAGAAACCTGTCTTTGTTAATTGAAAAGTGGCTGTTACCTTTTCATCCAGGCAAAGAATGAAAGTCCTCTCACTTCTTGCGAGGAAGGAGGTCACTCGGTTTATTGAAAAAGGGATTCGGTGAAAGAGAAAAAGAGTTGGGAAAAAGAGTGAATGTCCCATTGTTTCCGATATAAGAGGCGACAAGGAAGCGTTGAAGCGCACATTCTTCTTCCTGCTACAAGTGAGAAATTTATTTCAACAATCGCCTCACAAATATTCGGAAATGGAAATGGCGACGTTATTTTGTTCGCCGTCCTGCAAAAACGATATATTTTCCCATAATTTCATAGGAAGGTATTTAATTAACGTCATATTAGAGCAACACAACGGGGTACTGACGACGGTCCGAGATCAATCCCCTATGGAAAAGATCCGGTGACAACACCACGTCATTTTGATGCACGGTCAGATGACGAGGCAACACCTGAGCTGGCACCCCACTCTCCAAACTAAAACACCAACCCAATGTGAGGTAATTGGCAATTTTTAATTAATGGTGTACTAGAGCAACAAAACGGGCTATTCACGACGGTCCGAGATCAATTCCCTAAGGAAAAGGTAATTTTAGTTAACGTCGTACTAGAGCAACACAACGGGCTATTGACGACGGTTCGGTATCAATCCCTTAAGAGAAAAATCCGAGGACAACACCTCGTAATTTTGAAGCACGGTCAGATGACGAGGCAACACCTGAGCTGGCATCTCACTTTCCAAACTTCCTCACCAACCCACGGTGAGGACTTTCGGCCACGACAGATTTAAGGTGCAACATCTGCCTCTACACCATATATACGCTCACAAACATCCATACACTGTCCAGGAACCTTCCGATCTGGAGGCAAACACTTTAATCACCAGACCGGTTGATCGGCCCCATCACATTTCAGAGTTTGGGTGTTTAAAATTACGGTATGGTATTTTTAATTAACGTCGTACTAGAGCAGTGATCGGCAAACTCATTTGTCCCCTTAAAGAGCAAAAGATCAGCAGTACAACGATTAAGATTTCTTTTGGGACAAATTTCATTTCAAGAACCATGTTTTAAGGAGTCGGTATAAACTAGCTACTAACATTAAATAAAACCAGATATCATGATAAATATAATAACATACATGTAATAATAATTTTATTTATTGACAAAAAATATTTTTTTCATTTAAATAAAAATAAGACAAAACACGCAGTGAACAATGATCTTGCATTTCCTGGGAAAGTTTGGATGTCAGGTTGGTATGTCGTTTTTAATTTCAATCAGGATTCCGGGTTCTCATCAATACGATTTCTCAATTTACTTTTGATAAGGTTCATGCTTGAAAAAGATTGTTCGCATGTATATGTAGGGTCAAAGAGTGAAAGAACAGCATATGCTAGTTTCTTTAACTGATCACGAGTCAGGAATACTATTCCAGGTGTTGGAATTATCTCTCATGTGTCGTCCTTCTCCAGATCTTTAAAAGCAGACCACTTTTTCTGTGATATAAGATCACATTTATTTTTCACCAATGTTTCCTTATTAGCATTACGGCGTTCAAATTTGGAGCTCCATAATTCATTGTTCTTTAACTCCAGTAATTGAAATTCAAAAGCGCCAATGCCAATATCAAAGGGAGAAATATTTAGTTTTGTTACGTCAGCGTTGAGGAATTTTTAAAAGTATTTACCTGTCGTTTACCCTGCAAACAAAATTATTTACCTGTTAAATATTGTCTGTTTCTTTTTAAATCGGTTGAAAAATTCAATTTATAAAATAAAAAGTCATACGAAACTTAGTACGAATCTTACTGGCTACTTTTCTCCAAAGCGTCTGAGAAGCCATGATCAATCATTTTCCAGGCCATTGAGCGAAATTTCCAGGTCTTAAACAAAAATTCGTAATTTTTCTGTTTTTTCCTGATTTTTTTTGGCCATTAAATTACTTGACAATTCCATTGTTTTTCAGGTTCTCCCTGACCCGTGTGAACCCTGGACATATCATGGTATATTCTTCCAGGGGTAAAACGATATAGTACTCGTTAATTGTTTAACTTGTCGGACAAATCACTTTGTAGGTGCTTAACCATTATTAGATGCGAATTGAAAGGAGTTCAGCAGCAACAGGTGGTACGGTATTGTAGCTTGTCTTGTATAACACACCTTGGTCATATTTGGCCAAGGTGCGTCAGATACAAGACTAAACTGCAAGTAGTGAACATTCACACAAGGTAGATACACTCTATAACACAAAAAAATCGACGCACCAAGAAGGAGTTGACCAATGGAGACAAAAATTGGTGGATAGGAAAATTATGTACTGAATAGAAAATGATTACAATTTCAGAACAATTGAATCAATCAAGTGGTGACCCGCCTCTAGCCTGGATGCAAGCTGCCACACGGCGTGGCATAGACCGATAAAGCTCCCGGATGGTCTCCTGAGGTATTTCTTGCCAAATTTGCTCAAATTGTCGGACTACGTCATCAACATTCCCTACCGGATTCAGTCGCCTTCCCATCATATCCCAGACATGCTCGATGGGAGAGAGATCTGGTGATCTGGATGGCCAAGGAAGTGTTTGACAAGGTTGAAGACAGTTCATAGCAACACGTGCCGTATGTGGTCTGGCATTGTCTTGCTGATAAATAAGCCCAGGGTACTGCGAAAGGAACGGTAGCAAAACAGGTCTCAGAATGTCGTCAACGTACCGCTGTAAAGTAAGTGTACCTCTAATGACGGCCAAAGGGGTAAGGCTATCAAGGGAAATGGCACCCCAGACCACAACTCCTTGTTGAGGGCCCCTGTGGCGTGCAATAGTGAAAGCAGGATCGGCACGCTGCCCTGGGCGTCTCCAGACCCGTCTTGGATGATTGTCAGGACACAGTTGGAAACGGGATTCGTCGCTAAAGACTATACGTCCCCAGTCAGCATCATTCCAGCCTGATCGAGCCAAGCACCACTGTAACCTGTTTCGACAGTGTGTAGGCGTGAGTGGCAGGTGGAGTAACGGTCGGTACGATAGTAGATTTCGCTCTCTCAGCCGTCTGTGAATGGTCATGGTGGACACTCGTGCGTGGGTCGCACGACTGATGGTTGATAGCGATGAATCAGGCGCTGTGACAGCTGATCTGACAATCAGTCTGTCCTCGCGATCTGTTGTGGCCCTACGTCGACCGCTACCATCATGACGCTGAAATCTGCTATTGTCCAGCCACTCTTACCAGCATCTTCTAATCGCCGCATCGCTTCGACTCACGTGACGAGCGATTCTCCGATTTGCCCAACCTGCCTCTTTCAATCCAATGATACGACCTGTTTCAAACTGAAAGTTGAGCTCGAATCCTGCGGCGAGGCATTTTTTCAGTCGTTGAACGGTATTCTAAATCGCAATGTAGCAGAAATTTTTAACAACAGTTCAAGAACAACTCCTTATATACATCTTCTGGATGCGCAGTTCCGATGCGCTGGAGATCGCACTATTCATTCATTGGACACGAAATTTTAATCATTTGCATATTTGGTCAAAACATTTTTGCATGCGAAATTTGAAAACAATCGGATGATTCCTTCTTGGTGCGTCGATTTTTTTTGTTATAGTGTAGTTTAACGTCGCACTGGAGGCTTTAGAAAGATTCTAGGACTGTACCTCGTAATTTTGAGCTATGGTGAAATGGCGAGAACACCTGAGCTTGTACACTATTCTTCAAACTTCCACACCACACCAATATGAGGATATTTGAGACCACGGCATATTTGACATGTACCAGCCCATTATTACACGACAGTTTGGTTGGAACGAGTTTCGAACTCGCAACACCCCCGGTTGGTAATTCCTATCGGGCTACCGCCTTCCCGGAACAAGGAAAGTTTTACTGATACAGAAAAGAGGAATTCACCTGTGCAAGTTATAGGAATCTAATCTGTGCTGCTTACAACGCGCAGGTTGCTGGACTGGGCAAACTCATTGAGCCAATACGGTCTGTCTAATAGTAACGAACCCTAAAATTTATTTCTACGAATACGCACATGTAAATTGTAATTTTTAATTTTATTTTTTGCATAGCTTTTCTAGTGGCTCATTGAGTTGAGGGTTGCCTTATCCTTTGAATTTAATAAAAGAGGCAAGATCATGGTCCTAAGCATCAGGCAAATTCAGAACTGTGTGTAGGTAGGTATCTTAATTAACGTCGCATTGGAGCAACGCGACGGGTTATTGGTAACGGTCAGGGATCTCTCCAAACATATACACCACGCTAACGCGATGACAGACCTCTCTGCACACGACTGTCTGGACTGAATCGAGTTTCGAACCCGAAATCCTCCGGTTACTAATCCGCAGCTATTCTAGCAGGGGCTGCCGCCAGTCCCAAATTTTATCAACAGCAAGTTGAATTATAACAAATGGAACCAACTGGACTATAGCAACTCTTTTCTTACCCGGATAAATGCATTCCCATATTCGAATGGACAAAATAAGGTAAGCAAGATAAGTTTTATTTCGAAGCTGTTTGAAATTTTAATTCATTAGGAAATGAATAAATTATTAAAATTAAACGATCGATCCGTAAAATGGAGATTCCTGACAACTACATATTGGAGCTCTATTTCCAGCAAGAGCAAAACCTTGGGCTCGACAAATTTTTCCATCCGAAAGTCAAGGCCATTTACAAGCACAACCAAATATGGAGTTATCACTACATCCACATCAATGAAGCGGGATATTACGCAAGCAAAAGTTATGAATGAAAAATATTCTAGACCTCCGTTTCTTCGGCTTCTTCCTTCCTTCCAGAGGAAGTGGTGAAAAAAATACCCGATTCGTGGTTCATGACTAATTAGTGAATTTTTTCAATGTAATCTTATGTCTATAAATACCATTCATGTGTTTTTATATATTGGGTAGGTAGGTTGTTGAATTAACGTCTCACTAGATCCACACAACGGGCTATCGGCGATGGTCTGTGTTGGTAGGTATTTAATTAACGTTGCACTGGGCACAAAACAGCAGGTTACACGCGACGGTGAGGAATCAAACCCGAAGGGAAAGATCCATTGCAATTGGTAATTCTTAATTAACGTCGTACAAGAGCAACAGAACGGGCTACTGACGATGGTTCGGGATCAATCCCCTCTGGGAAAGATCCAAGGACAACACGTAATTTTGAACCACGGTCAGATGACGAGGTAACACCTGCACTGGCATCCCACTCTCTTGACTTCCTCACAAACCCAACGTGAAGACTTTCGGCCACGACGGATTTAAGGTGCACCAGCCGCTTCTACACCATACGCTTACAAACATCCATGCACTGACCCGGTTTCGAACCAGGAACCTTCCTATCTAGAAGCTAACACCTTAACCACCAGACCAGTTGGTCGCATAATGGTTCAATATAAATATATTGACATACTAAAGGGAAAATGAAAGAAAGCGTGCAAAATTTGGGCATTGAAAAAACCGACTTTCATTTCCATCAAGCCAACGACCCCAAGCATAAAGCATGGAATGTTTGGTGCTGGTTGTTGTGTAAAAGTCCTCGTCATGGAAACACCTCCATTCACGAGATCTCAATCTCATTGAGAACATTTGGAACTATTTACAGAACAAGTACATCCCATTTAATCACATGAACATCCCATTAAAATAAAAAAGATCTAAAGAATGCGTTAATTGAAGAATGGAATAAAATTGACATGAGCATTTTTCAAAAAAAAATTGTGTAGTCAGTCCGTGTCAATAGGGCTCAGAGTTGCAGAGAAAGTTAAGAGATGCATATAAAATATCAGCAATAAAATTTTTGTAATTTTTTAAAAGAAATTTGCTAGTTAAATGTAAGTGTTCGTTTTCATTTTGAGATTACTATGTCCCTACTTTTATTTATCCTTTCATTAAACTAAAAATAACCTTGACTACAGATTTTAAAATTTGTGTAATAAAACACTTCTTAATGTATTATCAATCTGTAACTCTACCAATTTTCTACTGTGAGTACAAAACTAACTCAACAATGAAAATAATATTACCAAGTGATTGGATAAACCTAGAAAAGGAAATATATTAATAAGGGAAAATTTCGAAACAGGACAATAATAAAGCTATCTTTTGACTTCATTAATTTGAAATCCGTAGCATCAAGGCCATGAGATGGTATATGTAATCTTCAATTAAATATAATGAAGGAAAATCAATAAAAAGGATGAAATTCTCACTGAGTTCATTACGTTTACTGTACCATTCGCGTTGCTAAGCAACCTATCGAGAGTCTTGGGCTGCATTAACTTGACTAATAAATGAGCTTAGATTTATATTGGCTGCGTCGTGCTTCAGAAAATAAAACATGACAGAAAAGTGTAGCACGGAGCTGCGTGGCCAGCACGGAGTTGCCCGTGACAGCTCTTTGATAGCATTTCATGGCGAATTACAGTTTGGTTTGCTTTGCAAACCAAATTATGTAGATTATGAACTATGCTTTGCTTCGCAAATTGGATAACAGCTATAAAGGAGTTGCCCGTGATGGGAGTTCGGCGTGACAATCTCTTGTGTCAAGTACACAAGTTTCACAATCTCTTGCGATCTCGATTTTACAAAAAAGAACTAAACAATGCAAGCCAAAATGTTTTTTATTTATTTGTTTTCTTTCGCTGAAATCGTAAGAGGGCAGGATATATAATCTGTTTATTTTTTTAACGCGAAGGTTGTCACAATCTCAAGCGAAAATATAAAAGATATTCTCAATTAAAATTTTTTTATTTATTTAAAGAAAATCATATTTTTAGGTAACGCTCTAAATGAAATTTTCCGTAGATTTGAAAATGCGTTGATATGTTTACTCCGTCTTTAACGGTCTAGGAGATAGAAAAAGAACTAAATGACTCCAGTTAAAAGTTTATTTGTTTTCATCGTTTGCTGAAAAATCATTCCTCCGAGCAAAATCAAAACGGAAGAGGAAAAAATAAATTTAGAATCTGTTATCTTCTATGCTGTTGCATTCAATAATAATTAAATTTCGTCAAATTCATTTGAAAATGTTCTCGATTGAATATTAAAATTCGCCGCGACCCCAAAATTGCAAATAATTCGGACTAGTGTGCCAAATCCCATTGCTGTAAGTGATTTAGATTCGTCAGGACTTTGATAACATAAATTGGAAACTTCCTTTTATAATAGTAGATTTCACTCCTCTTTCTTCACTAATAGGCCTCTGTAGCCCGGTTGGAAATAGCAGCGGATTACCAACCAGAGGGTTTCGAGTTGAATACTCGATCCACCCAAACACTCGTGTACGTGGGAGCTGGTGCACTCTAAATAAGTCGTGGCTTCAAATGTCCTCACGTTGACGTTGTATCAAAGTCAGAGAACGGGACGCCAGCTGAGGTGACCTCGTCGTCTGAACTTGAGTCAAAATTACGAGATGTTGTCCTCGGATCTTTCCCTACTAGAATGATCCCAAACCGTCTAACAAGCAGCTCGTTTTATTACGCTTCAGTAGGACGTTAATTCACCTATTTCTACGGAAATTCTATCATACATAGGTCCGTTCAATGATCATTTTCGTTGCTTACAGTAATCAGAATGTTTTTTTCTTTGCGGAAGGTAGGTGGGTTTTTAATTAACGTCGCACTGGAACAACAGTAGGCAATTGGTGAACGTCCGTGATCAATCACAGAGGGATCGGGGTACTAGAGCGTCGTACTAGAGCAACACAACAGGCTATTGACGACGGTCCGGGATCAATCCACTAAGGGAAAGATTCGAGGACATCACCGCGTAATTTTGAATCACGGTCAGATGACGAAGCAACACCTGAGCTTGCACCCCACTCTCCAAATTTTCACACCAACCCAACATGAGAGCTTTCGGCCACGACAGATTTAAGGTACACCAACCGCTTCTACACCATTTGCTTACAAACAACCATGCACTGACCCGGATTCGAACCAGGAAACTTCCGATCTAGAGGCTAACACCTCAACCACCAGACCGGTTGGTCGGCACGTCATTTAGAACACGGTCAAATGTCGAGGCAATACCTGAGCTGCCACCCCACTCTCCAAACTTCCACACCACGCCAACGCGTGGATATTTGTTGCCACGACAGATTTATGGTGCATCAGCTCCCTCTGTACACGACGGTATTTGGCTGAATTCGAACTCGCAACCCTCTGGTTACTAATACGCCGCTGTTCCAACATGTTGCGCAAGAAAAGTATCTAGTAAAGCAGCGTCAAGCATTGCTTTTGCGTCAAGTGAATGGGCAAACACGCCAGTTTACAGGGAGGTTATTTTAAAAAATATGACAGGACCCGCATCTTAAAATCAACAGATTGGGCGAAATCACACGAATAATTATCGCAGTTAATTTCTAAAAGCGGTTCCTGTTGATAACTGGGATACGCCTATGGGCGTAAGTTAGCTACACAATGAACTCTTGGGTGTGAAACCGAAAAGAACGGTTCAAACCGGGAATTTGTAACGACACCGCATTCCAATCGGTAACCCTTCTATTCAGTTATAAGAAATTAATTAAAAAATTAAGATATTTACTAAAAGTTACTTTTAATTAATACAGTGTGTGCCGTTCTTTTCGATGACCTTTCTCTATCCCTCCGTTAGTTGCATCATCACGCGCTCATACAAGTATTGAGGTGTCTGTCTAAATAATTGATCCAGGTGACGAAACTTTCTGAACCACTTAAGGCAAAACTGTAATCGTCAACGGCCCCCTCCTACAGATCTTTTGCATCGACGAAGCACTCTTGCCTATTCGGAAATAAAAAGATACTAATGTGTCGTAAATGCGATTTATTTTCTGGCATTTCCAATGCTTAACTAAGTTTCGAATAAACACAACCCAATAACAATTTGTTCCCACGTACTCGCTGAAACCACTTGTTTCGAACACCATCAAAACTTAAGGGGGTCCGAAACACAAAAATCGACAAATTTTCGAATTTTTTTTTTTTTTATTATTTCAAGAAATTTTTTGTGTTTTTCTGCTTAAAATGACGTCTAAATCATGTTTCTATCTTAATTAGAACAAGAGATATAATAATTTTTGTGGTGCGTTGTTTTGAAAATCTAACAATCTTGACAGTTGTTGTCATGGCAACAACATCTATCTTTAAAACATTAAATGCGTTTTTCTCCATGATACTTTTTTTCAAGATTTCCTGTATTCAAATTGCTATAAGTCAAAAACCGATAAAGTTTAAGGGTTGAAATTTGGAATATATCTTTTTCAAACATTATACTTTAATTGTGATTCAGCAAATTTGAAACAAATATATTTACTTTTAAAAATACTACTTTTAAAAAAAAAGTACCTTAAAATTTTCAAAGATTTTCATTCAAATATTTTATATTTTTTATTAAATTAATAATTTTTAAATTGCTGAATCAAAATTAAAATTTATAAATTTGTGAAAAATTTACTGCAAGAATTTTGAAAATTGACCAAGAATACTTTCAGTTTTAGCAATTTAAAAAGACCCCTCTTTTTTTCAAAAAATTTTAATTTAAAATTTTTAAAAAACTTTTGGAAACATTTTGTGTTGTGATTTCGCTTATTAGTTAAATGGGTAATCAGTACAAAAAAATTCTAAATTCTAAATTAATAATTAAAAAAAAAATTTTAATGTGTCCCGGACCCCCTTAAGACCCGTGAAGTACTTAACACTTTGATTTGACGATACAATGCTATCTAGCGCCCAAAACAAAACGAACTTTTGCAACAACCCTATTACCTCATGCCAACCAACCGTTCTGGTGGTTAAGGTGTTAACCTCTAGATAGGAATGATCCTGGTTTCAATCCGGATCAATGCATGGATATTTGTAAGGGTATGGTGTAGAGGCGGCTGGTGCACCTTCAATCTGTCGTGTACGAATGTTCTCACGTTGGGTTAGTGTGGAAGTTTGGAGAGTGGGGTGCCAGCTCAGGTGTTGCCTCGTCATCTGACCGTGATTCAAAATGACGTGGTGTCTTTCTCTTAGGGGATTGATCCCGGAACGTCGTCACTAGCCTTTGTGTTGCTCTAGTGTAACGTTAGTTACAAATTACCAAAAATTTCTAAGGAAATGAACTATAGAATTGTTCAAAGGATTCTGTTTCAAGAAAGAGAACAATAAAATTTCCTTAAGTTATTTTGTTTTATGGGTAACGCGCGCGGTAAAGGTAATTTTAGTTAACGTCGTACTAGAGCAACACAACGGGCTATTGACGACGGTCCGGGATCAGTCCCTTGAGGGAAAGATCCGAGGACAACACCTCGTAATTTTGAACCACGGTCAGATGACGAAGCAACACCTGAGCTGGCACCCCACTCTCCAAACTTCCACGCCAACACAACGCGAGGACTTTCGGCCACGACAGATTTAAGGTGCACCAGCCGCGTCTACACCATACGCTTACAAACATCCATGCCCGTACCCGGATTCGAACCAGGAACCTTCCGATCTAGAGGCTAACACCTTAACCACTATACCGGTTGGTCGGCTTTGTTTTATGGGAATGAATAACAAAGAATATTCCTAAATAATTCTATTCTAGGAAAATGAGCGATACAATTTTTCCAAAGATTTCGATTCTAAGGAAATGAGCAATAAAATATTTCCGAAGGGTTATATTCTGAGTAAATAAGCAATAGAATATTTCTAATAGAATCCTCAGTAGGTTAATCTACAGGAATCGACCCTGCTGTTGCCATGGCGTAAACAACTCTTGATCGGTTAGTGTGTGTGAAAAGATTCGCCAGTGCTCGCATTAAACACATCATTTGGCTTCTTATAATAAAATCCTAACTTTCCGCATCGCGTAACCTAGCAACACAAGCCGAACACCACTTCGGGGTGTACTTTCACTCCCAATGCTTGAGGTGAAATCCATTTCGCCACACGATCCGATCCTGGCTTTGAATCCAAGACATCACCCAAACACTCGTTTTCTAGGTCAGAGTTCCCGAACTTCTCTCAGCCGGTGGCCGTGAAAGTAGGGCGACAACACGGGCACTGGCTAAACGCGAAAAGAGCAACAACCCTCAATAATGATTAAAATCCTACGTAATGTGTCGATTTACAATGGGCAGCCGAATCGAGGCGGACCACCGTATTGTTAATCGCACAGCGGCCCTAATTACGAAATGCCAATTTTGCTTATTGCCTTCTCGATACATAACAGGGCGTCATTAATCTGAATCTTTCAGTTTTCCATTCTTGAGAGAACAAAAAACAAATTGGACGCAGCAAATTTAGTAAACGAAAAAAGAAGGGTGGTTTAAAAGCAGCGTTCCAAAGCTGCCCACGTGAACTTTTTAATCGTGATTAAAACAAAGTAAAGTCTCCCTCGACAGGTAATTAAGCACTAAAATAGCATGCAAAGAACAATAATCTCTTAAGGTAATTGCATGTGCTCGTGTAAGCGTGAAATGTTTTAAAATGTACTCGTTTCTTTGCGAAACATTTGGTTTTAAAGCCACCGACACCAATTTAATTATGGTATGCTTGGTCATTTTTTGTTACACGAAAGGTAGATAGATTTCGAACAGGAGGTTATACTTTTTTCAACGGGTCATATTTCTGACCCTTTAAGTGGTTTTTGAGACAGGTATTTCGTCCAAGATCTGGTCAATTTTCTAAATTACGATACATCTCGTCGAGACAAAACTATCCCTCCAAGGGGTATGGAGATCAGAGTATGAGAGACAATTTGTCCCTTGCACAGAAAAGGACAATTTGGAACAAGTGTTTGCATCAAAGGCTGGCCCCCTATAGGGCAAATTTCGCCACCAGGATGTTTAAGGCCCGGTGCACGCATCCGGTTTTTCAACGTGCGGCAACGAAGCCCACCTATGCACATATAACCGTGAAATGACGCAAGTACTCATTTCGTGCCATTTGCGATAAATATTCTATCGAAAGAATATCGATAAATATTCTATCGAAGAAAAGGTGTTTATTTCGCTTACTTGGAGTAAAAAAAGTATATTTTGAAACAAAATAGACGTTACTGGATACAACCATTTATTCATTATTATTTATATTCCATTTATTTATGAAAACAAGGTACTTCAGAACGGAGACTCGCGTGCGGCGCTCATTAGTTGCTCATTTTAAACATATTTTTGGTTTACATAATCAATTAAAATTTCATGTAATTCTAACCAACCATTCCAGAGAAATCTTGCGCGCAAGTGGTAAAATCAGAGTTTTAAGATATCGTCGTTTAAAAACAATTCGCTTGTGAAATTCTTTCGCAGTAAAGGAAGGAAACAAATGAAACTAAAAGTAGAAGTAAAGTACCTTGTTCCCAGATTAAAAAAAATTAATAAAACAATGCACATGGAGATGGCTTTAGCAAATATAGAGCGTAGTAAAAATACATTTTTGTGATCGCTGATATCAACGAAGTACAAAATGTAAACAAACCATCTGGCTCTAAATGTTTGATTAAGGGCTTCACTCTTTTAACCATAACTTCCGTTCTAGAGTGAAATTTTATACCAGGTTTGCTTTAAAACGTTGCTAAGAAACAGAGCATTAAAATTAGATCATAATAATTTTTTGAAAATTTAAAAGGTTCCTAACCCTTTAAGAGGAAGCCAATAATCTTACTGTCTTAGGGTTCTTGATTCCCATGTCTGTCAGAAAATTTCGGCACAATTTACAACAATCAAATTTAATCAAGCAATGCTATGATTTGATGATGAAACACTAATGATGAATTATTTACGCAAGCGTAAAATTTGTCTACAAAAGTAACGAGATAGTGAATTAAACATCACAAAATTGAAATCGCGCTGAACATATGAAATTCCTAACGATTTGTGTCCAAGAATAGATAAAATTTGACTTAGATCAAGGTATTACGTAGGCTCGCAGTTTGCTGTTGCTTTCGTGTTTCAACCTCCACGAGTGCGATTTCTTTTGAAACGAGGATTACATAAAAAAAAAAGTCGCGGAAACGGTTAGACAACGACCGAGCCCTCACGAGCATCCGGGCTCCCTAATGGGCCCCGCGGTACAGTGGGACCACTTTCATTAAATCGGATCAGAAATTGCCATTTAATTCAGAAGAGGATAGTTTATGCATATCGGATAATTAGGAGTAATTATTTCTCGCTTTCATCAGAAAAGTGACACAAGGAAGTGAAGCAGTCAACAGAAGAACCAAGACAGAAAATCTCAGAATTAGTTGACATCTTTATTTGACACAAGTAGCGCATCTGTCTAGCAGATTTTCATGGTTTGTTCAGATTTTATAGAATTATTCGTTCATTGTTGTATACGTTTTCTTGTAAAG
Organism: Metellina segmentata; assembly: GCA_947359465.1. NCBI lineage: Eukaryota > Metazoa > Arthropoda > Arachnida > Araneae > Tetragnathidae > Metellina > Metellina segmentata. The sequence continues at coordinate 117,305,742 of OX375873.1, forward strand.
GTGTTATTATTTTATAAGTATTTTAAATCGTTTAATCTAGATTAAAACTAGTAGAATGGCACCTTCACATTATTTTTCGTATTAATCATTTCTATAGCGTGAAAGAGGAGTGAAAAAAGGGGCTCTCATATCCATCAAACATGTAACATTTTGAAAAATCATAAATGCCAAGATCATAAATGTTAACTTGGTTTGAACAATTTCAGGGCCGATTACCCTTGAATAAAATTGGATTAATTCTCAAGTCCCACAAAATTCCGATCTACATAAGAAACATGCGAGTTATATCATCCTTCACTCCAATCATTCATATTCTAGAAAAAATATAAGAAATCTACAGATTTTACGTAGTTGTTCAATGTGCAACTGAGTGAAGTTGAGAGCCCACTGACTGAATCTCTAAGAATATCGGAACAGAATAATACTCCATTTATTCAGATACACGTATATGGAACAAATTCGTATATAATATTTGTTACCTTAATCTATTAGGGGTAAATTTAACAGGCAGCACCTGAATAAGCTTTGATACGAAAAATTCCCATCTCGAGAATTGACAAATAGAAAAGTAAATTTTACAGATTTAAAATTCATTCAGTTTTTTAATCACTTTTCGAAATGGCCGAATTCATATTATATGTACCTTAGAAAAGTGGCCAATGTCAATTCAGAGATTAAATTGTGTCCACTAATCACTTCAAGTACTGAAAGTTATGAGCTTGACTTGTTGCTTGGTTTGGAGAAAGGACCACATTCTTCCGAGGTTTACCATACACAAGACAACGTCAAATAAAAAATTTGAAAGGAAGAAAAAGAGTGTTCGAGGAATAGAGTATTGGGATGGAAGCAGCAGAAGATTGTTTGGCCACGGTTTACTAGACAGCAAACCCCGTGGGTAGGTAGGTATTTTAATAAACGTAACCCTGGCGCAGAGCAACGGGCTAATGGCGACGGCACATCATTTTGGTAATTTTTAATTAACGTCGAACAAGAGCAACACAACGGGCTATTCACGACGGTCCGGGATCAATCCCGTGAGGGACAGATCCGAGGATGACACCACGTAATTTGGAACCACGGTCAGATGACGATGCAACACCTGAGCTGGCACCCTAATCTCCAAATCTACACCAACCCAACAGAAGTACCACGACAGATTTAAGGGACACCAGCCGCCTCTACACCATAACGCTTACAAATATCCATGCACTGACCCGGATTCGAACCATAAACCTTACGATCTAGAAGGTAACACCTTTACCACCAGACCGGTTGGTCGGCGGGGGCGGCGACGGTCCGGCACCAATCACGAAGAAAAAGATAGGAGGATAACACCACATAAATCACGGTCAGATGGCAAGGTTATACCTGAGCTGGCACACCACATTTGAGGCCACGACAGATTCAATGTGCACCAGCCTCCTTTGTACACAGCGGTCTTCGGTTGGATTCGAACTCGTTACCCTGCTGCTGCTAATCCGTTACTCTTCCAATCGTCTCTGTAAACCCCATGGGAAAAGATCACTGGAGTACCTTGGGTCTGTTAAGTCCGTACATCTAAAGGAGTTCGACCGATGGCGTAAAATAGGGAAAATAGATACAAAGTCTCTTGTCAATATATTTTGATCGAGTTCTTAATCGATCAGACACCAAAGGATTTGCCCTGATGGCGTAAATTGGAAAATAGATTAGTGTCCTCTTGTCAATATATTCTGATCGAATCAAACATAGCGAAGTATATTTTGCATGCTGCATAAAAACAAAAACAATTCTCAATCCACTGCTGCCAAAAACTTTCAATTTGAACATCGACCCTTTATCTGTCAAGGCACAGAAATACTTGCATAGTATAATCGAACACAAATTTGAAGTACAAAACTGTCTCCGAATTAATTGAAATCGACCCGTAGTTCCAAATTCAAAGCTTCGGTTTTTTTTTCGAAAAGAACTTGAAAATTAGAAAGCACTCACAATCCACACTGCACTTAATTTTAAGAGAATGTTGCATAAAAATTGCCATACAAAATCCACTTACTCGACAGAGCTGCATTGACTGTCTCTTCGAACCCGCCATTTCATCATGATTCGCATGGGCTCATCAAAACACGTCGAATATATCCTGTGTCAATAATTCGCACATGTATTCCTTAGGTCATGGTGCGGTTCGAGCACATTTTCACAAGCGGAGAACCTTTCTTCGAATCCTCCCGTCAGAGCCACACTTCAGCCGAGGTATACTCAACCCAAACAATCGTCTGCGCGCCTTTTTCTTCAGTGATTCAACTCGACTCGTTTTCTCCCACGTGCTGTGACATCACAAGGGGATTCGCGTTCTCCCATTGGTCCGGAATGGCGAAGGGAAAACATTCGTGTATGACAACAAACAGTGGATTGCGTTCTATGGACTGTAAATTTTTGTGTTTTGAGAACATTTTTTTTTTTTTAATGCGGCTTGGTTTTTTGATCGAATTTTGAGAAGGGTTGAGCAATGAACGTTTTCTGCACGGAAGCCGAATGTTTTGCCCCATCAATCATTCTGGAGGGAATGAATGCGAGGTAAGTAGGATCGTTTCTGTTTCAGTTTGTAAACAGCGCGGGAAATGTACGCAGTTCGAATCGAACAACTTTCGTAGTGCGCGATTCGTCGGAACATTTCCCAGGCGAATTTTGAAACAATGACTTCCAATTACAGGAGCCACGGTATCTCGGTTGAAAATTAACGCATTGGCAACAGGAGGGTTGCTACCTCAAATCCAACTAAAGACAAACGTGGGGCTAGTGTATGTTAAATCTGTCGTGGCCTCAAATGTCCTCATCACGTTGGTTTGGAGATTGGGGTGCCAGCTCAGTTGTTGCCTCATCATCTGACCGAGGTTTAAAATTACGTGGGGTAGTCCCCGGATCTTTCCCTTGGGGACTGATCCCGGACCGTCGTCAATAGCCCGTTGTGTTGCTCTAGTACGACGTTAACAAAAAATTACCAATTACCTTTCCATCGGCAAATAGACTAAACGTATTGAATATTCCGAACTAGTAACATTCAAGCAGATTGATAGCTCTGAGCTGGGACCTCCACACCATTGACTTGGGTCGGTTCAGTGCATGTACCCTGCTTAGCCAACGCTGGCGGCAGAGGCTTTGGTACTGTTCCGCTATGTTCCCTTTACTCTTCTTTGTCCTAATCGTTTCCAGTGGCTAATCCTTAGTATGCTTTAAATAGCGCCGGGTGGAGGGAAGTGTCCTCCAATTGTACGGACGGTGCTGATGTAGCTCGGTTTCTAGTGCGGCTAGTGCTATCCGGTTGTTAGTGCTAAACTCGATTGAATAAGAGACCGAGGGGTATGTAGGAGGCTGGAGCACGTTAAATCTGGCCTCAAATGCCCTCTCACATTGGCGTGGTGCGGAGTCTGGAGGATGGGATTTCAGCTCCGTTATTGACCTCGTCATTTGACTGGTACACACTTACTTAGAGTTGTCCTCTGATCTTTTCCTTCGCTTTTGCCGTTCCCAATAGCCCTATGCGTTGCTCCGGTTCGACGTTAATTGAACTACCAATCATGCCAAGATCGGGATTCTAATCTGAACTTGTTGGACCAAGGAACCAGAGCTTACAAAGCCTGACATTAGTCCATCTCTGTCTCTGAAGGATGCGAAACCGTTGTGGCTCTGGGAGTATACCCACTGCGCTAACAACCTACGATTTGTAAGCGATGCGGATTCGATTCCTCTCAGCTTTCATTTCTCCATGGAGGATTGCGAGTTCGGATCCTTCCAAAGACCGTCGTGTATTATGGGGGCTAGTGCATTTTAAATCTGTTGTGGCCTCAAATGTCCATACATTGGAGTAGGGTGGAAGTTTGGAGAGTGGGGTGCCTAGGATCTGTGACCTCGTCAGATTTTCCCCTGTATGTACGAGTATTTTTATTTTCTGTGTCACTAAAGCTTTCTTTGCGTGTGTATAGGTCCGTTGCTTGACATTGTCTGTCTTGTGTTTGGCGCAGTACGGCCAAATGCGGCCTTTGTGCCATAAAACCCAACCTATTTTGAAGGATGCGGCCCCAGGTGGCAGAATTGTATTCAGTGTTCTGCAACACAACGCCAAGCAATTGCAATTGTTCTGCAGGCATTTTTTCCGAATTTCAAAAACTGCAGTCAAATCAAAAACAGACTTGAAACAAAACTATCGGCAAAATATATGTGTTATAAAACATCAAAATTAATTCACTTACTTTATTGAAAACCAAGGCATACTTCCTGATTTTGCAATTCTGTCGGTTAAATATTTATAAAATTTGACCGCGACATTACACTGCGTTAACTCAAATTACACAAACCCTATAGAACGTGTTTTCTTGTCCATGTCGATTTATTGCAGGAAAATAAACTTTCGATTTTAAAATTGGGGCTTCGGGGGACACTTTTAGGACTACCTGTGTGCCAATTTTCATGACTACAGATAGGTCTGAAGACAGGAAATAAATAGCCTATGTTTTCCGCAGTGTTCTAAAGTATCAGTGTACCAAATTTGGTGTGGATTGGTCTAACGGTGTGTATTTTTAGAGACTACACTATCCACATCCTTTTATATATAGAGATATTCAACCAGTTTTAATTTCAGTAAAATATTTATAATAAAACATCAAAATTAATTCACTTACTTTATTGAAAACCAAAGAATACTTTCAGAATTTGCAATTCTGTCGATAACGTTTGAAGTGAAAAATTTTGTCATTATCTTAGAAGATGTGTTATTTATAAAGTGTTTGTGTTAATTTGGGGCGGTGTATGGAGGTTGTCCCGTAGCTAGAGAAGAAAAAAAGGTGTGTCAAGGAGCGCGCCTTGCACTGCAGAACATCGTAACTTGTGATTGAAAAATAAATCGGCCAAAATTTTGCTAAAATTAAGGAAAAATTGTTCTGCAAAAATTTTGTTTGTTCTGCGACGTACGTCGTAGTTTTAAGCACTTTTAGGAACTTCGTCTCCCAGGGAAGCGGCACTCATCGTCGTGCCGCTCTGAAGTTTTATCACCGACAAGAAAAACCTTTTGTTCCACGAGATGGAAAAAAGAAATAGAATACGTCTGGAGAGAAAGTGGAAACAGAGTAAAAAGAGTTTTATGGAACAAAAGAAAATTCCTCGCTTTGTTAACACCACACAGAATTCCCACTCAACCGTTTCAACTTTTCAATACCTGTTGAAATGGTTTTCCAAAACAAGAGTTTCTATACCCGACGGATAGGCTTATCAAGGACATTCGAAAGCGGATTCGTTTCGTAAAACCTTAAGCCGATTAAAGATTGATTTATGGCTGAAATCGAAAAGGCGCAGGAGAAATTCTCGGAATCAGGAAGGCGGAAAGAGTTTGCAAAAGTGACAAGTTTCCATAACCAAGACTTGGAATCTTAATTTTTCAGAAATCTAAGTGCAAAAAATTTGCTTGTTAGAAATTGAAAAGTTGTTGTCGAAGACACAAACCATTATTCCGAAGCGAATACTCGGGACTTATATTGGATCGGGGAATGAATGAAGCTGAAATAATATATTTGAGCGTTTGTTTATTGTGAACATTCAACAATTAATTTTCAGTTGGAACTAATAGCGATTTCATTGATTTAAAGACCTGTGATTGTCGTTTCGGTCTGTTGCTTTAGAATGATGCCACTTACACAGTCCTCACATTGTTCCAAAGATCACCCAGCACCGTAAAATTTCGACGTATTGCGGACCCCTTCCTCTCAGTTTGGTGTACCTCCGTACTTGGTAATGTTAGTGGTGATCTTTAATTAACGTCGTACTAGAACAACACAACGGGCTATTCACGACAGTTCGGAATAAATCCCTAAAGGGAAAGATTCGAGGACAACACTACGTAATTTTGAACCACTGTCAGATGACGAGGCAACTCCTGAGCTGTCACCCCACTCTACTAACTTCCACACCAACCCGACGTGAGGACGTTCGGCCACGACAGATTTAAGGTGCACCAGCCGCCTGTACACCATACAATTACGAACATCCATGCACCTACCGATCTAAGGCTTACTTGGTCCGAAGGGGATAATGAGGTACGGTTATCCTTTGCCTACACGAAGCTATATTTAACTTCTTGTAGTTCCTTCTAGTTCTTAAATCATAGGACAAACAGTTTTCAATTACCCTCGACTTTTCATATATACTCCCCAGTACTCTTGGGGCCGGTAGCTTGGTTGGAAGACTAACGGATTTGCAACCAGAGTGTTGCGAATTAAAATCCAGCCAAAGACCGTCGTGTACAAAGGGAAGCTAGTGCATCTTAAATCTGTCGTCCGAAAGTCCTCATGTTGGGTTGGTGTATAAGTTTGGAGAGTGGGGTGCCAGGTCAAGTATTGTCTCGTCATCTGACCATGGTACAAAATAACATGGTGTTGTTCTCGAATCTTTCCCTTAATGATTGATCCCGGACCATAGTCAATAGCCCATTGATTTGCTCCAGTATGACGTTAATTGAAATACCTTCCCCAGTACTCTTACGATTTTAAGGACGTATTCACGTCGAAAAAAAGCAAAGAGGCTCTGTTCTGTATGAGCCGTCAGTTTGGAGCGGAGTACTATGACTTGCAGATCGGAGAAATGAGCTAATCGAGTACTGATTCACAAGACAAAAAAATTTTTAATGTTCAGTTCAAACCACTGCGAACGTTTGTTCGAATATTTCGTCGAGAGCCTTACTCCGATATCACGCCCAGTCGTGTTGCGCTCACGATTGCCGAGATAGACTGAATCAAATCCAGAAATATTGCATCATTCTCCCCGCTCACAGTGTGTCGACCAACCGGTATAGTGGTTAAGGTGTTAGCCTCTAGATCGGAAAATTTCTGGTTCAAATTCGCGTCCGGGCATGGATGTTTGTAAGCGTATGGAGTATAGGCGGCTTGTGCACCTTAAATCTGTCGTGGCCCGAAAGTCCTCACGTTGGGTTGGCGTGGAAGTTTGGAGAGTGGGGTGCCAGCTCAGGTGTTGCTTCGTGATCTGACCGTGGTTCAAAATTACTAGGTGTTGCCCTCGGATCTTTCCCTTAAGGGACTGATCCCGGACCGTCGTCAGTATCCCGTTTTGTTTCTCTAGTACGACGTTAACTAAAACTACCATTACTCCGCTCACAATGGAGAGAGGTAGGTATTTAATTAACGTTGCACTGGAGAAAAACAAAGGGATATTGACGAATGTCCGGGATCAAACCCGAAGGGTTATAGGACAACACCACGGAATTTTGAACCACGGTCAGATGACGAGGTCAACACCTGAGCTGGCACCCCACTCTTCGTAACCGGGATACCGCGGCCCAGTGAGGAGCATCGCACGGACGTTGTATTGAGAAATTGGACCTTGGACCCTATGTTTACGAATATGCTAACTCTGGTTATTCAGCACGTATTTTTGACAAAGTAACGATTTCAGTAGGCGATAATTTTTGTCACAAGCCGTGGGTCGTTTGTTGCTGTGTGTAGTCGTACGTCAAAAACAACTTAAACATCTCGTGAATAATGGGATGATAGATAGGTAGTTGAAGTAACGTTAAATCAGAGCAACACAACGTGCCATTGAAAACGGTATGGGATCAAACTCGAAGAGAAAGATTCAAGGAGAAGACCTCGTCATTTTGAACCACGGTCAGATGACGAGGTCATCACCTGAGTTGGCACCTTACTCTGTAATAGAGTAGTAAATTCTGTGTATTTAAATTGAACAATTACCACGTGACAAGTATATGTTATCTCAACAGCCTAATGAATACGTAACATTGTTTTAAAATAATTTGTGACTAGAAGTTTCGTGAAATATTTCGTAAAATGAGAGAAGTTGGATGGGAAGGGGCTACTTGCGTGATGTAAAACACGCCACCCCCAAACCAGGGAGAAAGGAAAGTTCCTTGGCTTCATGCTCGGTGCACAAAATCGCATGACAGCACAAAATGAACCATCATGCTTTTTGAATGGAAGTGGTTGAACTTAATTTGAAGTCTGATGACCTATTAATGGTATCACAATGCGCTCTCATGCTTTAGCTGATGACAAGTTCAGTTGGGAAAGCTCGTTGGATTAAATCTAATTGTTTCTACTTGACTCAATAGAGTGCAGAGAAGTCTCGACAATCAATCTGATGAATCATCGCAAACAAACATCCCAATTTTGAGAATCCGGGGGCATTTTGCCTTGCCCTTCTATCTCGACAAGATATCGCGTGTTTAGCAAAATTGATTTGACCTCTCATCCAAACACTTGGAGAGGTAGGCATTTTAATTAACATCGCACTGGAGCAACACAACGGTCTACAACAACTTTAAAAACCTATTTTTTCTCCCTCGGTTAAACCGCGGCAGTTATACCGGACGAAAAAAAACCCGGTTATTTTCTGAGAGTTGACGTCCCTAGTGTTGATAAAACAGATAAATAATTCTGAAATTCAGTCTTCGAAAAGAGAGAGAGTATATACACTCAAACCTGTTTTTGTACGGTAAATAGGGACCACATAAAAGAAAACGCATAAAAAAAATCTTTCACAACTTCACCGAGTTGCTATAAAAAATATTTTTCGCAACACATTTACAAAGTATTTTTTATGCGGTGAATAGGGACCGCATAAAAAAAGTCTCACGTAGAAAATAACTCAAAACCTTACGAAATAACTAGAAATTGCTTTTTTAAACGAAATCAAGACACGAGACTTGGCAACTACTTCTAATCTCGTCAAACCTTTTGGAATCTCATTTAGAAATCTCGTTTAGAAAATACACATGCGAACATTTTTAAATATTTTAATTACATATGTACTTATTTTACGCATACAAAACTTTTCAAAATGTATAACCATTATCCTTCGTACTCTGACAATACGAGGATTTTCTTGTGGTGAACTGGTTCAAAATCACTTTCATCACTTAAAGAAACTACTTCGCACTCGTTTAGAGTTGACTTTTTTTCAGTTACCATGTAGTTGGCGAAGAGTTTTTGCTACGACTGTTGTTTCACTAGCCGCTTGTATATGTCTCGTTGGCCATATATACAAGATTGAAGCTCCTTTTGGAATTTTGAAGTTCTTTCAGAATTGGTATCGAAAAACGTTAGGCGCCTTACACTCCTCACTATTATCAATTGCATGCGCCCCATGTTTTTCGTTTTAAATCTTACAAGTATTTTTATAGCTATTAAAACTTCACAATGACAAATTTTCAGAAGAATCTGTATGGGGGGATAAATCATTATGGGGCGAGGAGAAATTATTTTATACTTTCTAGTCCATTACAAAAACGTGCTATATTAATTTTTTTATTTAAGTAATTGTTATTAACTTAATAACTTATGTTCTAATTTGATTGAAATTTAGAAAGGACTGTGTAAGTAGATTGTACTGAATAAATGGTTTTCATATACCGCACAAAAAGGACCGCACATTAAAAGATCGCACAAAAACAGGTTTGAGTGTATCCTCACATCCGTAGTGGGATGATTTAAAAAGTAAACAATTCTTTAACTTTATGCGGTACATTTATTCCCAACATTGAGGGATGCCCGATACCATGTTAACCAGATCCCAGGCGTAGGCAACCGGTATAGTGGTTAAGGTGTTAGCCTCTAGATCGGAAGGTTCCTGGTTCGAATCCGGGCCCGGGCATGGATGTTTGTAAACGTATGGTGTAGAGGCGGCTGGTGCACCTTAAATCTGTCGTGGCCGAAAGTCCTCACGTTGGGTTGGCGTGGAAGTTTGGAGAGTGGGGTGCCAGCTCAGGTGTTGCTTCGTCATCTGACCGTGGTTCAAAATTACGAGGTGTTGTCCTCGGATCTTTCCCTTAAGGGACTGATCCCGGACCGTCGTCAATAGCCCGTTGTGTTGCTCTAGTACGACGTTAACTAAAAAAAATTACCAAAAAAAAATTACCCAGGCGTAGGTAGGTAGTTGAATTAATGTCACTCTGCAGCAACACAACGGGCTATTGGCGACGGTCCGGATCAATCCCGAAGGACAACAGCTCTTAGTTTTGAATCGCGGTCAGATGACGTGGCAACACCTGAGCGGGCACACCCACCACTCCAAGCCTCCACACCAAGAAAAGGTCATTTGTGGTCCGCGACGGATTTAACGTGAATCATCCCTTTTTTGTGCACGACTGTCTTCAGCTGGATTCGTACTCGTAACCCTCCGGTTGATAATCCGATGCTCTTCCAACCGGGACACCTAAACTAGAAAGGAAATGGTTAAATACTTCTAGTTTTCATTGTCTCGTTACTTCTTCGGCAAGGCTTTATTATTCTCAATAAAGGCTTGATTGAACTTGATGCACTTCAATGAACGTATACACTAATCCAGTAGGAGGGATCATCTGAATCTCCATGGTGTGCGAATAAAAGGAATGCAAAAAAGATCATAACCTGATGTAACTGATGTACATATTCTGCATTTTCAATATCCACATCAGCCAATATTGAAATTTAGCAACCAATTTTGACAATAAGAGATTTAAAATATGCCCCGATACGCATTCTTGTTCAATTTGATTCACTTTCTAGTCCAAAAAATAAAGATTGCGGCCTTCGCCATAATGTAAACAGTTTGATGCAATTTTTAGAAGTTGGGAAACTTGGGAAAAGTGTGCAAGCGTCGTATTTCAAACAGAACGTATTTCTGAGTCCGCTGAACTGGAACTAATCCCTTATTTCAAATTTTAAAGTGGTCTCGATGGCTAAAACTGTGAGGTATACGTCTTTCTTTGTGTTTGTGAGTAGTTGGAAGGTTTAGTACCAACAAAGTTAATTTACCTATGTAAATTTTCTAAGTGTATGATACATAATTTTCTGCCAAGATAAATGTAGGCGGCGGAATGTGTTTCTTGTACGTATATCGAACGGAACATCACTCCGAATACGATTTCGGCACTTCGCAATAAAAATTCAAAAGAATGAATTATCCCAATTTATCAGTTTATTGGTCAACGCCAACTAGATAAAATTCCAAACATCTCCAAAACCAGTGGTAACCCCTCTGTATCATTACCATACTACCATTTCAAGGGTGCAGACTTCAAAATAATTGTGGAAAAACCTATAACTTACGACAGAAGTGACTGTAAAAAGACTGTGAACGTGATCTGTGTCGGCTGTTAAGAATTGTTTCACACGCTAGGCGTGTAACACGGCCTCAAATAAATCGGAATTCAAAGCTGGGCCCTCAATAAATATCAGTGGAAGAACTACGCAACATTCGCACAAAGATATGGGCTTTAGGTATCGAAGACCAACCGTTTATGATCACATGACACACAATTATGCTTCTCGCCTGGGCTGGGAAACACAACCACTGGACAATTGATGACTGTGATCGAGTAACCTAATCTGAAGAGCCGCGTTTACAATCGTCTCGAGTAGATGGAAGTATCCCCCAAGTAGCTATAGATATTGCATATCAACGGGACACTATACAGGATGGCAGATAGGTATTTCAATTAATGTCACATAAGAGCAACATAACGGGCTATTGGGGATCAATCCCAAAGGGAAAGATCCGACGACAACACCACGTAATTTTGAACCACAGGTGACGAAACACCACCTGAGCAGGCACCCCACTCTCCAAACTTCCACACCACTCCAACAGGACAAAGTGAATCCTAGACAGATTTAACGTGCACCAGCCCCCTTGTACACGACGGTCTTTGGTTGGATTCAAACTTACAACCCTCAGCTTGCTAATCCGTTACTCTTTCAGTCGGGGATCCGCGGCCCCTGTTCAGGATGGTGGTGGCTCTGCAAAGGTTTTGGTGTCTGTTTATATGGCATTCAATGGGACCCCTGGAACGCCTACATGCGTCTCTGACAGCTGAACTGTATGTGTACATCCTTTCCGTCGTGTTATACCCGTCCATGTCCTGCGTTCATTCTGATGGGTTTGTCCTTATCCAACAGGACAATGGTCCCGTCATGCAAGTCTCGACCCGTCAAATAATGGTTAGGTTGATTGGTTGATTGTTTTGGAGTTTTAAGGCGCACGCGATGTATCTGGCCAAGCTGCGCCAGACACAAGACATACAGTATCAAGTAATAGATGTACACACATGACCCAGGGATGAATGGAACCTGCGCCGCCTTCAACTCGCAGGTTGCAGCGCAGTGGACGTACCCATTGAGCCAAACGAGAGTCAGAGCATAAACGTGATATATAAGTAGATTGCGCATTGCTGTTGAGAGGAGCTTCAAAATGTGTGATCAACATGAAGACTAGTAGTCACGTGACTGATCTGTTACAAAATAGACGTTATTGGCTTCTTTCGCATCCTATCATCTCGTTCGGCAGTATAACATCTTACGGCAAGGCAGCGCATCTCTATAGAGTGGCGACAAAAATGGTGAAATCGCCAAAGTCTATTACCATGTCGCATGGACCAGTAAGATGATAAATAAATTGATGGGCGTTTTCTACCGTCCCGTGAACAAATCAGATGATAAATGTTAGGTTCCACCAACCAGATCCAAAGTAGTCTAAGGTTCAAGTTATTACAATAGTTTCGGTCATATGATCCTTGATCCTGCTCCTGGTTCGAATCCGTGTTCGGGCATGGATGTTTGTAAGCGTATGGTGTAGAGGCGGGTGGTGCACCTTAAATCTGTCGTGGCACGAAAGTCCTCAGGTTGGGTTGGCGTGGAAGTTTGGAGAATGGGGTGCCACCTCAGGTGTTGCTTCGCCATCTGACCGTGGTTCAAAATTACGAGGTGTTGTCCTCTGATCTTTCCATTAAGAGATTGATCCCAGACCGTCGTCAATAGCCCGTTGTGTTGCACTAGTACGACGCTAACTGAAATTACCATTACCATATGATCCTGCGCACATTAAGAAGTTACAGTTGCTCACTCTATTTTGATATTTACCTTTTTGGCCGACCAACCGGTATAGTGGTTAAGGTGTTAGCCTCTAGATCGGAAGGTTCCTGGTTCGAATCCGGGTCCGGGCATGGATGTTTGTAAACGTATGGTGTAGAGGCGGCTGGTGCACCTTAAATCTGTCGTGGCCGAAAGTCCTCACGTTGGGTTGGCGTGGAAGTTTGGAGAGTGGGGTGCCAGCTCAGGTGTTTCTTCGTCATCTGACCGTGGTTCAAAATTACGAGGTGTTGTCCTCGAATCTTTCCCTTAAGGGACTAATTCCGGACCGTCGTCAATAGCCCGTTGTGTTGCTCTAGTACGACGTTAACTAAAATTACCATTACCATTACCTTTTGGATCATTCAGTTTCCAGTGGAAATAGGCCGACTTACCGGTCTAGTGGTTAAGGTGTTAGCCTCTGGATCGGAATGTTCCTGGTTCGAATCCAGATTAGTGCATGGATGTTTGTAAACGTGCACTGTAGAGGTGGCTGGTGCACCTTAAGTCTGTCATGACCGAAAGTCCTCACGTTGGGTTGGTGTGGAAGTTTGGAGAGTGGGGTGCCAGCTCAAGTGTTGCCTCGTCATCTGACCGTGGTTCAAAATTACATGGTGCTGTCCTTGAATCTTTCCCTTAAGTGATTGATCCCGGAACGTCGTCAATAGCCCGTTGTGTTGCTATTGTATGACGATAATGAAAAATTACCAATTAAATTACCAGTGGAAATAGATTTGAAAAACCAAAAATTGTACTGTTCACCTAGTATGTTTTGAAATGTAACAATATTAGTTTTTGAAAGGGATTTTCAAACAGAATTGCCCACTTACTCCAAGGGAATGAAGATCCAAGGAGGAAAAACAAAAGGTTATTTGCCCACAACTGGATAGGAACAGGTTTCTGCACCAGATGCTGCCCAATTCCGGGCAGTATGATGCGAAGATAAACCTCCAGGAGCATTAAAAAGCCTATCTATACTAAAATAATCTTTCACCTAAATAGTGATTGATAGGAAATACACGTAAGACATTAACAACAGTTTTTCAGGAGATAAATTATGTAATACGGAGTGGGCATTGTACCATAACTACTACCTGTCACGAGCATCTTGAAATGCGCATCACCGTTTAATGTCTTAAGTATGCAATATAACACGCAATAAAAATGTCTTGCGTGTATTTATAAGAAAGTGTTTTAGAAACAATGTTAGCCAATGAATTAAGAGACCATCGTCTCTCTATTGTATAAAGTCCTCTATTCTTATATTCTCATACTAGAATATGCGTTGCAGAAAATTGCTTGAAATTCCAAAGATCAATCCATCACCATAATTCCTGAATTAAAACTAGTTGAAAATCTCTCTCGATATACAGAGGCTGTTCACACATTTTTTAGACAATGTATATTGTATTCACAAAACTAAATTACATAAAATTCTTGTGTTTTAAATGTTCTATTTGATAGCCCTTATTCTGAACTATCTTTCGACACCGTAATTTCCAGGATAATAATGCCTTTTGAAATGTCAGAAGAGGTATTCTATCCCATTCCTCCTGAACAGCTTTCCAGAGACCTGTAAGGGTTGTGGGACGACGTTTAATTAATGCAGATTTTAAAAGTCCGAAAGCACAAAATTCCACATGTGATACATCGGGGGATTTAGTGGGGATATCAGTGAAGGGTATGGCCTTGATACCGGTTTTTTGTTCCATTTCTTTTAGGAAATTTACAGTAGGTTTTGATGTGTGACTGCTAGCTTTGTCTTGATGGAGTTCTACAGATTGATGGCACTGTGGGTAAAGCGATGGTATTTCATTCAGAAAAATTGGGGATAAAATATGTTCCTGATAGTATTTCGAGTTAATCTTGACATTTTTTCCACTCTCTTTATTTTTAACTTGCCATTATATGAAAAACCAGCAACAATCATGAATCCCTTAGAAAAACTTTCTTTCGATTCTGTGAACCATGTACTTACATTTTTTTCTCCCCTTTTATGATAATAAATGGCTCTTTTTTTGCTGCAATCATTTAAATACACCCATGATTCATCTATTGTGACAATTTTTTCCATTTTTCTTTGGATAAGTGTTTTTCATATAGAATTCGGCAACGTGTCCTGCGTTCAGCAATATGCTTTGGAGAAGGACGATGCACATTGCGTTTTTTCGCTTTCTTAAGATTTAAATCAACGTTTATCATTTTGTTTACAGTAGACACCGAGCATTTTAATGATTTTGCAACTGTCCTTTGACTAGGGGGATTTTCTTTTAACATTGAACAACGTACCTTTGCAATAGTCGAAGATGTCCGTTTCTTCCTTGGATACTTGTTTGGAATTTTTGTCCCACTTGAGGCTCCAATTTGACTGTTTTTTTCCTTTCTTGTTGACGATATTACCTATCGACGCTTTATATATCACAAAACCATGACTCTCACATCGTTTTTGGATAATGTAATATGAATATTTCTTTTCGTAAAGAGCATAAATATAGCCTTCAAACTACTGCTTCGTTTAAAACGCCATTTTGAATAAAAACAAACCTCTCAAGCCGCAGACGATAATTTTGACTTTTAAAAACATAGTACAACTGCAATTATTTCTTTTGCAGCAAACGATTTTTTATTACCGCTAACCAAAATCGTCTAAAAACGTGCGAACAGCCTCTGTATATATAAAAGGATGTAGATAGTGTATTCTCTATAAAAATCCGCACCGTTTGACCAATCCACACCAAATTTGATACACTTACACTTTAGAACACTGCGGAAAACATAGGCTATTTCTTTCCTGTCTTCAGACCAATCTAGCCATGAAAATTGACACACAGGTAGTCCTAAAAGTGCCCATCGAAGCCCCAATTTTTGAATCCAAACTTTGTTTTCCTGCAATAAATGGACATTTACAAGGAAACACCTTCTACAGGGTTTGTGTATTTTAGTTAACGCAGGGAAATGTCGCGGTCATATTTTAGCTGTCGCGATAGGAAACCCTCTGTTGGAGCCCTCACGGACACCCCTCCTTTAGGCGTGTACTGTCTTCACGGACCCAAGGTACCCTAGTGATCTTTTATTTTCCTATGGGGTATATATATATATATATACTGCCTTTAGTACACACTGGTCTTGCGCTCCCCAGCAATCTTTTCCTGCTTTCAACACACTACTCTGTTCCCCAAATTACCTTTGTTTTCCTTTCTACGACACTATTCACTTTACTTTGTCTTGTGTTTGACACAACTAGGCCAAATAGGGTCCTTGCGTTTTAAGCCCCTGAACAACTAACTACCCACTGGAAATGCTAGAAGGAGTTTTATGAATTAGTTTCACCGCTGGAGCCCTACAAATTTAATCAAGGAAGTTGCACTGAGCAAAGAAGAGTATGAATTTAATTTTATGCAATTGCCTCACGTACTGAAAGATATCACTTTACAAACAAGAAAACAGTTCATGATATGCACTTGTCCCATCTTCTGGGGCAAGTGCGAGCCCATGAAATAGCCGTAGTATGAGGGTTCCTTGACCACCTTTTTTAAGATTGCGGCCGTTTGTGTACATTTTGGTGGAGGAATAAGATTGCACTCCAAGCAATCCTACGTCATCATGGCAACACATATCCAAAATGTCGACAAATCTATGCCATCTTTTTCCTCAATCGAAATGTAACCAGACGGCCACCATCGGGCAAAAGGTGGTCAAGGAACTCTCATACTACTTATATAGCATTAGAAATTATTTAAAAAATTTATATCGATGGCAAGTTTAACAAAATAATAATTCATACATATTGGTTAGGTACGTGATGTCCTCTGATCTTTCCTTTTGTGGTTTTATACCTGGCAGTCGTCAATAGCCCGTTGTGTTGCTTTAGTACTAAGTTAATTGAAATACCTACCTGCATACTAGTTAAAAGTGGAAGTGCATGGCTATTTTATGAATTTTTTTTAATCACTGGGTCAGATTAGTACATTAGTTCATTATGAAGTTTGAATATTTGAGTTCACATTCGAGACTCACTTCACCCCATTATATTTTTGGTAATTTTTGTAATGACTTCGATCGATACGATCTAATGATATTCTACTACTTAAAATTATAACTTAAAGTGACATTTCAGCGTGCAACAACAAGACAGGCGTGATATGTAGAATTTGATTCTTTGTAGAAGGTAACCAATACCAAACCACTACCCTAGATTATGGTTTCTGAAAAATTATTTATTCATGAAATCTATCAGCAAGTAAATTGCAAAACAAAAGTTTTGAAGGATGCTGTGTTTGTAGTAATCATTAAACGTGTTTGAGTGTCCTCTCTTTTTTTTTCAAAAATCATCCTGGTCTTCACTTTAATTGTTCTAAGCTACCATGTTTTTGATGTAGAAACCTCTACAAAAGTGAAATTAATTTCTCTATCGCTTCCAATTCACATATTTAATTAAATCTGAAATTTCATCTCGTGTATGTGGATAGCAAAACCTTGAATAATTTAAATAGCACAGAATATTAAGTCCACAGATAATACTTCTTACCTATAATTGACGCCCCAACCACTAACAGTACAGATAAAGGATAAATTAAGTAAAAATAATAACTATGTTATATATACGAATTAGGTGATTTTATTGCTAAACAATCGCTCTTAGCTGCTTTTAGCAACTTAATATCAATATGAAGGGAATACATCTAACCATGTCATACATTAAGCACATACTCCGGAATAAACCGACAGCTAAAAGTGTTCGTTCAAGTTGAATAAACTCAAAAATTGTTCTAAAATAGGAGAGAGGAAAACTCATTATAGAGCTGATTGACTTGGTAAACGCGCCACTTTGGGCTTGTTCATACTCAGCAAGTTTGGACACTTAAGAGAGCTTTGAAGAATGACGACAATCCCAGCAGCAGTAGTATGAACTATTTCTTGCAAGAAACGTCATTTAACTCAATAGGCATCACGCAGTTACTGGTGCAAAGAAACAGGTGTCTCGGTGGTTGGCCTTCGTATGGCTAGAAGCACTGTTGCGAGAAGCTCTGAAATTTTGTGACGACTTTGATTTCATGAATATAAAATTACATGAGAACATGGCAATCACTGAGTTGATACATCTAATAAATGCTACTAGCGATGAAGAACAGCTAAAACTAACCCAGCGACGGTTATTTTTTTTAATGACTGATCAGTAGGGCAACTTTTTCGTTGCAGTAAAAATTGGAAAAGTTGCATTTATCATTCCCTAAAGTTGCATTTATTGAAATAAAGTTGCATTTATTTTTGATACACTAAAATAAATTATTCGTAAAAAATGAAAAAGTTCAAAATATATTGACAATTTTAGTCGTGTACAACAGTATTATAATACATCATTAAATACAGAAGAATGTTGAATGGCCGATCTTTGGCCGGTAATTTCTTTAACACTGAAAACCTGCATCAGCCGCAGTCATATAATGTATTGTATCGAATGGAAAGGAGGCGCGAAATCCTTTTGCTCAACATTCAGAGATTTTAAAACGTCATCTACAAGGCGAACAACATATTGATGATCGACCTCGCAAACTCTGCAGTCGTTTACGCAAGTTTCCTCTGGGTTATCAAGAGTGCCAACTAATGTGTTAAAAGTACTTCTTGCCATTAATTTCACTTTTGTCTGTTAGGAAGAACACTTTCTTTCCATGAACTTCTTGTTTGATCCGCAATACTTCGGCGTTCGCAAGATCATACACGTGATCGAAGGGTTGATTCAGAGGGCAAAAAATGAAATAGTAATTTCATATTAATTAATTTTAAGCTAAATTTTAAAAAGTTGCAAATGGTTGCATTTATGCAAAAAGTTACATTTATGCAGAAAGTTGCATTTATGTTGCGGTAATAACTCACTTGCAATACACCCCATGAAGGAGAAATTTTGGTTTTAGTACTTATATATTTTTACATATAATTTTTTATATATAAAAACATATATTTTTATAAAAACATATATTTTACATATATTTGTACATATAATTATAAGTACATATAATTTTGGTTTAGTACCATGCAGGGTAGAACGGGTGAAAAAAAGTTGCATTTGTTGCAAAAAGTTGCCCTACTGATCGGTGACCAACGTCTTTGCACTTCCGCACTACAGGGGGGGGGGTCGAACTATGAGGTAATGGTAATTAATGTATCACTAGAGCAATACTACGGGTTATTGGTGACAATCCGGGATTTTGAACCACGGTCAGATGATGACATCATCAACAGTGCTGGCAAACCACTCTTCAAACTTCCACATCACGCTAACGTGAGAATATTTGAGGCGACGACAAATTTAACATGCTCCTGACACATTTTTACACAACGGTCTTTGATTGGATGCGAACTCTCCTGTTGCTAATCCGTTGCTCTTCCAACCTAGCCACACCCTAAGCTGAAAGTTCTTAAAACTACGACGTACATCTCTCAGAACAAACAAAGTCTTTGCAGAAAAAATTTTCCTAAATTTTATCAAAACTTGGGCCGATTTTTTTTTTTCAATCACAAGTTACGATGTTCTGCACTGCAAAGCGCGCTCCTTGCAACACTTTTTTTTTTCAACAAAAAAAACCACCCTACATTGCCCAAACTACCACAAACATTTTATAAATAACACATCTTCTATGTCAATGACAAAATATTTAACTTAAAAATTTATCGACAGAATTGCAAATTCTGAAAGTATGCCTTGGTTTTATATAATGCAAGCTAATTAAATGTGATGTTTTGTGAAAATATGTAATACATATTTAGCAAATAATCGTGTTTTACGTCTGTTCATTATTTTACTGCAGTTTTCATAATTCCGATAAAATGCCTGCTTGGAGTTGTGAAGCTGAACACTGAATATACACTGTCCTACAATAACGGACCGGACAGCAAGATTTGTTCGCTTAAGGGAAATAATACATGCTTTAATAGGGGGATGGTGCCCCACGCGCTGCAATTACACTAGCAACCCTTCTGGGCATACATTCAACAAGGTTTTGATACACAGCTATGGGTGTTTGTGTCCACTCCTGCTGCAAGAATGTCGCCAGCTCATCTGTAGATTTCGGACGTGGTTCCCTGGTCCGTAATCGTCGCACTAACGCGTCCCATAAATGTCCTATTGGGTTTAGATCGGGACTCAGAGCAGGCCAGGGAAGATGTTTTACATCCATATCTTGATACCAGTGCTTGACAGAGGTTCCAACATGACATGGAGCGTTGTCGTTGTGAAAGTAACATTCCATAAAACTGCCAAAGAGTAGGAAGAACCTGATTGTCCAAAATGTTCATGTAGGCGTCGGCGTTCAATTGACCAGGAACAACATTCAAAGGTCCCAGGCCATACCACGAAAAACACCCCCAAAAAAGTAGTCGGTTTTATGCAAATCCGCTGTCGTCCGTTCCATTATTTGTAGGGTAGTGTAATTCTGCCCAACAGGCC
This sequence comes from Metellina segmentata, assembly GCA_947359465.1. Classification (NCBI taxonomy): domain Eukaryota; kingdom Metazoa; phylum Arthropoda; class Arachnida; order Araneae; family Tetragnathidae; genus Metellina; species Metellina segmentata. The sequence continues at coordinate 117,326,070 of OX375873.1, forward strand.
ACTGATACACAAGAAATACACCTAGGTAGGAATCGAACCTGACAGGAATGCATTATATATATATACTCAAGAGAAAAAACAAAGTTCTTAGAACAACTAAAAAGGTACAATACTTATAGAGTGTTCTTATACAAATGTTATCATGTTGCAACTTCTCATTCAATTATCAATAGTAGACTCCCATCAGCGCAGAACGGAAAAAAGACAAGCCTTTGTTTCACGTTAAGATGCATTTAACTACACTCTGAAGCTGTTGTCAGCCATCTTGTCTCACATTTTGTTTTCGTGCTTCCAAGGATTCTCAAGCGGTCTTTGGACGGTTTTGTCCCACTTTTTGTGTTCTTGTAACGCTTCCATCCTGATGCGGGGGAGGAGGCATTACGACGAAACGGTCGCGCACGTCGTGAGTTGTTGTTTCATTGTAACAAGATATGCTCCTGATACGACTTGCGAAATGAGGTGCGATGAATCACGTGAGGCGGGGGCATGGGAATGGCGATTTAAAATCTCGGACAACAAAGGCTGAGCTTGGATCTTTCATCTGCTGACCCGTTAGTTTTCGCACAGGCTTTATTTGTTGTTTGCGAGATTTCGTAGTTAGTTCTTTCCTCTGAATGCAGTTATGTTTTCGTCGTCCTATTATTTTAGCTGTTTACATATGCCACAGCTGCCCACAATGGAAGTTATAAATACGCGTTAGAGTGAAGTTTTCCTTGTGTGTGAATGGTCGTTTATGCAGCTGCCTTGGCATTGACTGTCCCTTGCGGCAGAGTTTGCGTTGTTTTGATGCTTCATTTGGCAGGTAGTTGAGTTAGCGTCGCACTGGCTACCGATCCGGGATCTTTTCCCAAAGGGACAGTTCCGAGGACAACGCTTCGTAATTTTGAACCACGATCACATGACTACGTCATCAACTGAGTTGGCATCTGAGTCGGTACCTGAGTCAACACTGAGTTTGAACTGTTTGTCTTTGTTCTTTAATTTCATTAAAAAAAATTTTGGAATAATTTCCCTTATTTTCTATAATTTTCATGTTTACAGAGGTAGATTGTATTGTGATTCATGGGTATGTTATTATTTGTAAAGAGAATAGATTCTCAAACACTAAAATTGTTCGCAAAGCAATGAAAAGATTTCTAAAAGACCATATTCCGCGCCTTGCCCTGTAACTGATCTCACAGATTCTACTAAATGTGGTTCCATACATTTCAAGGGGCCCATCATAAATGGTACTGGGAACAGAAGAATTTATTAGTAAACAATTTTATCCCTAAATCATTTTGCCAACTCATAGGATTATTTTTTACTTTAAGTATGTTTTTATCGTCAGCTACACAACTAATTTTATTTCAAACTAGCCACTGCGTGGCTAGCCCGGCGTTGCCCGTGCACGTGATATACGGTGTTATTCTGTTAAAAATGTCCGTAGATTTCAAATCCTTTGAAATTTTTAATCTATCTTTAACGAATTCGCTTTTACGAAAAAGAACTAAACAATGCCTCTCAAAATGTTTTTTATTTTTTGCTCTCCACTGAAGGAGGCAGGAAATGTAATCTGTTTTTTTTTATAGCGCGAAATGCAATCTGTTTAATTTTGGAAAGGGACAGTTACCGTGACGTCATAATCTTGTGCGAAAATATAAAAGATATATTCAATTTAAAAGTTATTTATATAAAGAAAATCATATTTTTAGGTATGGATCTAAAGTAAATTTTTCCGCAGTTTTCAAATCCGCTGAAATTTGTACTCTATCTTTAACGTACTAGGAGATAGAAAAAGAACAAATTGACTCCAGTTAAAAGATTGTTTTTATCGTCTGGCAGAAAAAGTATTCATCCGCGCGCCGGATACGAAAACAATACAACAATAAATTTAGAATCTGTGATATCTTCTATGCTGTAGCATTCAATAATGATTGAATTTCATTAAATTCATTTAAAAATGTTCTAGATTGAATTTTAAAATTCGCCGTGACCCCAAAATTGCAAAAAATTCGGACTACCTGTGTGCCGAATCTAACTGCTTAAGTGTCATAGAATCGTCAGGATTTTGCGCGCAAACAGACAAACACTTCCTTTCATAATAGTAGAAAACCATCATTACCTAAAAAAGTTTTTCTTTTAATATTTCGTGGGGTCCTTCAGATTGATCGAATTGAACCCCCGCCCTTCTGAAGACATGCCCTAACCACACTGAAAAGGCATCCACGTTGTAAAATAGTGGAGGGTAAATTTTCTCTTTGAAAATGTCTTATATTTCAGGTACGTTTCCTGAGAGATTGCTCAAAAGAAAGAATTACCTATTTCTTCGTTGAAGAGTATTTATTATGTTATTGTGTAAAAAACACGTAGACTTGAAACTTAACTTGAAGTTTCTATGTGGCTCCCACAGATGGCAGCACAAGTTAATGTTAAACTTTTTTTATCGGGATTCCTCCATGATCAGGTCTTTTGTTCTCAATGACATGAGATAAGCAAGGTTAGTATGTTGATGTAGGTAATACTTATTAAGTGAACTGAATAAAACATACGATAAAATGCTGTCTAGAGAAGGGGTGTGGCTGCAAAAAAGGAGAATGGAATGAAGTTATGTGTTTAATTCATTCATGAATCTCTATGTCCAGTGGTCGCTAACTGCATTTTAGGCAGAAAAACCTGTATTTAAAACTACTATTAAGTATATCTTAAGGAAAACATGTCGAATAAAAAAAAGTGCGAAGAATACTGTTGAGTAGTGAAAATGTGACTTTAAATTTTTCATCTCAGGGTTAGAAGGGTTTATTTTGACTTTTGATGGGGCCTAAGGAGTCAAGTGCACAATTAGTTCAAATAATCATAAAAAGTGCTTAAAATAAAAACTAAATGTGTGAATCTACGAATCTAAATTACAATTGATGAAATAATAGTGTGCTTTTTTCCCCCTGAATATTTGTGAGAAAGATTGAAATATATTCAACCTAAGATTCTGAGAAATGGACATTTTGGCTTGACTCCTTTTGTCTGACTCGGAATAATTAATTGTTTTATTTTGGAGAAATATTTATAAGCTTATTAAAATCTAATTCAATTTAATTTAAATTACACAACGCATGCCCTGAACCCGAATATATCTGGAAATCAACATGTCTGGATAAATGTGACCTGAAATTAATACCCAATTTCTATTGAGGCTCTAAGGGGCAACACTGTTCCACCAGTCTCGAGGGCATAACGACCAGCTTTTGTATGGCATTACTTTGAGTGTACTTCATCGGGAAGTGCTCAGGGTCGAGTCCAGAACATCCCTGTGTGTATGCATATACTAGTAGCGTGAACTTTTACTGATCGAGACCCACTCATAATTTTCTTTAAGTGTAGAGGTACATCACATCTTCATAGTAATAAAAGTAAATCCCGCGAATCCTACTAATTTTTGATATATCGCACCCCGGCAAGAAAAGTGACACGAGTCAAAAAATAAAATTTGTGATGTTAGGTCATTGAAAAATATGTATGAGGTGCCCCAGCGTGTTATATTGCTGTTTCATATAATAGAAGTTACCACCATAAATGCTTAAATAAAATTCAAAAGAAACTTATACTAGTATTTCACTATAAGTTTTATAGTATCCTATAAGTTGATGTTTCTCAAATTCTGCAATTTTGAGTTGTGTCACTTTTATTGGGGGGGGGGGCGATTTGGCAAATTACATTCCCACCACCAGGGTGGTTGAATGGGCTGTTTCAAACATTTAAATAAAATAATCTGTTTTTAAAAAACCATATTTGTGTTTCTTAATTCAGATAGTCACACTGATATAGGCCCACCAATCGCTCTGCTCGACGCTTTGTTCATAGGCCACCCTAAAAGATCGACTAAACTCCTTAAGGCATATCAATAAAGTAAATAAAAGGTACCTGTTCCTTCTCAAAGACTGAGCATCTGGTCGCAATCGCCATTTTGAATCGTCTTGTCCAAACTTGTCCAGGGCACTGTCTAGTATCTGCAGAGAGTTCTTCACGTCTTCAGAGACCAGATTATTGTCCCTAAAGTAAAAACAAGTTGACTTTCTAAATGTTTTTGGGCATAAATATGTAGGTGAATTTACGTAGCACTGGAACAACACAATGGGGTATTGTCTATGGTCCGAGATCAATCCCGAATGAAAAGATCCGAAGACAGTACCTAGTAATTTTGAACCACTGTTAGATGGCGAGGTCAACACATTATCTAACACTGCCCTCTCCAAACTTCAATGCAGCCCATCGTGTTGCGCCAGTGTGAAGTTAATTAAAAAAATAATAAAATACCAAACTTCTTCATCGCGCCCAACAAACAGAAATAAGATCTAGACTTAAAAATTCCTTTACGACAGTACTATCTGTGTCTCAGACTTCTTTCACATCTTCAGCGTAAATGTTTACCTCACACCGGAATTTTAATGTTCTTTATCATTTCTCGGGGGAAAATGTTACGAAAACTATGAAAGATTTTAAAATTTAAGTCTCCCACACTAAGTCGCGCTGTGTGAGCACATGGTTGAATGAGGAGAAAGATGCCGGAGACAGAAAAGATTCCTGAGGTGAGGAGACGGTACTTCAGTGGCTCTGTTACATTTCTGTTATTATGAAAGTATTTTGTATCAAAGAATCCATTCACCAAGAAAGAGTTCAAAAACCCAGTTATCCTTACACTGCTATTGAAAGGGTTGTAAAATATTGACTTAACCGTTCAGTGGTTTTGACGAGATTTGATCAGTTTTGCTATTGGCGAGATTTGATCAATTTTGCAAATGACGAGATATCTTGTCATCAAAAATGCCGCTTCGATTCCGAAAGTTGAAGATATTGCGTTTTTGGTAGTGGCATGAACAAGATAAGGTCAGTTTTTGTTTTCCAATGACTGTATACTATGTTTATCTCGTCCATAAAAATCTGGTCAGTTATGCAAATAACGAGATTCCTCGTCAGAAAACCACAGGGGGGAGGGGGGGGGGAGGGAACATGTGAATTATAAAGTCTTCTATATCTATATACACTACCCTACAATAATGGACCGGACGCCAGCGGATTTGCATAAAATCCGACCACTTGTTTGGGGGTGTTTTTCGTGGTACGGCCTGGGACCTTTGTATGTTGTTCCTGGTCAATTCAACGCGGACGCCTACATGAACAATGAACATTTTGGACAATCAGGTTCTTCCAACACTCTGGCAATTTTATGGAATGGACGAATGTTACTTCCAGGACACGCTCTATGTCATGTTGCAGCCTCTCTGTCATCAGTGGTATCAAGATATGGGTGTAAAACGTCTTCCCTGGCCTGCTCCCGACTAAACTCCATAGAACCATTGTGGGACGAGTAAGAGCGACGCTTTCGGACCATGGAACCACGTCCGACAATCTTGCAGCAGGAATGGACACAAATGCCCATAGCTGTGTATCAAAACATCGCTAAAAGTATTCCCAGTATGGTTGCTAGTGTAATTGCATACCGTGGGTGACCATCCTCTTATTAAAGGATGTATTATTTCTATTATACCATCACATCTTGCTGTCCGGTCCATTATTGTAGGGTGATGTATACATCCATCTTCTTTGTAAATAAAGGGATTTTGTAAGGGCTTGTCTTTTCACTAAGTGTACATAGTTATCAGAGAGGTTTGATATACTTACAGGGTCAGTTTTGGGCGGTAAGCTTTGATCGTTCCTTCTGTGTGTATAGCGTGTAGTTTATTAGCCAATCCCAAACCACGTGAGCCTAGTAGTATGTTTTTTGTGATTGTTCCATATTATCGACAGGTGTAAAAAAAATCCTTAAAATTATTTTATAATTTTTTTATTCATATAAAAATTGTACAAGATATCAAACAAACAGCAAAAGAGTTTCCACGGTTATCAAACATGTTTAGGTTCCCATTGTGAATGCTGATTTCATTTTATAATAACTGTTTCTTTTTTAATGTTTAGTTTCCATTGTGACTGTGTATTTAAATACGTAGTACTATTTGTTAATAGTGATACGTTTGCTATTTCATAGCCGATCATTGTATTAACTAATACTAAATTAAATTTTAATTTTATTCTTTGAAGTGCATTATCGGACGTCGTAAATATTGGCAGTGTGGGTACATTACGCATGCAACTAACATATTGGGCCTTGGATATGTTTTAGAATTTTTGTATCATGGTAATAGTTTCCCCATTTGAATTAGTACCATAGTTATTTATGTACTTCGATGTATACTTACTTCAAGCTAATTGCAGAATACACTTGCTCTGTTTCATCCAATCTCCTTTCTTCTGCTTCGAATTTATCCAAAATATCATCCAGAAACCCCAAAGAATATCTGACCTCTGATGGAATATCCTCCACATCCCTGGAACACAGCAATGGTAAATCTATGTGTCTCAAAGATTATAAGACATCTATATATGCATTGCTGGGCTAGTTGCCCCGTCTTATGTTAATAAAATATTGGGGGAGGCATTTCTCTAATTCCAACAATTTAATGAGTAATTAACAAATAATTAGTATGTACAGATATGTGTCGGTTCTCGCGACACATCTTTACCACGTTCATCTTTTCTCGGCTCTGCTCCTCTTTCGCATGGTATTTTATTGTAACTTAAGTTTTATATCGGAATATTATAGCTTTATAGTTTAAGAAATGGCTTTTCTGGGTAAAAGAAAAAAAGCAGGATTTGCTAAATTTGGCAAATGAGTTGGGGATAAAGGCTTCTTCAAAAATTAAAGTTCTGGAAATAAAAGATGAAATAACTGGTGATAATTATGATGAAGAATTCGTAAAAACTCTGTTTGAGACTATTCTTGCGACTAGAAAAACGGAAGAGTTAATGAGGGCTGAAAACTTAAGGCTAGAAGATTTAGAGAGGGAAGAAAAATTAAGACTAGAAGTATTGGAACGAGTTGAAAAAAAAAAGAAAAAGAGTTAGAAATATCCGAGAAAGTAAGACTAGCAGAGCACGAATTAAGACTAGCAGGGAACGAATTAAAAGAAAAAGAAATAAAGATGAAATTTGAATTAGTGAAAATAAAGTTAGAAAACCATACGAATTACGAGTCCAAGGAAACAATAAAGTCTCCGTCAATAGCATCCCGGTTAGATATAAAAAATCAATTCCAGAATTCAATCCAAACCAATCTGATATTAGTTTATATGTCGTAATATTTGAACGCCAGGCTAAAAGAGCGTAAATTGAAAAAGAAAATTGGGTAGGCCATTTGTCGAGCCTGTTACCTTCAGATATTGTACAATTAATTGCCTGTGAACCAGAAGAACAAGCAGAAATTTATGATCACGTTAAGAACTTATTACTTTAAAGATTTAAATTAAGTTCGGAAATCTTCCACCATTTCCTATACAAATCTACACCATTTGATCAATCCACACCAAATTTGGTACACTCATACTTCAGAACACTGCAGAAAACATAGGCTATTACTTTCCTGTTTTCAGACCAATCTGTAGCACTTACAACCATGAAAATTGACACGCAGGTGCAGGTAGTCTTAAAAGTGTCTCTCGAAGTCCCAATTTTAAAATCTAAAGTTTGTTTTCCTGCAATAAATATATATGGAAAAGGAAAAACGTTGTACAAGAAACTGAAAGGATACAATGGATTATTTTGGACGCGCGTTTTTCTCTATAAGAATAACTTTGTCACAAGGAACGCCGTGCGAGTAATAATTTAAATGTTTAATTTTTCATAACTTACATTTTGTAGTGGAACACGAAAAGCCCAAATAAAAAACTCATTGATCATAAAAGCGTAATTTTGCTTTTTGAGATCTGGCCAACCGGAAATAAATTTGATTTAGAGTCCCGTATTTGTGTATTTGAGTGAACACATGGAAATGTCGCGGTCATATTTCAGTATTACTAAATTTCATAAATCCTTATCGTCTTTATCAATATTTTTCCAATGTCTTTTTTCGAATTGCTCTAATCCAGCTCAGGAAGTCAAAATTCGACATCTTTCGTTTTTCAGAATTTTGCATTTTTTTAAAATCGAAATTTCGTTTTTGTTTGTATTTGTCTTAGGATTTTGCATATTACAATATATTATTCTGGAATTAAATGTACATATTTGCATCCGAAGTAAATTGTAGAAGCTATGAAAAAGTTAAAACAAAGTTGAAACTTATTTTCCGTACAACTTAAATGATTGCATTTTTCTATGTATGAAAAGTGATTATTCTAATTCACTTTTCAATTAACATTTAATTATTGCTATCTGAGCAACGTCGGGTTTTTTCAGCTAGTAGTAGATAAAAACATTATGCATACATAATCTTCAAAAAATGGGTAAACAACAGCGCGTGGTTTGCACAAGAGGAAATGATAATAAAAATACAACAAACGGTGACTATCCCAGTCATTTTTATCAGATAATCTTTTTACATTAAACATCAATCTGTGCAATAAATTATAAAGGGAACTAAATCTTCCGTTGGAACGAAATAGAAATTTTCGGATGGTATGTAGTATCCGATACGTTACAACTTTCGAGCGATGTATTGCCAATTGTGGTAACCTTCCCGTTTTCGAGTTTTTCTTAGTTTTAAGGCAACCCTAGATATTTTCTCCTGACGATAATAAACGGGTCTCATGATTGGTTAAGGAAGAAAATACGCTTTTCCACTTTTATTTTTAATGTAGAACGGAATTAAAATTTAGACAGTCTTTGAAATTGTTGGGTGCATATGAATTTTGCTCTTGATTTATAAAATCGACTTGTTTTATTAATTTTCAAAATTTTTAGGATAAGTTTGGAAAGCAGATTGTAAGTTACAATTTTTTAAATTTGTCACTTTATTTAAATTTCAATTAAAATTTCGAAAAAAAATTTGGATTAAATTTGATTTTTGAAATTGCAGATTGGAATTTAGAATTTTTTTCCCCTTTTGGTTGCTCATTTCCCCTTAGTTGATTTGATATAGCAGTGAATAGTGTTATTGAACGTTAGAAAATGTTTTTTTTTTTTTGCAAACATGTAGTAGCTTGATTGGGAAGAAGGTGAAATGTCTTTCATGTGAGAATGATATGATTTTAACATTGAGAAAGGATGCTGGTGATAGGTAGGAGTGGAAATGTAGAAAGATAGGACAAAAATTTGGCAAAAGAAAGTATAACAGGAGTAAGAAATTGGAGGGTAAATGGGTGTTTGGAGGACTTGAACGAGGACGGATAAATGTTTTATGGTTGAGGTGAAAAATAGGAACCAGAAAGTTTTGGCTGAGGTAATTCAGAGCTGAATTTTGCAAGGAACTACAAAAATTTCTGACTATTGGAAGTCATATGCTGGTATCAATACCCGAAGGACAAAGAGTTCAAGGGTTATCGATTCGAGCATATGACTGTTAACTATTGTCAGAATTTCAAGGACCCGGCTATGAGGGTAAGTTTTATTTTTGTTTAGCTTTTGGTTATATTACAAACACTGGACTATGCTTGGGTGGGCTCCCAATACGGTGACTTATACGCATGGAAGCCAACGGTGAAAGGTCCTCGCCGGCCCCGGAGGGGCGGCGAGGTAGCCGGCAGGCGGGGATCGCGCGTTATACGCTGTGACTTATCTACAAACAAATTTCTCCCGGTATACTGGTTTAAACGCATTGAAACCTTAAGCGCAATACGCTTTGACTTCTCTAAAAAACAATTTCCTCATGTAAAGTCGTTACAATAAAAATATTTGTCTTGCTTTTCCATATATGGCTCTATAACCTGGAATATCCCCATTGAGTTGCTCACATAATGCTTATTGCTAGAAAAATTGTGAAAAAATATTTTTTCACACTTATAGATAGCAGAAGAATTTTTAGATTTTTGGTTTCTCATCAAAAACCTTTGTGTGGATTATGATCACAGAAAAGAACTACCTTATTAAAAAAAGATTTCTTGTTTTGAATTTTCTATGCATTGCAAAGTTTCTAATTCAAAATTGATGAAAATCCGGACGTTTTAAAAAAATCACGGTTTTTTTTATTATTATTATTATTTTTTTTTTTTTTTTAACAATTATAATTTTTTTTTTTTTTAATTTAATATTTTTTTTTTTAAGTGACAAAACTAGGATGAAATTGACGCAAAATTGCGTACATGTTCGGAGAAAACCAGACTGAAATATTAGAAAATTTTCAAGTGAAATTTATATTGCTTTTTTCTTAATTTTTAAACAAATTATTATTATTTATGCACTGTATGCAAAGGTTCACGTTGTATATGGCGGCCATCTTGGAATTGCTTACATCGGCCGCCATCTTGATTTGGCGTAAACAATCGCTTTGGCGGCCTAACGTTGCGGATGCTACCACTCCACCAAATTTTCTAATAGAGTTGATAAAATTCACTTTTGAATCAACATTTAATTATTGCTATCTGAGCAACGTCGGGTTTTTTCAGCTTGTAGTAGATAGAAACGTTGTGCATACATAATCTTCAAAAAATGGGCAAACAACAGCGCATGGTTTACAAAAGAGGAAATGATAATAAAAATACAACAAACTGTTGTGATAATCCCTGTCACTTTTATCAGATAATCTTTTTACATTAAACATCAATCTGTGCAATAAATTATAAAGGGAACTAAATCTCCCGTTGGAACGAAACAGAAATTTTCTAATTGAGTTGATAAAACAGATAAATAATTTTGAAATTCAGTCTTCAAAAAGCATATATCCTCAAATCCATAGTGGGATGATTGAAAAAGTAAACAATGATTTAACTTAATGCGGTACATTTATTCTCAACATTGAGGGATGTCTGACATCATGTTAACCTGGCTCCAAGCGTAGGTAGGTAGTTGAATTACTGTCGCACTGAGGGCTATTGGCGACGGTCCGGATCATTCCCGAAGAAAAAGATCCGAGGACAACAGCTCTTAATTTTGAATCCCGGTAAGATGACACGGTCATGTGCTGGCACCCCACTCTCCAAACTTCCACGCCAAGTCAAGGTGAGGTTATTTGAAGCCACGACAGGTTTAATGTGGGCTACTCTTCTCAGATGCATTCCTCAATGAGTTAACTTTTGTCAGTAAAACTTTCATTGTGTGTGTATTACTAGATACCGATACGTCTTATGTCTGGCGAAGTTTTGCCAAATATGGCGTATAAAAACCCCAGACCTAAAAGGTATAGTAGGCAGATGGGAAAACAGAAAATTCAATTTGTACTATACAGTAATAACTGTTTTTACAGCATAAAATTTGTAAATCTTTTCATTGTTTTTTATAAGGCTGGGAGAGAAATTTACATTTGTGCAAGTTAAAAATTAGTTATGTACTTTGTCTACACTTTCCACAGTTTAAAGAACACCCCATCATCATCATTGGTATCCGGGATATTCACTTAAATCTCCAAATGGTTTCGACGAGATATCTCGTCCATTAAGATTTTGACCAATTTCCCTAATGACAGTTATCTTGTCACCAAGAATGCCTATTGAATTCCAGATGATGAAGATATTGTCTTTTTCAACTTAAGAGATCTAGTAAAAAAAATTTTGCTAGATATTTCATCCATTAAGATATATGGTACTTTTCCGTTATAACCATATCAATAAATTCCGGCACATTTTTGCTTATTTCTTGGCTCTATTCGTTTCCATATCAGATTTTTAGCGCTATTTTAACTTCTTCCTTTGTTAGTGCAGTGGTACATACTTCTCGCATATAATCATTCCAATCTACAGTTATGTTGTGATTCATTTGAAGCGTTAATTCATAGAATTCTATGTATGTTAACTCTTGACACCATAAATAAATTAATCGTACGAACAAAAGGAATGAGTGATCCGAAAAACCACATTTTGGTTAGGATGTCTTTTCCTACCCGGCATGTACGAAGACTACATGACCATTTCGGCTTCGAGGCACATTTTAATTTCATTAGGTGGTTATTAGAACACAATCTTTCTTCTTGAAGAATATTTCTTTCTGGAATGAATAGTATTACTGCTTGTTCAACTCGGCAAATCCTAAATCATGAAATTCACTGCACTCACTCAAAGGAATAGCCGGCTGTGGCGTTTTGGGGTTCCACAGCAATACAATTGGAGTTGGACTACGCAGATTTCCGTTTAAAGTTATTTATTTAACTAAAATGGTTTCTAATAACAAGTCAATTAAGAGTTTACAGAATGTACTCTGGATAATCGATGAAACTAATGCTCAAGAAGAAGTAACGAGTTTCTTTTCTTCAAGTTTGTCTTTTTGTTTCGGGTTTGACTTCCACGTAATCTGTTGAAACGAGAGCTACCACGTCCACCACCTTCCTCTGTGGCTTCTGTCGCTCGAGTCCCCATTGCCTCTCCTTTCGGGGGCATCCACCTCTCTCCTGGAATCCCCGTCGCTTCTTTTTCAAAATTAAATCTCATATAATTAAGGGGTGTCAAATCCCCATTCGTGCGAAGGTCGTGGAACCGTTAGACGGCGATGTGTGACAAACACCAGGGGTCGGGTGGAAATGTCGGATCAACAAACCGACTCTCAGACAAATTGACCGCCTTCCGAGGCCTGAGTTATTACCACACGTGGCTGTCGGCTCCCGTCTCGTGGAAACGTTTCTTTTTCCAGACGCCACGATTCCACACAACCAACCAGTCTGGTGGTTAAGTTGTTAGCCTCTAGATCGGAAGGTTCCTGGCTCCAATTCGGGATGGATGTTTGTAAGCGTAGGGTGTAGAGGCGGCTGGTGCACCTTGAATCTGTCGTGGCCGAAAGTCCTCACGTTGGGTTGGTGTGGAAGTTTGGAGAGTGGAGTTCCAGCTCAGGTGTTGCCTCGTCATCTGACCGTGGATCAAAATTACGTGGTGTTGTCTTAGGATCTTTTCCTTAGGGGATTGATTCCGGACCGTCGTCAATAGCCCGTTGTATTGCTCTGGTACCAAATCACACAAAGGAATAAGCTGAAATGACTCGAAAATAAAAAAGTTGGTAAAGAAACAAATCGCGCCAAGAAACAAGCAAAAATGGGCCAAATTGGCGCCGAAGTTTATTGGTATGGCTGTAAGGGAAAAGTACCAGATAAATTACGTTTTGTTAACCTTTTGACTACGGCTATATAGATATAACAAGCGCCATTCTTTCGTGGCGCGATTCTTATATGTTTCAGGGTACAACTGCTGGAACGGCCGCAGTTATAATTCTTTCTTTGCGCGATTCTTATAACTTTCAAGGTACAACTGCTGTACCTTCCGTTGTCTAAGTACTTTCTTGGCGCGATCATGGTACAACTGATGTACCGGCTGCAGTCTAAAGATTAATGACGAGATAACTCGTCGATACAACCACCAGGAGGGTTAAACTGAGACTTGAAGCCGGAGTGCATATGTTAGGAATCTGGATACGTTTTATACAAGGTGTTATGTTCAAGTTGTTTTCCCGGCATGCTGTGAAACTAATTTGTAGCACAAGATTATGCATACCTCGGAGTAACTTCAGGATTTTCGATTAGGTCTTGAGAACACTGGTCGATAATGTTGTCCAAGATTTCTAACGACTTCCTCACATCGGACGGTGCATCTCTCAAAGTCCTGCAAGAAAAACATACTGGTTTATAAATCTTTTTATGAACCGATATTTTTAAATCTAATCTCCAGAATGTATTTTTTACATTTTTGCTATAGCACGAGTGAGTTTCTTCTAGTATTGGTGTCGTAGTACTCCTGAATAATTTCACATCACTCTATTTGACGTTCTGCTTGGAAAATATTTGTAACTGTCTTTGTAAATGCTGTTCGTTTGAGGCATATCCAGTCATGCTTGGATTGATTGAAAATTACGGATCATAACTGTCATTGTTCGGGAAAAGGAGCTAAACTCCAATAGCCTGGACACACCTAAATCCGTTAGTGATGTGGCCTTGGCGTGATTCCAATGCCAATAGGTAATGGCTCGTATCGCTGATAAGGAGCCGATTTGGCAAACTTCAACCAGTGACTAATATCGAGTTCTGGTCTATTTGATCTCCTCCCTTAACCCCTGTTAAATATTTGGAATGCTATTTTTTGAAACATGCATATAAATACACTACTATTTGTGAAAATTGCAACACTATGAACGAATAATCAGAAATAAATGAAATTTATTTCACGTATTACTTATAGTGGTTTTAAATAAACGATCAAATTTACAGAGCATTAAAAAAAGAATACCGAAAATCAATATACTGTTTCTCAGCCCTAACATGCGTGATCGCTTTGTTATTCTAATCTTTAGCATTTCCTGCAAGTATCGTTTAATTTGCATGATTCCTTCATGGTGTTGCAATTTTTACAAACAGTAGTGTAGCTTTGAAAGTTTTAAGTCATTATATTTATTTACTATTTTCACCACAAATAATGTACAATAGGTTCTCACGGACCGAGGTTCTATAGCTCTCTCTCTCTCTTTCTCTCTTTCTCTATCTTTCTCTCTCTCTCTTTCTCTCTTTCTCTCTCTCTCTTTCTCTCTCTTTCTTTCTCTCTCTCTTTCTCTTTCTCTCTCTTTCTCTCTTTCTTTCTCTCTTTCTATCTCTCTTTCTCTCTCTTTTTCTCTCTTTCTCTCTCTTTCTCTTTCTCTCTCTTTCTCTTTCTCTCTCTCTTTCTCTCTCTCTCTTTCTCTCTCTCTTTCTTTCTCTCTCTCTTTCTCTCTGTGTGTGTGTATTTTTTTTTCACCCACGGGTTTATTACTTCTAGTAAACTGGGGTCGCTCTCCCGGAATATTATTCTCGCGGTGTCATTATTCAGCGTGTGTTCCCAATCCCTCCCCTCTCTCCCTTTCACAACATTATTTACTTGAAGTTGTCTTGTGTTTCGTAAAGCTTGACCACACAAACATGTCTTCTGCACTAAAAAAATCAACCCACTAACCAACTTCAATATTTGCACCTTTAATAATAAATACAAATATCCTTCATAAAAACAAAGGAATGTGTATAATAAAAGTATTGAAAAAATAATTTTTATCCGAAGCTGAGTATTTGAACAAACTGGATTTCACCCTCTTGTCATTACGAAGTATCTCGTCAAACAAAAAAATCATGACCAGTTTTTGAAGGACGAGATATCTCGTCCTTGGAAGAAAACTGATCAGATCATAATCGTGTTCTTACCAAAACATCGCCGTTATCCTGAGGGCGAGATATCTCGTCATTAGAAAAATTGTTCAGATCTTGATGGACGAGATATCTCGTCAAAAACCCTTGGAGGGTTAAAGTCAGCGTTTTCGAACCTTTTTTCTAATACATCCTTCAACTTTCTACTTTGCCGTGCCTCTATTATCTCCGTTTTTTCTGTGCCATGTTCTTTTCTCTTTTATGTAAATCCAAGTTATTTATCCACTTGAATTAATGTACGATTTGAACTCTGAACCTTCCTCCATCCTCAGAAAGCGATTTTACGACTCCCTGAACTCCAGCTAGAAAGAGAAAGATCTCTAGACATTTGTTTAGGCTGGGAATACAGAAACTGGCCAGAGAAAACTTCAGTGGGTCAAAAGCTGTGCTGCAAACAATATATATGTTTTAATTGAAATATATTCTTTTGCAGTCCTTATCTTTGTGAGTGCGTTTTTATTATGCAAGTAAAAATAAGTAATGTACTTATTTTGAGTTTTAACTCGTCTGGATTAAACTTAACTAACCTCCCGAACTGACCAGCTCTTAAGACCTTAATTTGAAGAAAGAAACTGACCATTATTAACGTTATATTTTCTTAACATAAAATATACAAATATTTAATTATGCCTTTAATATTTAAGTATCTAGTTTTTAAATACAGCTTTAATCTTTAAATGTTTGATAATATAAACATGACAAATAATATATATATATAGTGCTATTTCGATTTAATACAATAAAAATAGTCACATCTATATTTTCTGCTTTGCAATTTTGTAATATATTTAATATGGCCTTTTCAGTGCGACAACCCCTAAAGTACTATAGAGTGCCGCGGCACATCCATTGAAAAACACTGCTTAAGTTCATATAATTTCATTATTAAAAGATTTTTTGATAAAAATGAATTATAGGGGTACGTAAGATTTATTGCGAATTCTGTAACCCGCCTTAGAAAATGTGTTTTGATTCAGGAGTGGCAGGCCCTTAGAATTGACAACAAAACATCCTCTACGATGCTATATTTAATAGTAGGCTCCATTCACACGATTCACGCAGACCTAGTAGCGTTCTGGTCATTAATACAACAGGAACTGAGCTCAAATCCTGATCAAAACAGATATTTTTAGAGGTTTGAAATCCATTCGAAGCCGTTGGTCAACTGTCACTCCCTTGTGGTAAATAAAGTGATTGTAGCGTGACAAACCAAATCACAAAAACCACGCTTACCTTCGTCATGCATGTGGCGCAGTCTACTCTAAACGTTGAAAATGAGTGTCATTCTTTGTTCGCTTCAGGAATTGCAGGCCCTTGGAATTGACAACAAAACATCCTCTACGATGTCATAATTACCAGTAGGTTCCATTCACACAATTCACGCAGACCTAGTATTGTTCTGGTCATTAATACAACAGGAACTGAGCTCAAATCCTGATCAAAACAGATATTTTTAGAGGTTTGAAATCCATTTGAAGCCGTTGGTCAACTGTCACTCTCTTGTGGTAAATAAAGTGATCGTAGCGTGACAAACCAAATCACAAAAACCACGCTTACCTTCGTCATGCATGTGGCGCAGTCTACTCTAAACGTTGAAAATGAGTGTCATTCTTTGTTCGCTTCAGGAATTGCAGGCCCTTGGAATTGACAACAAAACATCCTCTACGATGCCATAATTACCAGTAGGTTCCATTCACACAATTCACGCAGACCTAGGATTATTCTGGTCATTAATACAACAGGAACTGAGCTCAAATTCTGATCAAAACAGATATTTTTAGAGGTTTGAAATCCATTTTAAGCCGTTGGTCAACTGTCACTCCCTTGTGGTAAATAAAGTGATCGTAGCGTGACAAACCAAATCACAAAAACCACGCTTACCTTCGTCATGCATGTGGCGCAGTCTACTCTAAACGTTGAAAATGAGTGTCATTCTTTGTTCGCTTCAGGAATTGCAGGCCCTTGGAATTGACAACAAAACATCCTCTACGATGTCATAATTACCAGTAGGTTCCATTCACACAATTCACGCAGACCTAGGATTATTCTGGTCATTAATACAACAGGAACTGAGCTCAAATTCTGATCAAAACAGATATTTTTAGAGGTTTGAAATCCATTTTAAGCCGTTGGTCAACTGTCACTCCCTTGTGGTAAATAAAGTGATCGTAGCGTGACAAACCAAATCACAAAAACCACGCTTACCTTCGTCATGCATGTGGCGCAGTCTACTCTAAACGTTGAAAATGAGTGTCATTCTTTGTTCGCTTCAGGAATTGCAGGCCCTTGGAATTGACAACAAAACATCCTCTACGATGTCATAATTACCAGTAGGTTCCATTCACACAATTCACGCAGACCTAGTATTGTTCTGGTCATTAATACAAGAGGAACTGAGCTCAAATCCTGATCAAAACAGATATTTTTAGAGGTTTGAAATCCATTTGAAGCCGTTGGTCAAGTGTCACTCTCTTGTGGTAAATAAAGTGATCGTAGCGTGACAAACCAAATCACAAAAACCACGCTTACCTTCGTCATGCATGTGGCGCAGTCTACTCTAAACGTTGAAAATGAGTGTCATTCTTTGTTCGCTTCAGGAATTGCAGGCCCTTGGAATTGACAACAAAACATCCTCTACGATGCCATAATTACCAGTAGGTTCCATTCACACAATTCACGCAGACCTAGTATTGTTCTGGTCATTAATACAACAGGAACTGAGCTCAAATCCTGATCAAAACAGATATTTTTAGAGG
Source organism: Metellina segmentata (assembly GCA_947359465.1). Classification (NCBI taxonomy): domain Eukaryota; kingdom Metazoa; phylum Arthropoda; class Arachnida; order Araneae; family Tetragnathidae; genus Metellina; species Metellina segmentata. The sequence goes on from OX375873.1 coordinate 117,343,926, forward strand.
TTTGAAATCCATTTGAAGCCGTTGGTCAACTGTCACTCCCTTGTGGTAAATAAAGTGATCGTAGCGTGACAAACCAAATCACAAAAACCACGCTTACCTTCGTCATGCATGTGGCGCAGTCTACTCTAAACGTTGAAAATGAGTGTCATTCTTTGTTCGCTTCAGGAATTGCAGGCCCTTGGAATTGACAACAAAACATCCTCTACGATGCCATAATTACCAGTAGGTTCCATTCACACAATTCACGCAGACCTAGTATTGTTCTGGTCGTTAATACAACAGGAACTGAGCTCAAATCCTGATCAAAACAGATATTTTTAGAGGTTTGAAATCCATTTGAAGCCGTTGGTCAACTGTCACTCCCTTGTGGTAAATAAAGTGATCGTAGCGTGACAAACCAAATCACAAAAACCACGCTTACCTTCGTCATGCATGTGGCGCAGTCTACTCTAAACGTTGAAAATGAGTGTCATTCTTTGTTCGCTTCAGGAATTGCAGGCCCTTGGAATTGACAACAAAACATCCTCTACGATGTCATAATTACCAGTAGGTTCCATTCACACAATTCAAGCAGACCTAGTATTGTTCTGGTCATTAATACAACAGGAACTGAGCTCAAATCCTGATCTAAACAGATATTTTTAGAGGTTTGAAATCCATTTGAAGCCGTTGGTCAAGTGCAGTAAATAAAGTGATCGTAGCGTGACAAACCAAATAATAAAAACCACGCTTACCTTTGTCATGCATGTGGAGCAGTCTACTTATTTATTAGTCTAAACGTTGAAAATGAGTGTCATTATTAAAATAAGTATTCAGAAAACTGACCTGTAACGGATGTCGGCCATTCCATCTGCTGCTCCCGGTCCGAACATTGCCATGGCATCCGCGGTATTCACACACTACTCCCATTTAGCACAGAAGCTCGCTGTTTATCAGTGTCGAAAATGCAATCAAACCCCATGCCCAGCGAATGAAGCTTTCATTTCCCCCTTTATCTTATCTATGGAGAGCATTTTTTGCTCTGGCGATTGTCTGCAGGGAGATTTCGCGTTGGGAGATATGTACGGCAGCGCTTTGGTGGATTATTTTGGGACCTCGATAGGAAACGATCTTGACACAATAGAGGAATGGGCTGGTTTCGATGAGATGCGTTTTGTAGCAATACTAAATTATGTATATTTACGTAGTGGTTGTGATTAATCGGAAGATGTTAAGAGCTCCGCATAAATGTGAAACCTAAATTTGTGAGCGACTTTTCTTTACGACGGGGTTTCAGTTTTTCATTATCTAAGAATAAATTATTATTCTTAAATTAATAATTGCCAGGGATCTTTTCGCTAGAACTTGTAACATCAAAATCCTTTGAGTGTCGCTATTGAATTTAGGCTTTCTCGGATTTAAATAATCTAATTAAATTTTGTAATGAGTTTTTTGGAGTATTTATTCAGATGCTCGTGGCATTTAGAATCAATTCGTTTCTTATTTCCTCCATGCTATCAATGTTTAATTGAAAATTTATTATGGAAAAGCAGTTACATACTGTTCCTTCATCGTAGAACAATCTTCCGCTATTATTTATTACCGGAAAGTACTATACAATCTTGTTTTTGATAAATTCACATAAATCGCATTAGACTTTAAAGATGCTAATCTAGATTTAAAAAAGAAACTCTGTAAAAATATTTTATTTTTTAGAATTTTATTTCTTTCTATTTTAAATAAAGTTTTAGTCTAAGTGCGTTTGTACACACCGATTACCGACACCGATAATTATCGGATGTCGGATTCGGACACTTTGAAATTACATTGTTTTATATTGGTGCCTCGTATACAAGCTCTAGAGTTAATACAAGCTCTAGAGATAACTTGATTTTCAACCAACTGAGCAACGTTCTTCTCAATTTTGAACTAAATAATGTCCCAGTGGTAAACAACTCAAACAAATTGTCTTATTCTATGTGGTTACTTTCTTGAGACTCGAAATAATAACAGAGTAAGAAATCTTTAAAAAAATCTTTCTTAGGAGTATGAGAAAATTAAATATAGTAATCTGTATTAACATGATATCATTAAAAAAATATGCAAAATTACTTAGATATTATTCCTAAACTGTAATATTTTTAAAAAATTTTAAAATCTAGCATTTTTTCGAAATTTAACGATTGACTAATGAAAATTTATTTTATTGCTATATAGATCATCTTATTATACCTCCTCTAACTTTAGAAATTACCCGTTGTGTTGTTCCAGCGTGACTGCAACTACCTACCCTTGAACCTACGCCCTTGCTTTAGAAAAGATATGGCGGGGTAATTGTAAACAAGCTATACAAGCGCCCCCGTGAAATTCCGAGAAACTAAAAAGTTGTGAAATTTGAACGCTGGAAACCCCGAGGATGTAATATGGTGATCCCGTTTGTCTTTGATCCACAGCTGATATCAATCTGTTTAGCTGAAAAAATTGTGGTCGTAAAGTTTGGGTTTTAAAGTTGTGTGTGTTGCATTTTCTGCTGCCTTCCATAATATACTGAAAAATATGTTGTTCCAATTCTTTACTACGGTTAGTTATGTTTCTATCGAACAGAAAATCATTGACTTTTCCTTCTGGGAACTTTAATGTATCTACAGTTGAATGTTAACAATCGCCCCATATTTTTCAAGGGACGGGGTAATTGTAAATATAACTTTGCCAATAGTTTCGTTCACTTTGGATAGAATACCAATGGGTTTTTCCGTGTAATTTTGTATTTAATCGTATTTAGTACGTTTGAATTGCATTCTATTGCATTTTTCGTGTTCTTGGGGAACAGGAAGACTGATTTACTAAAACGTCACACATATCATGAAGTTCGTACAACTGACCAAGTACTGTCGCTTCTGAATGAGGCAGAAGAGAGAAAAAACAAATGGTTGTCGAGTGAGAAGAAAGTGAAAGAGCCAGGAGTTAGCAAAATAACAAGAAAGAAGCAAATGGAAAGGAAAGCAGAACTGGAGGACAGCCAGGATGAGGAACTATTAAAAGAATTGACTAACATTGACAATGAAGAGTTTGAAGTTCTCCAAACATTCAAGCAAAATATAGAAGACTAGCATGTAGGGTGTTAAATATTTTGCAGCCATTCATGGAAGACATTGAAACGACTGAGTTTCTGAAAAGAGAAAGAAAACCCATTTTTCGTATGTATGAAGGATGGATGTCGTTTCAGAAGAGGAGTTTGCGATTACTGGACTCAAATGTAACCATAATGCATAAACTAAATTTGCTGTGGTTGAAAAAGACTAATTCTGTGTGACCATGTCAAAGCAATTTTAACTACTCCAACCTGTAACAACGAAGGCCGTAAAGAAATTTTCCAATCGAGGACACTGTTAATGTGTAAGAAATGTAATGTTTGTTTTTTGTACCTTAGTTTGTATTTTTCAATTTTAGTTTTTTTTTTTTTATAAATTTTTATTTTTTAAATTTGTAATTTTTTATTTTTTGCGCTAAATACATTCTTTATTCAGTAAATGTTTGAATTATTTATTCTTAGGAAGTTCACTTCATGATCAATACAACTTTCAAGGGTCACTATATTTTGCTGGGGTAAGAAGTAGGAGTGATTGGTAAATGTAAAGATAAAAACGGGGTTATTGTAAACATGGTATTAGAAAGGTAAAAATACTACTAGAGCTAACTACTAATAACAATTACCCCTCCTTTCAGGGGTAATTGTAAACACGTGGAGTAATTGTAAACAGCCGAGTTCGGCGTTAAATTTTTTTTCTGGAATCTTACTACTAATTAAACATCAAAGTAGAATAGTGACAAATTAGTTTAGTAGGTTGAACAATGTTTAATTACTTTATCAATAGTTTGAAATTATGGATTAAAAGTGAACATATAAATTCTGTTTACAATTACCCCGCCTTACCCTACTAAAGAAAACTAAAAAAAAAAAAAAAGCATTGAAATTTTAAAAAATTAACACAAATGTATTTTTTTAAGCAGTTTTTCACATAATTTGTGCTTATTCTTTTCCTACATGCGAATTTCTGTTTGCATAATACAGATGAATAATATTTAAAATATAATATGACTTTAGAAATAACCCGTTGTGTTGTTCCAGTGTGGCGTAAATTCAACTACCTACCTGCCCTCTTGCTTTAGAAATTATATACTAAAAAAAACTATAAAAAAAAAGAGCATTGAAATTTAAAAAAATTAACATAAATGTATTTTTTTAAATAGTTTCTCACATAATTTTTGATTATTCTTTTCCTACATGCGGATTACTATTTGCATTATAGTGATGAATAATATTTAAAATATACTTCTGACCATGAGATTGGGTAGGACAGTTATAAGCAATTGATTTTAAATGCATTCTATTGTAATCAACGATGATATGATATATCCAATCAACATGCGTTAAACCGTCAATAGACTTAATTTCATAATGACAGGTAAGATAATGACTAAAATTCTCTTTAATATTTTCATCTACATCTTGAAAATGTGTTGACTGAATATCCTTATTTCAGTAAGATACTAATAGCCCGTTGTGTTGCTCTAGTACGACGTTAACTAAAAATTACCATTACCATTACCAGTAAGATACTAAACTTTATAATGTCTTCTTGAACTAATCAATCAAGACACTGAGAAAACAAAAACCTGAAAGTTCATACATTCCAAAATTACTATAATTGTAATTAAGAGATGACTAAAATATTTTATTAAGCATTATAGAAAACTGTAGAAACTACGTCTGAATTACATATTTCTAGTGATTTGCGTAACGAGTAATATATTAACTGAATTCTTGCGTATTTCTTATCGTCAAATGGCCAATCCTTGAGCTCCGAAATCCATCTTTATGTTCTTGAATATCTTTAGGCGACAATGTGACGCCTTTAACAATTGACGCTGCGTAAATGTTGTTCACTGATGAAATGACGTTACAGGCGTGTCACCTTGCTGCTTGTACGCCTAATTACAATTTCCCTGTCATCCGGCTCTTACAGCTCACAAAAGCGAAACCTGTTCCGTAAGAGTCCACAAACTGACCTAAGAAAACATGCATGCAGATACAAAAGCTATTAGGAAAACTTTATATCAGCCATCAAAGCGTTGTCTATTTATCATAGCAGCGAATAAAAAAAATCCAGCTCCCAAATCTAAAGACAGTAAATGAACACCTATACCCACTATAACGCAATACTTTGGAATTAATTTCTTCGCATACCATACGGGGTTATTGGAGAAAGGTCTCATTAAGAAAGTGTTTGAACACATACGATGGCTTCGCACGAAATCTATTGTTCAATGCCGTTTGAGATGCTGGGCATGTGTTAGACCGGTAGACCTTAAAAGTCGACCCACGATTTCGGCTCTCATTAGCTTGGTCGGTGGGTTAAAGGTCACTTTTTAAAAGTGGGTCATATTCATTTTTTCATGAGAGATCTGTTCTTGAAAAGTCTAGGGCCGTTGTTTCTTCTCGCCCATGTGGATTACGTTTGCCGTTGTAGTATAGCTCGGTTTACATGCGAGACGGGATGCTGAAGAGGAGCAGGTTTCTTTCCTAATGGAGTTCCTTCGTCGGTAAGTGCGATTCCACTTATTTTACCTGTCGTGTCCTTTAATGTTTATCGTGTTTTTGCAAGGACGGTTCGGATTGCCATTTTTAGCTAAACGAGGTCTACTGTTTAAAGTGTATTCCGAATCAATATGAATATCCATGCCTTGATCGGGATTCGAACCCCGAGCCTGTTGAACTGAGAGCCAGAGAGCTAATCAAATTGGCGTATATCCCTCCTAAATAATTAAATTTATTAAAAAGTCGTGACGTTTTATTTTTGCCCCTTTTGGCTGATTAGAGCAGGACGTACAGTTCAAAGTTATTCCGAACCATTACGAACACCTATGCCTTGATCGGGATTCGAACCGAGCTTTCACCAGAGAGACGTAAATTACTTCTATAAAATGTAATCTATTTTTAAAAGTTGCTACATTTTTCTTTCATTGAGTCTTTTCAAGGTTGCTTTGGTTTGCTATATATGGCTAACCGAAGTTAAAGTGGATTATGAACGACTACGAACTAGGGTGGTCACAAGGTATACGGGGAAAATTTTTTCCTCACAATCTTCCATGGCACCCCCCCTAAAATTTGACAATAGGCTAGAAACTGTGATTGGCAAAGTTTCAGCTCAACCTGATAATATTAACCCGTGCCTCATTGAGGTTAAAGTTAAGTAAAACAGCGATTTTTAGCAAAAAATCGTAGTTTTTACGATTTAAATTCGAAACTATTCGTCCTAGAAACCTGGTTCTTGTCTGATAGGAAATTTTACTGACTTGAAGTTTGATATCATCCGCTTTTTTTGCTAAAACGGATAGAATGGTATTTAGCATTTTACAGGTAAGGTTGTAGTGGATATACTCAAAATTGAATTTTTATACAAAGCCCCTAAAAACATTACAATATTCAATTACATCTGCTTTCCAGATTTTGCTTTTGTATTTTTCATTTTGTACATTAAAAAGGCTTTAGTTAGAGGTATTTTTAAAAATGAATACAACAACATTCAAATTCGAAATGAAGGAATTAGGGGTAAAGAAGAGGAAACAAGGAGTAAAAATGACAACAAATAGTGTTCAAATGTATTTTATTACAAATACAAATATTAATTATATAGTTGAATTATACATCATTATATTATTATTATTTAAATATACAAATTAAGTGGTAATTACAAATTAAGGTGGTAATGTCTTAGATACTGTAGCTTTTGAAGAGTTCGGAAAAATTTGTCTACATTCAGATACTGCTTGTAAAAGGAACTGTCATCTTTCGTCAAAGAGGAATTAAAGTCTTTAATTAATTTTACTTCTCTCTCAGCAGTATCATTAATAACCCTTAAACTGTTTATTATTTTTTTAGCTTTTAAATAATGTTGATTTTCACACCATATATCGGGATCAGTATTTAAAAAATCTGTATCGATTTCAAATCTCTTAAAAAAATTTAGAATTCAAGCAGAAACAAAATAATTAACTTCTTTGTCCAATAATTGAACAACTTGTGGGAAATGGAGTTTTGGTTTTACATCCCTATCATCACAATCATCCTCATCATTTTCTACTTCGGACCTTAATTTTTCAACCATGCTTGTTTTGGCATTTTTTCCCAAAGTATCATTGAAAAATGAAAATTCAACTTGCTCCGAGTTCAGATACCACAGATGGTTTATTATTTTAGACAGGGCCTTGTCTGCAACCTCTTTATCAATTTTCCTGTATCTAACTAAAGATTTTAATAATTGTAGGTTTAGGTTGGGGGCCAAAGTGGGTTTGTGGGCATTGAACCATGCTTTTACATAAATATTGATTATAAATAAAGAAATATATGCAATACCTTTTCTCTCTAAATCAGTTAACGAAAATGGATCCCTGAAAATATGCATTTTAAGAGAATAAATGGCAATTGCCATCCATATGGCGTGATGAATAGCACCAGGTACTCTAAAAGTAATGTCTTTTTGAGGAAGACGTCCTAAATTAACTAAGCAAAGTTGGATGAATTCTTTATAATCATCCCTGGGCTGTCGGTTGTTTAATTGTTCAAAAAGAAAACTTGAAATTTGGTCTGGATAACTTATTTTATTTCTAATATTTTCATCTTCTATACCTGTTTGTATTTTTTCTTGTCTAGCTTAGACCATCCAGTCTGGAATTTTCAAAATATATCTGACTGAGGACCAGTGGATGTGCCCATTTTGCAATTAAAAACTGCTTTGTAAGCAACTTCTAAAACATGGTGGCGACATGCTAAATTTATAATGTTTTTTTCTAATAACCGCTCTAGCAAAACGCAGGTTCCCCTAAGGCGACCAGTATTTACTGCCGTTGTAACAAAACACAATGCCTGGATCCCCCCCCCCAATGCTCAACTGCTGATAATACAGCTTTTGCCTGAATTATCCTCGTACTGTTTTCAAGGATTGGACCACCTATCAACTGTTCTTCATCGCCACATGTAATCAAAATCGCTATCCGATTCACATTTTCTTCGCTCAACAAATCTGGAAGCAATTTCCCATCCCAGTGCACAACACCTCCCTATAAATCGGAATTTCTAAATCTATTCTATTTTTGATGAGATCAGTTGTGGAGTCGTATGACACTTCTACCTAGAATTAAATTCTGTGAGTCATGACCTAATGTCTGAAAAATGCTAAATACCACTCACAAGTTGTATCTGAAGTACTTTAACAAGTTGTATCTGAAGTACTTTAACAAGTTGTATCTGAATGTAGGCACATTTTTCAAGACTCTTTAAAAGCTACAATATCTAAGACATTACCATCATAATTTGTAATTACCACCTAATTTGTGTATTTAAATAATAATAATGTAATGATGTATAGTTCAACAATATAATTAGTAAATACATTTGAACACTATTTGTTGTCTTTTCTACTCCTTGCTTCCTCTTCCTTGCCCCTAATTCCTTCATTTTGAATTTGAATATTGTATTTATTTTTGAAAATACCTCTAACAAAAGCCTTTTAATGTACAAAATGAAAAATACAAAAGCAAAATCTAGAAAGCAGATGTAATTGAATATTGTAATGATTTTAGGGCTTTGCATAAAAATTCACTTTTGAGGATATCCACTACGATCTTACATTAAAAAATAAATGTACGGACTTCACGTACCCGAGGTACTCTAGTGATCTTTTCTTTTCTAATTGAGCTTATATATTGCCTTTGGTAATCACAGGAGTCTCACTCCCAGAATATCCAAACAATCCTTTCTGCTTTCATTCTACTATGCTCCAAAATGCCTCTTTCCTCCTTTCACGAAGTTTTTTGCTTGACCTCGTCTTATGTTTGGCGCAACTTGGCTAAATATGGCCCTCGCACCATAAAATGCCGAACCAACCATCCATCAAGGTACAGAAATAATAATTGAAAATATTAATTATAAAAGTAAAGATTTCAATTAAAAAAAAGAGACCAACGTTTTCCCCGAAACGAACTAAACAGTAGTAAAACAGAAAAGCAGTTAAATTTAAAAAATAAATATACTTAATATACTTGTATGGTAAACTTATAACCTGGTAACAAGAGCCTATTTGAATTACGCGAAAGGAATATTTACTTGGAGGTCGCTGATTGCATAAAATGCAACGCATTTGCATGACAGACAAGACAAATTAGATGAAGATAGGCATTGAGATAAGACGTTCCGTTTTATCTAGTTCCAATGATTGGAAACCAAGAGTAACCAATAAAGGCCTTTTTTTTTAATGCAAGAATGCACTGAGGGACTTCAGCAAATCCTTATCACCAGCTTGTTAAGCTTGTTATACGATAGTCAGAAGCGAAACACTTAGAGAAGTAAATCATCAAACCTTCAAAACGATTAAGCAATAGCTCGCAATATAAAGAAGCAACTCGATATTCAATTGAGATAATTATGTGAACACCTATATCGCAGTCAACGAGTATTCTTTTTGGTTCAATTAGGTAATTTTTGGCGAAACGTGAATTAATCAAACCGGACATATGGATGAAATGTGCTTATTTGGACCAAATTCAAATGTTGAAAAGTGAAAAAGTTAACTTTATTTTTTCTATTTTGTTCACTCTTTTATTTTACTTATAGCCCGTTGTGTTACTCTAGTACGACGTTAAATAAAATTACCAATTATCTTTAGCTTACTTAGACTGTTAGAAAAGTTACAGCGGGTCATTTGAAGGCTCCTAATATCCAATGTGACTTATCTATGATCCGATTATGCAAATCTATTTGTAGTTGAATAAACCCTAACCATAACAAACACACTTGGTCAACAGAGGTACACGAGTGGGAAGTCTGCTGCACAGTCCCATATCCAACAGTGTCCGCTGAACTGTGTGTTACGAAACACTTGCGCTTGGACCTGCATTGTATTCGGCTGTCAGCTGAGCCACTGTCTCGCGCCGATTTTGCTTTACCAAGCGGGACAGTCTCCGACGTCCTTTTTCTTTGATGACACGTAGACGACCAACACCTTGGCGTCTACTGCTGGTGTCACCGTCATTTATCCACTTTGCATGAACACTAACAACGGTAGATCGTGAACAACCTACCAGTCGTGCAGTTTCGGTGATACTCGTTCCGAGTCTTCGGGACATTACGATCTGCCCTCTATCAAATTAGCTTAGATCAGCAGACTTT